>CM067300.1:30676803-31116426 GCA_034231615.1 Meghimatium bilineatum | reverse complement strand
AGTTCGTTCTCAAACTCCTCTAGATTATCAGTCTGCAGTCCAGAAAATGGAGTACATTGTTTCATTATTTACAGATTAGCTGCGAGATCAAGGCATGACCCATCCAACTTCAGAATGATACGTGCGTCATTTTTTACCATCTGTGTGATGGGGTAGTCAATTTCATCCTCGACACCTCTTTAGTCGCTACTTGCGACTTGTATGGCATGTAACAGTGTACATATGATTTGCTTCCCTCTCTAACAGCGACAAAACACGAGCGTCTGGATAAAAAAAAATGGAGCAAATAATTTTGACTGTGAACTATCATGTTTGTCGTTAGAAACGACTAAATGATTTGGGTGGTGGGTTTTGCAGTCCCATATCAGTGTCGTATTTACCCAGAATCCACCCAGAATTCGAATTTGTCATAACTAAAAGCTCTAACATAGCATAGGTATTACATCTTAGCTGTAAACTATGACACGAAACACATTACTCTGGACTACCCTAGCATTATGTTGTAGTTTGATAACGAACGTAAATGGATAAGGGGCATGATATAAGTTTATGAAACCAAATTAAGGATAAGAAGAAGAATAGTATGAGGTTATGGAGACAACATCGCATGATTTAATGTGTCCTTTAAACCAGCGGTTCTTAATTTGTGGACACTTGGGAGTTGTGTGGATTCTATCAGGGGATCCACAAGGACTTGAAAAACATGTAATGAGTTTTATATTTACAGTAAAAAAAAAATAGACATATATGTGTTTTAGTGTTTACTAGCAACATATGACCGCTACATTTTATTAGCAACATATTACCGCTACATTTTATTAGCAACACATTATCGAAACTGTACATATTACTAGCAATATATTACAGCTACATTTTACTAGCAACATATTACCGCTACATTTTAATAGCAAATTATTACCTGTACATTTTACTAGCAATATATTAGGTAAAGGTAAGGTAGGTCCCATGGCATCTGCCGTCGGGGATGAAGATAACTCTTCATGTATAAGCCGCAGCAACTATTAGGTGGGGTGGCCAGTTCCATTCCTTGCTGTTTTTTTACCTTCCCTAACTCATGCGTCAGGTACTCATTTACAGCTGAGTCGACTGGAGGAGTGGTCGTGTCAAGTGAGAAATCACAACCCGGATTTTTTTTTTAATGTCCGGACGTGGTTTCGAACCTGGCACGCTGTAACCAGATGATAGCAAGTAAGCTCACTATACACTAGGCTACCGCGCTCCCCTCTATAATTTACTAGTAAAATGTTACTGCTACATTTTACTAGCAATATATTACCGCCACATTTTACTAGCAAAAGGTTACCTGTGCATTTTTCTAGCAACATATTACGTTTCATGTTCAAATGCGCTGTTCATAAATACCTCAACGATTTCGTGGAATGGAATCTAAAAAAAAGTTGAAACAGTTATTTACGAGCTAGAAGGGAGTCGACAAATTTTGATGGCCAACAGTTTTTGTATTTTATACACCATTTAAATTGTATGTATTTTAAACATATTTATAAAACGTGAAACAGATGTATTTTTTTTATCTTAATGTTTATTCTACAATTATTTTAGGTGTTGGTGGCATTTTTGACATACATAATTAGGGAGGAGGTGTCGTAGAAGTCTTAACAGTTAACAAGGCCGTTGAGGGTATGGGTGTCAGAAATTGGCAAATAAATTAGGAAGTAATTTGTTGACAACTCCATTTCCAGACATAATGTACTGCCGTCAATATACAGATAATTCATTCCTGAACATTTTCACATATAGAATATTTTTGGGGTTCACATAAAAAGTATTTAAACGCCTCAGTAGGTCTCAATAAAAACCGTTTAGGAATCGCTGCTTTAAATAATATTTGTTATTGAATTTATCCCGACTCTTGCAGGAAAGTGCACGTCAGTGAAGAAGTGAGACGAGAATTGAAGAAGCAATCCTTTGATAACTGCAGTGGGATGATCCGGAGATGCTGATACTTCTCAGACAGATGTATATTGATCTTAACCTCATTTCTAAACTCAATATTGATGTAAGTTATTGATCTGCGATGCTATACAATAATCAAATTTTTGTGTGTATCTATATGAAGATCATCTACGCATTCTAGACACAAGGATATGGTACATGATTTGTTATGTCACAATAACAATTGATTTTAAGGATCTCCTGGCGTAGTAGCTAAACCATTCACTGTGTACGCAAAAGTCCGCCTGTTCAAATCATGCTTGCTATTGTTACTAAGTATTGTTAATAAAGTAGATTTGTTACAGAAATCCATGAGGATTATCCCTTGAAGCTACAGAGTTACGTGCTATGAGAGGTACTCTCAGCAGGCTGGTGCGACTTTGTTGAGAGGGACGGAGTACATATGGTGTAACCCGATTACAATAAAATCGCTTTAGGCCTTTTATGCACTTTTGAGTTTTGCTGTGAGATTTCCACCTTTTGACCTGACACGTCTGATTTCAGCATATATTGTGCGGTTATTTTTAATTGCACTTTTACTAGTTTTATTTTGTTTTTCATTGAACTATAACTAGCGTTTTTATCTTTCATTGCACACTATATATTTATTGTTGTTCATTGCAAAGATGAGGAATTTTTTTTTATATTTCATTATCCGCTACTGTAGTTATTATCTTCCATTGCAAACAGGAGAATCAATTTTTATATATTGTTATCCTACTACTGTAATTATTATCTTTGATTGTAAATAGGAGGATTATTTTTTTAAATATTTTGTTATCCTACTACTATAGTTTTTATCTTCCATTGCAAATATGAGTAGCGATTTCTTTCGTAAGTATGTTTATACATTAATTCTCAATACTATCACAGCAAGCTCCATGATACTCCATTCCTTTCTCTGAACTAGTAGGAGTTTGAGAACGCTGAAGAGGAACAAGAAGAATATAATAATCATGTGCAATGGTATTGCTATATCTCAATTTTGTGTATCTTCCAGATGAACGTTCTTCATGAGTGGCTGTATGAAGTGTACAGAAACTATAACATTGTTCCATTTCATAACTTCAAACATTGTTTCATGGTTGCCCAAATGGTAAGTGAGACATTTAAAGTTTTATGAATTTTTACAATGTACAATGTCCGTTCAATAATTGTTTTATGTCATTAACATATTCTTGTTAGTTAGTCAGACAGTTAGTCAATCAGTCAGTCGGTTGCTAGATGATTAGATTACTAACCGTAAGTTTGTCTGGCAGTATTCAATTAGTCAGCCAGGCAGTCATTTAGTCAACTAGTCAGTCAATCAGTCAGTTAATTAATTAGTTAATCAGTCCGTTCATCAGTCAATTAGTTAGTTAGTCAGTCATTCAGTCAGTTCGTCAGTCAGTCAGTTAGTTAGTTAATTAGTTAGTTAACTAGTTAGTTAGTTAGTTATTTAGTTAGTTAGTTAGTTAGTTAGTTAGTTAGTTAGTTAGTTAGTTAGTTAGTTAGTTAGTTAGTTAGTTAGTTAGTTAGTTAGTTAGTTAGTTAGTTAGTTAGTTAGTTAGTTAGCTAGTTAGTTAGTTAGTAATTCAGTTAATTAGTTAGTCCTCAGTTCGTCAGTCAATCGTTTAGTCAGTTCCTTAGTCAGTCAATACTTCAGTCAGTGAGGCAGTCAATCATTCTGTATGACACTTCGTCAGTTAGTTATTGGGTCCGTTATTTAGTCAGTCAGCCAATTTGCTAGTTAGTTAGTGTTATAGTATTATCACTGAACACAAAACAAGTTCATAGATGCTCTGAATGTCCCTTGAGTATATTATCCACACAAAAAAAACCCACTTCAACACAACGTTCCAATTCTATGTTATATAGCACCAACAACAAAGGAAGAGGTGAGAATGCTTTTTTAGGTTGGCTAATTGGGTATTTTCAACCTGACGAGTAGTTTAATTAAACTTTTTGTTTAGTCCTTTGAAGTTTCGCAGGTTGTTGTAACATTCATCGCTGTTCGCCCAATGATGTTTGAACACCTAAAACATTCTGCTTCTTCTTGTGAAGTTAAGTCGTTCCTTATCTGCAGTATCAAACATCAATAGGTTGGCGGTGGTACGGTCTCTTGTATTCTCAACAGTTTTCAACTAGCAACATCAAAGATCTGACGTAAGACTAGCCATGTCACTGTTTGAAATCGTATTTTATGTTTTGACTGAGATAGATGTGATTTTTTAAATTTCTTTTTATTGGGGGGGGGGGGGGGAGATTCAAATGGGCCAGTTGTTATGGTAATTTTAAATCAGGATGGCGGGCCAGTAAAAATGAATTGGTGTGCTGAATTAGTCCACGGGCTATACTTTTTTTCACCACTTCTCTAAGACCGTAACGGCACCAATTTCTGGCGGCGCCATATTTCATTTTCAGTTCATTTATTCTGATCATGGATAAGGAAGCCTCGACATCCTTATGCTATTTGTCCGAGCTGTGTCTTGTGAGGATTTCAGTATGTCAGCCTGGTCTATTGATACACTGTTCGATACATCTCGCCAGACTTTCCGCTCTCACTTTTCCCAGTACACCCGAATGACTAGGCAGGAAAATGAATGTAAATTCATGCAACTTTGACGTCACCACTTCCTCAAGCTACTGTTATCTCTTTTTTTTTTTTTTTTAAAACATCCTAAAGATCTTTAGACGGTAAAGGTAATATGAGTAATGTATCAAAGACCGCTTGACTAGCGTCGCCTTCTGCGAGTGCTCAGTAGCAATGGCTACATTTCCCAAACGTTCAATAGCAAGAGCTGTGGTAACCTATTTTATAGTGGTTGTGTGGTACCGCGACTTCATCCTAGAGATATATGTCTCAGAAGTCACTGTTTAAAACTCTCTTTAACTTCTCTCTGAACGGTCACATTAACTTTTAATCTTCTTTAACGTCTCTCTGAACGGTCACGTTAACTTTTAATCTTCTTTAACGTCTCTCTGAACGGTCACGTTAACTTTTAATCTTCTTTAACGTCTCTCTGAACGGTCACGTTAACTTTTAATTTTCTTTAACGTCTCTCTGAACGGTCACGTTAACTTTTAATTTTCTTTAATTTCTCTTTGAACCGCAGACTTTTATTTTAATCTTCTTTAACTTCTCTCTTAATCTTCTTTAACTTCTCTCTGAACATTTACCTTATCTTTTAATCTTTCCTAAAACATTTCTTCATCTGCGTCCATTCTGCAAACCTGCTTGTCTTCAGAGATGTGTTTCAAGAATATAGGTACATTGTTGTTTTCTTCGTGGCTACGATATTTATACATTTCAGCCCGACACATCCGACTACATCATTTCATGGGGGTGCTAACCTACATCCAAACCTCCACTGGAACATACGCTAGATGACAATTAATATACTTACCTCTAACTATGAGACACAGAAACACAAGAGCATATTCATTTCTCTGATATCTTACCCTATTCTCTCACCTTGAGTAGCCGTGTAGATTGTAATTTTTGGTAAACTCTCCATGTGCAATCTGCCCATTTCTTCAGTGTGTGATTCTTCGTATTGGATATCACTCTACTGTCTAGAGTCTAGAGTATGTTAATAGAGTCTAGAGTCTAGAGTATATTAATAGAGTCTAGAGTCTAGAGTATGTTAATAGAGTCTAGAGTCTAGAGTATGTTAATAGAGTCTAGAGTCTAGAGTATATTAATAGAGTCTAGAGTCTAGAGTATGTTAATAGAGTCTAGAGTATGTTAATAGAGTCTAGAGTCTAGAGTATGTTAATAGAGTCTAGAGTCTAGAGTATGTTAATAGAGTCTAGAGTCTAGAGTATATTAATAGAGTCTAGAGTCTAGAGTATGTTAATAGAGTCTAGAGTCTAGAGTATGTTAAATGTTTCAAGTAATATCAATATATCCTCAGATGTATGGGCTTACCTGCTGATTGACCTACCTTCAAAACTTGACACTATGGAAGTATTCACCTTGATAACATCAGCCATATGTCACGACCTTGACCATCCTGGTTATAACAATGCATACCAGGTACATTTCGTGTAGAGATTCATTGAAAAAATGTAATTGGTAATATTATGTGAACATATAGTGAATATATTGTGTGAACAAATAGTGAATCTATTGTGTGAACAGATAGTGAATCTATTGTGTGAACAGATAGTGAATCTATTATGTGAACAGATAGTGAATCTATTGTGTGAACAGATAGTGAATCTATTATGTGAACAGATAGTGAATATATTGTGTTAACAGATAGTGAATATATTGTGTGAGCAGATAGTGACTATATTGTGTGAGCAGATAGTGACTATATTGTGTGAGCAGATAGTGAATATATTGTGTGAACATAATGTGAATATATTGTGTGAACAGATAGTGAATATGTTGTGTAAATAGTGAATAAGTTAGAGAATGAGAACTAGACAATGATTGTCAACATTATAAAAGCGATTGCCAATTGAAAATCAGCCTTCTTAATGACTCATTTAACTATTATCATAATTTAATTTTCATTGGTCACTACAATTATATTTTGTTTAACACCCAAAGGAAATCAAGGTGATAGTCAAATGGGTCATTAAGAAGGCTTGATTTCAAAGTTGCCAGTAAGTCTAATACAGTAGACAGTCATGACTAGACTGTGATTTTTAACTCTAGATGTATGGCTCATCAGAGGGAAAACAAATGTTTTATTGGGTATGGGGTATCCACACAAAAAATGGACATTCGGGGTGCCACAGAAATATTGTCATTTTCACGAGAACGGAAGCCTAGACATAGATAAAAATATCCTAAAAGGCAGAGGCAGTGACTTATCAAATGTAACCATTATTTCAACATCCCATGATCAAGAACGAAGTGAAATGACAAATTATGAATGAGATATACATAAAATACGTCAATAAATGGGTGTGGAGAGTCTGTAACAGAAAGCAGTTTGATAGACATTAACAAGATGGGAAAAGGAGGGAAGGGTTAATAAAAGTTCAAGTCAACAGAGTTTTTTCTATATACCAAGTACATTTTTTAATTTAGAAACATCTTTTTTTCTGCCAAAAATATGTTACGGCTGGTTGTATAGGGGGAGGGGGGGGGTATTATTTTAACGTAATAAATTCCTTGAATTTCTGATAGTTTGTTGCCTTGGCTCAGCGCAAATTATTAGAGTGAGAACGCTGAGTGACTTTTTTAGTAGGTAGTTAGCACCCACTTCCCCTATAAGCCACAGAAACACGTATTTAAAGCCCAAAATAAAATATTATATTATTATTATATCTTCGTCTGTCACAATACTGAAAGAAATCTTTGTAGTTTTGTTATATAGGAAAAATTGTTATAAAAGAAAGCGCTATATAGGGATGCGACTGCATTAATAATAATGCACATATAAAATATAGTCTGCAATTCTAACTGCATATATTATCTCTTGACTGTTTCGTACCTCAGATTAATGCAAAAACAGAGCTGGCGCTTCGCTACAATGACATTTCTCCATTAGAAAACCATCACTGCGCTGTAGCTTTTGACATCCTCAAGAAGGATAAATGCAATATAACTAAAGACTTCAGCAGGGAACAGTTCAAGAGATTCAGGGATGGTATGATCAGGTTAGTATGTTTGGTTATTTTTCTTGTCCTTTTGTGTTCGTTCACAAAGGGATCTTCGTGGCGTAGTGGTTAAACCATTCGCCATGTGTTCAGATAGTGGTGGAATCTTTAATCCGGCTCTTGACGTTTTGTTTACAAGATGGAAGTTTTTTCTGGATATTCCTGCTGTCTCTTGAAGCTACGGAGTTATGTACTATTACTGATACTCTACAGGCGGCGTGCAACTTCATTGAGAGGGACGGGGTATATGGGTACACTCGAGTACAATAAAGACATTCCTCTATATATTTTCGCTCACAACGCCCTACTGAATGGCAGAATGTAATCCAGAGAATAGGATTAGGTGTGTCATGTTTTGCAGCTTCGCTGCGATTTATGCACTTTTCGGTTCTATCTATTGTCTATCCCCAGGTGAATGATAATCAGAATATCCACACTTGTCGTTAAGTGTAGTGGTGGTACCTGGGAGCTTTAGTTGCCTATACGTGGTCAGGCGTGTCACCTTGACTGCGTTGAATCTGTATTTATTCAGGGTTGTCATGATATTATCCATTATTTTCTAGGTCTTCCCCTGACCTTGTATCTGACCTCTGATCTTCTCATGGTATATGTTCGTGTCGGTAGTTGGTTATGATTCATTCTCATAAAGTGTCCAAACCATTTTATCTGTTTCTCAATGTATTCTGTGCATGGTCTTATATTGATTCTTCTTCTGATTTCATCATTTCTCATTTGTCTAGTTTGGTCACTGTTGCGGATTTTCTCAGACATTTCATCTCACATGTTGTTAGTGTTTCTGCTGGGCTGCTGTCAGTTCCCGTGTCTGGCATAGATAGCTGAATGTTAACATAAAAATACTGTTTATCATCTGTCGCTTGACTTTCATCTCCATCATTGGGTTGAGCAGTAATGATGATAGCTGGGTATGCCACTATGTTTGCTTTCCGCTATCTTGTCACAATCTCTCTAATTTCCTGTTGTCTGTGAATATACTTCCCACGTATTTAAATTCAGAGGTTTGTTTTACTTTAATTTTGCTTATTGTTATATTCACTGGATATGGTGACTTGCTGATTTTCATATTTATTTCCATGTTATATTTAGTGCATGTTGTCGTGAGTGCGTTAATATGATTTTGTAACTGCTGTTCCTCTTCTTAAATAAGGCATTGATCATTAGTAAAGAACAATTCGTTGATTACGCTATTTAATTACTCTTCAGATTCTTCTTTTTAATAGTGTACTGTTTACTTTCTTGTTTTAGGATTCTTTTGTTATTCTGTCCATTTATATGTTAAAAGGTATAGGTGAGAGCACGCACGTTTATCTTACCCCTGATTTTGTTTGGGAAGATGAAGTTATTCCGTTTGTAGTTCTTACTGAGCTTTGGCATTTCTGGTAAAGCTTATATTTGCTAATAACTGTTATTTGATTCCGTAGTTTTCTAGTGTTTCCTATAAAGTGTTTCTATTGACTCTGTCTAGTGCTTTTTCCTAATATAAGAATATCGTGTTTAGTTCTTAATCATATTCTAGTGCTGTTCTGTGTTTTTCAGATTTCCTCTTTCCCTGAAGGTTCCTTAACAATATTATCTTGCAATGTTTTCTACGGATCTTCCTATCTATCTAAAATTTTGGTAATGAAATTGCGTCAGTGAAAACAGGAGTTGAAAATATGTGAAGTTTCTTCTCAAAGCATTGTAAACATCTGAGAGTCATCCTTCTGTGTATTAAATAGATCACACTATCCTAGATCGAACTATCCTATATCACACTATCCTAGATCAAACTATCCTAGATCGAACTATCCTATATCACACTATCCTAGATCAAACTATCCTATAAAACACTATCCTAGATCACACTATCCTAGATCACACAATCCTAGAACCGCTATCCTAGATCCACTATCCTAGATCCACTATCCTAGATCGAACTATCCTAGATCCACTGTCCTAGATCACACTATCCTCGATCACACTATCCTAGATCACACTATCCTAGATCACACTATCCTAGATCACACTATCCTAGATCGAACTATCCTAGATCCACTGTCCTAGATCGAACTATCCTAGATCCACTGTCCTAGATCACACTATCCTAGATCACACTATCCTAGATCGAACTATCCTAGATCCACTGTCCTAGATCACACTATCCTCGATCACACTATCCTAGATCACACTATCCTAGATCGAACTATCCTAGATCCACTGTCCTAGATCACACTATCCTCGATCACACTATCCTAGATCACACTATCCTCGATCACACTATCCTAGATCACACTATCCTAGATCACACTATCCTAGATCGAACTATCCTAGATCCACTGTCCTAGATCACACTATCCTCGATCACACTGTCCTAGATCACACTATCCTCGATCACACTATCCTAGATCACACTATCCTAGATCGTACTATCCTAGATCACACAATCCTAGAACCGCTATCCTGGATCCACTATCCTAGATCCACTATCCTTGATCGAACTATCCTAGATCCACTGTCCTAGATCACACTATCCTCGATCACACTATCCTAGATCACACTATCCTAGATCACACTATCCTAGATCGAACTATCCTCGATCACACTATCCTAGATCACACTATCCTCGATCACACTATCCTCGATCACACTATCCTAGATCGTACTATCCTAGATCACACAATCCTAGAACCGCTATCCTGGATCCACTATCCTAGATCCACTATCCTAGATCGAACTATCCTAGATCCACTGTCCTAGATCACACTATCCTCGATCACACTATCCTAGATCACACTATCCTAGATCACACTATCCTAGATCGAACTATCCTCGATCACACTATCCTAGATCACACTATCCTCGATCACACTATCCTCGATCACACTATCCTAGATCACACTATCCTAGATCACACTATCCTAGATCACACTATCCTAGATCACACTATCCTAGATGGTACTAACCTAGATCACACTATCCTAGATGGAACTATCCTAGATCCACTGTCCTAGATCACACTATCCTAGATCACACTATCCTAGATCACGCTATTCTAGATCACACAATACTAGAACCACTATCCTGGATCCACTATCCTGGATCCACTATCCTAGATCGAACTATCCTAGATCGAACTATCCTAGATCCACTGTCCTAGATCACACTATCCTAGATCACACTAACCTAGATCACACTATCCTAGATCACACTAACCTAGATCACACTATCCTAGATCACACTAACCTAGATCACACTGTCCTAGATGCTACTAACCTAGATCACACTATCCTAGATGCTACTAACCTAGATCACACTATCCTAGATCACACTGTCCTAGATCACACTATCCTAGATCACACTATCCTAGATCGAACTATCCTAGATCGAACTATCCTAGATCCACTGTCCTAGATCACACTATCCTAGATGGTACTAACCTAGATCACACTATCCTAGATCACACTGTCCTAGATCACACTATCCTAGATCACACTATCCTAGATCACACAATCCTAGATCACACTATCCTAGATCACACAATCCTAGAACCACTATCCTGGATCCACTATCCTGGATCCACTATCCTAGATCGAACTA
Organism: Meghimatium bilineatum; assembly: GCA_034231615.1. NCBI lineage: Eukaryota > Metazoa > Mollusca > Gastropoda > Stylommatophora > Philomycidae > Meghimatium > Meghimatium bilineatum. The sequence goes on along the minus strand of CM067300.1, from coordinate 31,105,260 downwards.
TCCTAGATCGAAATATCCTAGATCACACAATCCTAGAACCACTATCCTGGATCCACTATCCTGGATCGAACTATCCTAGATCACACTGTCCTAGATCACACTATCCTAGATCACACTATCCTAGATCACACAATCCTAGATCACACTATCCTAGATCACACAATCCTAGAACCACTATCCTGGATCCACTATCCTGGATCCACTATCCTAGATCGAACTATCCTAGATCGAAATATCCTAGATCACACAATCCTAGAACCACTATCCTGGATCCACTATCCTGGATCCACTATCCTAGATCGAACTATCCTAGATCGAACTATCCTAGATCACACTATCCTTGATCCACTATCATAAATGTACTATTTTATTATGCAGGTGAATACAGTTGCAATATTGGATCATTCTGGAACTGACCATAAATTACGTCAACAATTGGGGGAGGGATGGGGGGGGTCTGAAAATTCTTGACAGTTCGTGACACTGGGAGTGGTGGGGAAGCGTGACAAAAGTTGACGCCTACAATATAATTTTTATACATTAATTAAATTGTGTGAATTAGATAAAAAAAATTAATATTATTTATGAAAATTGTGATTGGTTTTCTTTTCACTTTTTTCTTCAAATAATTTTTTTTTTACAAGAAGGTTACATTTATTTGACATAATAACCATAATTAAGCATGGGGGAGCGTATCTACATTCTTGACAAGGGGAGTGCAAGGGGCATAAATTGCCTTAATCGGGTTGACGTAATTTATGAACAACACCTACAGAACACGTGTCTCTGATTTCCTAAACTCACTCTGAACTGGTTCTATGTTACAGGTGTATATTAGCAACAGACATGGCCAAACATAACGAGATACTCAATTCATTCAAGTCAGTCACTCCTCATTTTGACTTCAATGACAAGGAACATAAATCTGTGGTAAGTATGTTCATAAAAATAACATGAAACGGATTGAGAAAACGAGACAAAATGAAGCAGGTATTTAAGTGAGAAAATATATCTGTGGCTTGAAACTGAGATTGCTAATCAATCGTCAGTATTCATGTATGCCTTAAGGGTTAAATAGGAACTATAACAAAATGAAATTCGAGCATACCTACAAGTAGAAATCTACAATTTCAGAAATAGATGTATGTGTGTGTAGAATATTCGGCACTTTTCACGTTAATAGACGTACTACATGGGCGTGACCGTTTAGAGCAGTGGTTCTAATACAGTGCCTGCGACCACCACGTGCTATCATAATGACATTTGGTTCTCGCACGATGAGACTTAAAAAATTATCGCCTGCAATATCAATCATGATTTCTCTTTACAAATTACACTGTGTTCTACAAACTTAAACAGTGCTACTACCTCGAGTATGTGAAAATTGTACGGGGAAGTGAGTGGGATGTTTACGGTGGCAATCAATGTTATTTTGCCAGTTTTCATATTTACTTTCACTTTCTATTTTTCTTTCCTCCCATTGTATGCAATGGTGTCGCACTCTCAGCATTACATGCAATTGTTGCTAGTCGTCTGAAAAAGTTGAGGATCCCAGCTTTAGAGACACTTTAAGCATTTGTCCGAACACTTTTTAAAGTAATGATACTCATCAACACATGTACTAGTCAGGAAAGTGTACATTCATAAAAAGACAAACTGTTACAGTATACAAAATAGTTACCTACTTATCTTTTATTTAACACCCCTCTAAAATGTCACATAAATGTAATACAGGTGTAAGCGTGAAAAGAATCAAATATTCATTTGAATTATTATAATAGGGACCACTACGTTTTCTCTGCGTTCGTTCTCAAAATACTACAGGTTAGCAGGAAGTAGTACAACAAACGGAATGCGTTGTTATGTTTTAAATGTAAACTGTGATATATATTATCTTTCGGACACTTCAGACAATTCAGCTTGACTTATTGGTCGTTTTTACCTGTGGAATGGAACATTCCATTCCATTCCCACTCCAGAAAAAAACCTTGGTGGTTTCTTACGACAGAGTTTACAGGTTACAGTACTGCTATTATTTTCTCCGCTTTCGAACCCGGCAAGACATGGGTAGATATGTCTACTGACAAGGCAAGGGTGGAATTGTCCACAGACATAATACGGGTGGATATGTCCACCGACAAGACGAAAGTGGAAATATTTACAGATAAAACACTGGTTGATAGCCCGAAGACAAAACACGGGTGGATATGTCTACAAACAAAGTACGGGTATATCTCCACCAACAAAACGCAGTTGGGTATGTCCTCCGACAAGATACGGGTGGGTATATCCCCACCGACTAAAGATGTTAACATGCGCCAAAAAAATACCAGATAAGAAAAATAACTAAGATATATATATATATATATATATGTATATATATATATATATATATATATATATATATATATATATATATATATATATATATATATATATATATATATATATATATATATATATATATATATATATATATATATATATATATATATATATATATATATATATATATATATATATATATATATATATATATATATATATATATATATATACTAAAAATGGTGTTCACTTTGTGAAGGCCCTCAGAAGACAATGAAACTCCATTGTTCTGGTTGGTTTTTTGGTTGCTGGTCCAGCAGTACAAGTGTTCACACTTGTGACCTAATTTCATTGTGTGATATATGTTTGTGAGGTGGTATTTTTGTTGCATATAAAGTATTCCATTTCTCCAGACGTGGAGCGTTTTCTTGACGTCATCCAGCGCTGATTTGGTGCTAGTCAAACAGCAGCATCAAACAGGTGGTAGTCAAACAGCAGCATCAAACAGGTGGTAGTCAAACAGCAGCATCAAACAGGTGGTAGTCAAACAGCAGCATCAAACAGGTGCTAGTCAAACAGCAGCATCAAACAGGTGGTAGTCAAACAGCAGCATCAAACAGGTGCTAGTCAAACAGCAGCATGTAACAGGTGGTAGTCAAACAGCAGCATCAAACAGGTGGTAGTCAAACAGCAGCATCAAACAGGTGGTAGTCAAACAGCAGCATGTAACAGGTGGTAGTCAAACAGCAGCATCAAACAGGTGGTAGTCAAACAGCAGCATCAAACAGGTGGTAGTCAAACAGCAGCATGTAACAGGTGGTAGTCAAACAGCAGCATGTAACAGGTGGTAGTCAAACAGCAGCATCAAACAGGTGGTAGTCAAACAGCAGCATCAAACAGGTGGTAGTCAAACAGCAGCATCAAACAGGTGGTAGTCAAACAGCAGCATCAAACAGGTGGTAGTCAAACAGCAGCATCAAACAGGTGGTAGTCAAACAGCAGCATGTAACAGGTGGTAGTCAAACAGCAGCATCAAACAGGTGGTAGTCAAACAGCAGCATGTAACAGGTGGTAGTCAAACAGCAGCATCAAACAGGTGGTAGTCAAACAGCAGCATCAAACAGGTGGTAGTCAAACAGCAGCATCAAACAGGTGGTAGTCAAACAGCAGCATCAAACAGGTGGTAGTCAAACAGCAGCATCAAACAGGTGGTAGTCAAACAGCAGCATGTAACAGGTGGTAGTCAAACAGCAGCATGTAACAGGTGGTAGTCAAACAGCAGCATGTAACAGGTGGTAGTCAAACAGCAGCATGTAACAGGTGGTAGTCAAACAGCAGCATCAAACAGGTGGTAGTCAAACAGCAGCATCAAACAGGTGGTAGTCAAACAGCAGCATGTAACAGGTGGTAGTCAAACAGCAGCATGTAACAGGTGGTAGTCAAACAGCAGCATGTAACAGGTGGTAGTCAAACAGCAGCATGTAACAGGTGGTAGTCGAACAGCAGCATCAAACAGGTGGTAGTCGACAGTTTCGCAGGAATTAGTTTACAGCTGGCACCTTGGAATGTGTTGTCTTCTATTCATGAAATTGTTAAGCTGTACGTGTGTGCGAAGTCGGAATATGGTACTTTGTTTTTTCCTTCCCAAGAGGTTGATGTCTTTGATGTTTGGGTTGGCCATATATTTATAGATTTCCTATTGGTGTTAGCCGCGTTAGCGCAGTGGTTAGCGCACTGGCTTCGCACATGAGTGGTCCTGGGTTCATTCCAGGTCGACCCAGCCTTAAATGGGTATCGGATTAATCCGGGAAGTACAGACTGCGAGGGAGAGGAGATGGCTACCGCCCTCATTTGTAGAGCCTGTGAAATGTGAGATCGCTAATATCTCACACCCCTACGACATTAATAAATGCTATGGGTTACTTTACTTTAACTTGGTGTTAACCATTGACCATCTGTTTAGCCAATTCTTTTTGCTCAAAAATCTCAAAATGATTTTAACTGTATGCATGATCGTCTGTATATATGGCTGCTCTTGTCTTGCTCTCTTCTTTGCTATAATGTCTGACTTGTCATTGCCATGTGGGTTTGAGTGGCCAAGAATCCACTGCATAGCAATGCTGACTTCATGAGATTGCATTGTCCGGAAGACCATATGTGATACCTTTCGATCAAAAGTTAAAGAGATTTGGTGATTTTTACATATTTGTCTGCTCTTTAAATACTAAAATGTGTTGAACAATGTAAGCATGATTTAGTTCAAATATATCACCATTCCAAACAGCTGATCACATCTCATTATTCTGGTAGTAATAGGATCTACTCAGAAGTAGATGATTGACCAGAAATATCACAAAGTACAGCAATATATTCTTGGTTGTCCAAGGATATTCGCTCTTTTCTCTCAGATTTCGTGCAAAATTCCGATAGGAAGAAACGATGTCTTAGAAACTCTTGTAGAGAACATAGACAGATAGAGACAGATAGAGAGACATATAAGACATAAAAATACATGTTGAGAAGAAGAAAAAAGTAAGAAAAATTTACTAAAGACTTGTGCTGTTTCCAATATTGAAAGCTGATTATTTTCATATTTATATACCACCACTTTAAAACATTGTATTATTTATTTAGATATTTATATGTAATTGTTTATAACAGTTAATACATTTTCATTTTCATATGTCATTCAATGGTAGTATATACATCTTCAGAATGGGAGGAGGGTGGTTTAAAGAAAGTGAATAAATTACTCCCTCGTTTACATGATTTTCTTTATGTTTCTAGGTTGGAGGTGGTAATCCCATCGAGTGGGGGTGTTTCCATAAAGTGTTTTCAATCTATATTATTATCATTTCCACTTTTTCCGTTAAGTGTCGTTGTATGAAGCTAGAGTTGTCTGTGTATGACTATTTGGGTCGCATTGGCATGGCCAGCCCGAGTTTCTTTACGGTTTCTTCGATTGCCTCCACCCATTTAGTTCTTGATCTTCATTTTGCCTTGTAGCCTGATCTTCCACTGTTGTATGCACGAAGTGCTGAATGTATTGGTTCCATTCTCATGAGGTGGCCAACATACCTGGTTTGCTGTCTCTGGATGTATTTTGACTTGAGATGGTCTTTATTTCTTTCCTGACATCTTCGTTTCTTCGTCGGTATCTTCTAGTCACATTTATAGCTTTCCTGAAACATATCATTTAACATACAGTTATCTGTTTCTCAAGTGTCTTTATCAAGGGCCATGGTTGAGATTGATAAAACACAGTTAGTATAAAAATACTGCTCATCATTTGTCGTGTGTCACCATACAGACTGTTGGGTTTTTGAGTAATGGCGACAAATGGGAATTTTAATCCCTCAAATCCCCTCCAGTACTTTACAAAATGTCTTGTCTTATTTCTTTATTGATCATGCATTTGATGATTTTTGTTTCATATTTTTATTTCATTTTTTCATAACAGGTCATCATGTTTTCCACATTAATATATGAAAGTTTCTTGATAACAGTTATTGATTGATGTTTTGCTATTTAACTCACATTGCTGCTGACAGTTGATGATGGTGCTAATGAAGGTTTCAGATATCTCCAACGAGGCGCGACCACTATCTGTGGCCATGCCATGGCTAGATTGTTTACTAACAGAATTTTTCAATCAGGTCTGCAAGGAATGGACATCCATCTTTTACTTCTTATAGATCTATGTTGATGATTGCATTTCTGTCAAGGATTGCCAATTTCAAATAATTATAGTCACATTTCAAGAAAATATGGTCAAAAATAACATAATCCTGGCAACTCTGTTTATGTCAGACAAATGTAGCTCCTACTATAACTTTAGAGCGCAATGTCTCAAGAAAGGGCATCTTATACACATTTGTCCATTTAAATATTCACAATTTTTCATTTGATTTTATTCACATATTTGGACACTTACAAGGGAATGTTGAAATTTCTCAAATTTTATTGAATTTACTTTTTGAATAAAACGTTAAATAATCAAGGAATAATCTATGATTCTACTGAAATAATTTGTAAACACTGTATTCAAGATATCCTATTTAAACAACGATCATTCACAAATGCAATCATTCAATCTTTCTTGTATTGTTTGTTTTATGTATGCGCACTTAATTTCATCATATCAGCGTTGCTTTCTTGTATTTCTAAATATGTTTTGTTATTTGGTTTCTGCATGTTTTTAATGTGTTCGAGGTTGACATTGTTGCGTCAGCTATCGCTTATTATTATTATTTTATTTTTTTTGGTTCTCTTATCAGTCATGTCTCTTGGTACTGTTGTTGCCTGCTTAGTCGTGTTTCATGTTAAGTCCATCGTTTTTGACTGTAAAACCACTAAGTGATAACTAGTTGTGTGTAAAATTTGAAGTGTAACAGGATTGACGAAAGGTGATAGGATAAATATATTTATCTGATACCTGGAACTAAATTATAAAGATTAATTTCAGGAATTCCCTGACATAGTGTTTAAACTGTTTGTATTGTGCTTAGAAAGGGTTCGAATCGACTTGTGAAGTTTGGTTTGTATGTTTCTCACTTTTCTCGGGAATTACAAAAAACTTTCTCTTACTTCCTTTGTATAGTGGGGTAGTTTCTCTGAGATGTTCTTTCATTCCATGAAGGCTTCGACATAATGCAATGCATACTGAAGAAGCCTTCTACTCGGAAGAGGGTTTCAAGTTTAGTTTATAAACTGCTATTTTTTTCGACGATCCCTGGGCTTGAAGCTGCAAAGTTACATGTTATGAGGGGTACTTCGGTCGGAGGTGGTAGAGATGTGTTCAAATAGATTGAGTACATACATAAAAACGGGGTACAATGACGTCAATCTTCTATGACGTTTCAATATATTAGTTATGGACAGAAATAGATGAAATGTGTTTGTTGAAGATAGAAACAGCTGAAATGTATTTGTTGATAGACACAGATGAAATAGTTTGTTGAAGATAACGTTCCTGTGAAAAAATTTCCTGCCAAATACTGTAACAAAAAAGCAAGGGCGAAATTAATATGGGTGTGGCCTGTAGGCCTGCCCAGGTTGGAAGGGAGAAAAAGCAATTCTCTGGAACTCCACAAACAAAGTGAATATAGGTTATGAAGTGGGTGCAGGAGCCAAAGCTTTCTATGGGACACAATACCTAGTTTCTTCTTCTGTGTTCGATCTCAAGTAACTAACATTAGTTGCTAGTGCGTGTTCGTATCTGGGGAACTTGTAGTTCGTTGTTATACTGTTTCATTTGTACTATTTACGCCTATAAATAAAAGCGTATTCACGTTACCTGCTACTGTTTCTTTTACAGGCTACCTGCTACTGTTTCTTTTTCTCACTACCCGCTACTGTTTCTTTTTCTTACTACCCGCTACTGTTTCTTTTTCTTACTACCCGCTACTTTTTTCTTTTTCTCACTACCCGCTACTGTTTCTTTTTCTCACTACCCGCTACTGTTTCTTTTTCTCACTACCCGCTACTGTTTCTATTACGCGCTGTTTCTTTTACGCGCTACCTGCTACTGTTTCTTTTACAGGCTACCTGCTACTGTTTCTTTTTCTCACTATCCGCTACTGTTTCTTTTTCTAACTACCTGCTACCGTTTCTTTTTCTCACTACCCGCTACTGTTTCTTTTTCTCACTACCCGCTACTGTTTCTTTTTCTCACTACCCGCTACTGTTTCTTTTTCTCACTATCCGCTACTGTTTCTTTTTCTAACTACCTGCTACCGTTTCTTTTTCTCACTACCCGCTACTGTTTCTTTTTCTCACTAGCTGCTACTGTTTCTTTTTCTTACTACCTGCTACTGTTTCTTTTTCTTACTACCCGCTACTGTTTCTTTTTCTCACTACCCGCTACTGTTTCTTTTTCTTACTACCTGCTACTGTTTCTTTTACGCGCTACCTGCTACTGTTTCTTTTACGGGCTACCTGCTACTGTTTCTTTTTCTCACTATCCGCTACTGTTTCTTTTTCTCACTACCCGTTACTGTTTCTTTTTCTCACTACCTGCTACTTTTCTTTTTCTTACTACCTGCTACTGTTTCTTTTTCTTACTACCTGCTACTGTTTCGTATACACGCTACCTGCTATTGTTTCTTTTACAGGCTACCTGCTACTGTTTCTTTTTCTCACTACCCGCTACTGTTCTTTTTCTTACTACCTGCTACTGTTACGTATACACGCTACCTGATATTGTTTCTTTTACAGGCTACCTGCTACCGTTTCTTTTTCTCACTATCCGCTACTGTTACTTGTACATACTGCCTACAACCTTTACTTTCAAGACCACCTGTTACCGTGTCTTTTCCACGTCACCTGATATCGTTTCTTTTCTCCGACACCTGTTACTAGAAGTAATATGACTTTCGTATTTCGTTGTTGGAGTTTATCACCACCTGCACTTTGCACAGTCCTCGAGCGTTGTGCTTTTTTCTTTGAACTCAATATGTGGCCTCATATCTCCTTTCATATTTCATTAATCTTGCTTTTGTGAAATATTGAGCATGACATTATTATTTTTGGCTCTCTCTGGTATAAGGTTTCTGATAAAATTACAGAAACGACGTCATTTTTTCCCGAACGTTAAAGGTAATCAAATAGGTAGGAGGGTGTATAATTTTATATACTTCATATTGCATGACCGCATTAAATTCTGAACGTCATATGGTCACCTTTGTTACGGTATTTTTCACTTCCTTGACTTGAGAAAAAATTGTGTTAAAGATATATATATATAAGTAGTTTCAATAACTGCTTGTTTATAAAAGTTGCATGCTTTATCGTTGTTCAGATAATCGTTATTTATTGGATGTTATCTCTTGTTGTGACGTTGAGATTTAATTTGTTTTTTAAATAATTTATTATTTTCTATTCGTTGTTTGTTGTGGTAAATTTTTGCTACCTGAATTTTAAACTCAATCCGCTGTAAATACATAATTAAGTTTCTGGTAAATTTTGATTTATTAATGTCTTGAACGCACCTAATTAATACTGTTTTACGTACTCCCATCAAACAACACAAATAAAGGTATAATAATCATTCATGAAATTTAAATACGTGGTTCTTTTTTACGTGCAGATATCTAAACTGGGTAAAAAGTCAAACGGCTTTCTATAAGTTATGAATGTGAGGTAAAAAATCGATCGTTACTACATCACCCGCAAACGTACGAGCTCTCTGCGTTAGTTTCGTCAGCTCCGAAGTCTCACTATTATTTTTTGATTAATGAATTATACAAAAACAATAACTATACATTACAACAGTTTGTTGAAATTAGCAATATGTGTGTCCAATGTGTGTAGGAACTTATTATGTTGTTCGTGTGTTCAAGTGGGTCTTCGATGAGATTTTCCGTGAGAAGATAATATTTTATAATTTCTGTACCAGATAGAACAGCGGCAACGTTTATATCTATAATTTTTAAAAAAACACAGTTCGTCTAGAAAATATTGTGATCACAATGGCAAGCATAGATGCAGTCAGATTTACTAAACGTCACAGGGCGCGAAACTGTGTAATTCACTGCACGTAGTGGATCCGAAGACCGTATCGCATTCGCAATCTATCATAAAAAGTTGATTCCCAATAAAAAAAGATTGTCGACTGACAAACATATGTGACAATCTTATATATGTGAATCCATGCATGAGGTGAGAACGTGTTAAATATGCATTGCTAGACATTTTAATACAATATTGGAAGAAATAACAAAATATACAGCATCTACATAACTAATAACACTCTACGTAACAACATGCAATATAATAACAGTGCATCTGTTGAAAGAAATGTGAATATACGTATCTGTACATGTGTGATCGCTATTGTATGGAGATCAGTTTGGGACACATACATACTTAATAAAACTTTTCGTAATAAAGTACACATCATCATCATCAAGTGCCGTCTCCTCAACGAAGGTTGGCTGCAACGTATCTCCAACATCTCCTGTCTCTTGTCTTGGTGGTGCGCTCTGCTAGACTGTAACCTGTCCATCGTGTAATGTTACTCTCCCACGTGTATCTCTGCCTACCTCTTGCTCGCTTCCCTTTGACTTTACCCTCAAGTAATGTCTTCAATAGGGTGTCATGTCTTTTAATGTGTCCAAAGTATTTTATTTGCCTGATCTTTATTTCTCTTAGTAGTTCTTTCTTCATATTAAGTGTCTTTATCACCTCTTTATTTGTTTTCTTCTCTTTCCATGATGTTCTCCCTATTCTTCTAAAGTACACAGTACCTTATTAACATACACAGTATGTTGTTATAATTACTAAGCTTCCCTAGCATTGTAGAAGTAATTAGTAAATAACTAATCATGAACACAAAGAAATACAGCGAATCACAATACTTATATTTTAACGCTTAAAAAAAATCATGTCGACAGATATAACAACACAAAAACAAAAATCATAATAGATAATACCGAGATAGAATTTGTGGATAAATTCGAATACTTAGGAGCAAATATCAACAGTGCATTAGACTGCATTACAGAGATAAAGAAAAGATTGGCAATGGCATATTGTAAAATAACACGATTGAAATACGGAAAAAGAACAGAAACGAAATTGCTAATGCTTAGAACTTGTATTTTTCCGGTTGCAACATACGACTGTGAAACATGGACCTTAATTAAAACAGCGGCAGAGAAGATTAACGCCGTTTAGATGAAGCGGTACAGAAAGATACTTAGAATATCATGGAAGGAAATAGAGAGAAACTCAGATATTATAAACATATTGAAAGTACCAGAGTGTTGGTTACTAAACACAATAGCAAAAAGAAAACTACACCTGTTGGTCATATAAAGATACACAACTGTTTAGAGAGACACATAGTGGGCGGAAGAGCACCTGGGTGGGGGAGGCAGGGCCGACCAAGAAGACGTTTGACTGACGACATTCAAGATAACATGAATAAGTCTATGGAAAATGCAAGCTGCATGGCCCAAGACAGAGAAGAGTTCATGCAGTTCATCGGGAATACAACGGTCTGGCGAGAATACATCACATGACAGCAGAGCCCCTTGACTCTTTAACGCGCACCTGAAATATCTTATTGCCCTCCGGAGAGAGATATCGCTAGCTTCGGAAAAAAACATATCCATCCAATAGCCAGGAATATTATCTCACTAATTGCTGTCGCTGGCAAGTTTTAATTAGATGTCCATCTTTATATTTTTGTGAGAAAATGTTTCCTTTTTCGGCGGGTATTCTTGAATAATTCTATAAATTTATGTTGTGAACAGAATGCCTAATTTCATAATGTTGTTTGTTAGCGTACAGAATCGAATGGTGGTAGTACATATTTCTTCCCGTTGAACGATATTCGCGATCATTTTAAGTAAAAAAAATGTATAGTTCATCGATGTAGTATTGGTTATCACGTCTTTCCACATCCTTCTGGTATGTGTGATGTCAATCATTTATTTTTATAGTTTTTGCCATAAAACGTTGGTTATCATGTCTTTCCATTGTCGTCTGTTTTGTGTGAATAATGTTCACTGTGTGAATCGTGCGAGAAGCTTTCTCTTTTTAAAATCGTCTTTCAAGATATCTTCATTACGCGTACTATCTGACCGTGGTTTTCTTATCACCCTTCTAGAAAATCTCATCTCAGCTGCCTCAAAATAATGTTTCACTATTCTGCCTATTGTTCAATATTCACTTCTAATCATTTCTTTTTATATTTCCTGCCATAAACTTTGGTTGTCAAGTCTTTCCACAGTCTTCTGTTTGATTGCTGTCAATCATTTCTGATACCGATGTTCTCCTATGTCAGTCACAATGCTAGTTGTCAAGCATCTTCTCTTGGTCTTTCCATACCGACTTATTCTTCAACTTGTCTGTAGTAACGACATGTTCTATCTTGTCAATTCTCATGTTGTGTCCAAAAATGTGCACTGTCTGTGAATCGGGTGAGAAGCTTTCTCTTTTTAAAATCTTCTTTCAAGATATCTTCATTACGCGTTTTATCAGCCCTTGGTTTTCTTAATACTCTTCTAGAAAATTGAATCCCTGCTTCCTCTATATAATGTTTCGCTATTTTACAAATTGTCCAATATTCACTTCCATTCATTAGAAGTGGAGATATATATAACTTCTACGAATTCTCTGTCTCACTTCAATAGACACAACCATATTAATTAGAGCTCAAATTCTAAAAGTGATAAATGTGTTATGTTTTTATTTTAACATAAAGTAAGTCAAATCTGCTTAAGTTGAACAGAAATATATGTTGTAACATTAAAGATAATTACGTTTTAGAGAAAATCTCGTTAATGAAAGTCAAATCGTTAACTTGTTATATGTTTAAACAGCGGCAGAGGTTTCCAAAGAAATATAAGCCAAATCGTTAGCTTGTTATATGTGCAAACAGCGGCAGAGTTTTCCAAAGAAATATAAGTCAAATCTTTAGCTTGTTATATGTTTAAACAGCGGCAGAGGTTTCCAAACAAATGATAAGCTGCAACAGAAGTAGCTGTGGGAGGGAGGCTTAGCGGGCATTTGCCCTTGGCACCGATCTTTGGGGGCGCAAAAATCACTACCATATCCACTTAGTATCATTAACCGAGAAAAAAGTTACAAATTTTGCCATGACACATAGTTATGACGTTTTCTTTAGTTTTCCACTGGCACTGCAAGGTAGTTGGGAGCTTGTTAAATTCGCACGGAACACCGTATACAATAGCTACGCTTCTAGAGGTAACCAGCCATCAATTCTCTTATAATCTAAATTTTGCAATTTCTTCGCCATATTTTTGCATTAATTGGACGCACTCTTTTTAAACCATGAAATGTGATTCTTACAAAATCTAGCCATTTTGTAGATTGGATATTTTTTTTACAGATTCAGATGTGGCATACTTGTAAGCAACCAATCAGAGAAAGAAGGGCAACAGCTACTGATGATGTATTGAGCAGGATACATCATTAAGAGATTATTCATTTCCTTCAAACGGTTTTTTTTTCCTTTTTCGTTATTTCATTGTGCATGCCCTCTTTTTGTGCATTTGTATTAATTTGTTTGGGTTTTTTTTCAAATTTCATTTGATTGTATTTGGTTGTTCCCACTTTAGCTTATGATGATCTTAATAAAAGTCGCTGATATATCTAATGAAGCACGGCCGATGGCTGTAGCAGAGCCCTGGTTAGACTGTCTGTTACAGGAGTTCTTTAATCAGGTAGACTAAGTGCATTATTTAATCTGGTAGATCAAGTAGATTATTTAATCTGGTAGATCAAGTAGATTATTTAATCTGGTAGATCAAGTAGATTAGTTAATAAGGTAGATTAAGTGTATTATTTAATCTGGTAGATCAAGTAGATTAGTTAATAAGGTAGATTGTGTATTATTTAATCTGGTAGATCAAGTAGATTATTTAATCTGGTAGATCAAGTAGATTATTTAATCTGGTAGACTAAGTGCATTATTTAATCTGGTAGACTAAGTGCATTATTTAATCTGGTAGACTAAGTGCATTATTTAATCTGGTAGATCAAGTAGATTAGTTAATAAGGTAGATTAAGTGTATTATTTAATCTGGTAGATCAATTAGATTAGTTAATAAGGTAGATTAAGTGTATTATTTAATCTGGTAGATCAAGTAGATTATTTAATCTGGTAGATCAAGTAGATTATTTAATCTGGTAGACTAAGTGCATTATTTAATCTGGTAGACTAAGTAGATTATTTAATCTGGTAGACTAAGTGCATTATTTAATCTGGTAGACTAAGTGCATTATTTAATCTGGTAGACTAAGTGCATTATTTAATCTGGTAGATCAAGTAGATTATTTAATCTGGTAGACTAAGTGCATTATTTAATCTGGTAGACTAAGTGCATTATTTAATCTGGTAGATTAAGTAGATTATTTATATAGATATGTCAAATAAATTATTTAATCTGGTAGATCAAATAGATTAGTTAATAAGGTAGATTAAGTGCATTATTTAATCTGGTAGATTAAGTGTATTATTTAATCTGGTAGATCAAGTAGATTAGTTAATAATGTAGATTGTGTATTATTTAATCTGGTAGATCAAGTAGATTATTTAATCTGGTAGATCAAGTGCATTATTATTTAATCTGGTAGATCAAGTAGATTATTTCATCAAGTTCATTAAATAGATTAATTAATTATAGAGATCATTTACAGAATGTAATCAAGTCCATCAATTCGATTATTTATTATCGTAGATTAACAGATTTATTAGATCAAGTAGATAAAATTAATTGTTTAAATTATTATGTGTTATTGTGAAAGTAAGGTCATGTATAGTGAAATTATATGTTGTATATTTAGTGATATATGATAAAACTGTGATAATTATTGGGTGGTACATAATGAGCTTTCGTAATAGTTAATGGGTGGTACATAATGAGCTTTTGTGATAGTTAATGGGTGGTACATAATGAGCTTTTGTGATAGTTAATGGGTGGTACATAATGAGCTTTTGTGATAGTTAATTGGTGGTACATAATGAGCTTTTGTGATTGTTAATGGGTGGTACATAATGAGCTTTTGTGATAGTTAATGGGTGGTACATAATGAGCTTTTGTGATAGTTAATGGGTGGTACATAATGAGCTTTCGTGATAGTTAATGGGTGGTACATAATGAGCTTTTGTGATAGTTAATGGGTGGTACATAATGAGCTTTTGTGATAGTTACTGGGTGGTACATAATTAGCTTTCGTGATAGTTAATGGGTGGTACATAATGAGCTTTCGTGATAGTTAATGGGTGGTACATAATGAGCTTTTGTGATAGTTAATGGGTGGTACATAATGAGCTTTTGTGATAGTTAATGGGTGGTACATAATGAGCTTTTGTGATAGTTAATGGGTGGTACATAATGGGCTTTTGTGATAGTTAATGGGTGGTACATAATGAGCTTTTGTGATAGTTAATGGGTGGTACATAATGAGCTTTTTTGATAGTTAATGGGTGGTACATAATGAGCTTTCGTGATAGTTAATGGGTGGTACATAATGAGCTTTTGTGTTAGTTAATGGGTGGTACATAATGAGCTTTTTTGATAGTTAATGGGTGGTACATAATGAGCTTTTGTGATAGTTAATGGGTGGTACATAATGAGCTTTTGTGATAGTTAATGGGTGGTACATAATGAGCTTTCGTGATAGTTAATGGGTGGTACATAATGGGCTTTTGTGATAGTTAATGGGTGGTACATAATGAGCTTTTGTGATAGTTAATGGGTGGTACATAATGAGCTTTTGTGATAGTTAATGGGAGGTACATAATGAGCATTCGTGATAGTTAATGGGTGGTACATAATGAGCTTTTGTGATAGTTAATGGGTGGTACATAATGAGCTTTTTTGATAGTTAATGGGTGGTACATAATGAGCTTTTGTGATAGTTAATGGGTGGTACATAATGAGCTTTCGTGATAGTTAATGGGTGGTACATAATGAGCTTTTGTGATAGTTAATGGGTGGTACATAATGAGCTTCTGTGATAGTTAATGGGTGGTACATATGAGATTCTTTGATAGCTAATTAGTGGTACATAATGAGATTCTGTAGTAGGCAATGAGTTTTACATAATCATATTCTATTATCGTCAATGGGTGGTTCATAATGAAATTCTATGATAGTTAATGGGTGTTACATAATGAAATTCTATAATAAGTAATATGTCGTATAAGTGAGATTATATATAGGTAACGAACGATACATAATTTTCATGATAGGTAATAATATATAATGGGGATCTATGATAGATAATGGTTAAAATATACTGCGACTATATTATAGATACTGAGTAATTTATAATGATACTCTATGACAGAAAATGAGTGAGAAATAATGTGATTCTATGATAGGTAGGCCTAATGACTGATATATACTGAGATTCTATAATAAATAATGACTGATTTATAATTAGATTATATGATATATATGACTGAGATATAATGGGATTTTATGAATGGTAATGACAGATATTTAATGAGATTCTATTATAGATAGTGAGTGATATATTTAATGATAATTACAATAGATAAGAGTTTAACTTTGATGAAATGATAGATTTATATCTAGTATGTGCTTACATAATTAGTGTCAAAAGTGATTGACCATATTCATTGCAGTTTGAGGCAAATGTAGTGTGTAGCTGTAGGTGGAACACTGTAATTATATACGCATAAATGCTGACCTGCAATTTCCGTTCTCATGATCTGGTTCGTCCTCATTCAGGCGAAACATGTCAATAGCGATTGTAAAAGAGGTGGTTGAAGAATATTTCGATAAACATTGTTGAAGAGGGGATCGAAGATGTCTATAAAGATTGTAGGAGAGGCGGTCGATGAAGATATCCAGAAATATTGTAGGAGAGGCGGTCGATGAAGATATCCAGAAATATTGTAGGAGAGGCGGTCGAATGTGTGATCAAAGCTGCCAGTATGCATGACATGGAGTAAAGCATGGATCTCTTCGCTTCAACATATAATGATATAATGATAAAGAAACGCTTCAAGGACTACTTGAAGACTTCTCTCAAGCACTGCATGATTGACCCAAGCTCTTGGGAAATTCCACATCTTAATCATCCAACCTGAAACAGTCAGATCATAACGGATTTTAAACGTTTAGAGTAGGGCAGAACATTGCAGATTATTCAAACAAGGCAAAAACGACAGGCGAAATTATACTGCTTTCCCTTATCCCACGACCTACTACATTCCTGCTCACAATGCAACAGATCTTTCAAGCCCAATTCCTGCTCACATTGCAGCATATCTTTCAGAGCCCGGATTGGAGTCAACAGCCATCTGTGAACTCACAAACAATAAAACCAAACGTAACCCTTCTTAATACAATGCTCATCTTCACTTGCGAAGGAGAAACACCACCATCATCATCATCATATGACAATTTACAAAATACTATTACAATTCCAAATTCAAATATATTATTATTATTATTATTATTATTATTATTATTATTATTATTATTATTATTATTATTATTATTATTAATCTTGGCTTTGTTTCTTGCAGAGCGACCTTGAGAAACTGGAAGGGCTACCTGTAGCTCCATTTATGGACAGAGAAAAGGTTTCAAAATCATCGTCACAGATTGGGTTTATTAAGTTTGTGCTGCTTCCGCTGTTTGAGACAGTAGGCAAACTCTTTCCACAGCTTGAGGTATTACATCACCATTTTTTATATTTTTTAAATAATAGTAGAACTGTCAGACTTGTGACATTTGACATTACAGAATTTATCTACCTTCACCTGCATTATTATGTGATCGCGGACAGAGCTGTTTCTTACTCGCACTTTGTTATAGTGTGTTCCTGGTCTTTTAGTTGGCATGTATATTTATGTGTGCGTCATTATGTATATTACCAATGATTAGCAATACCTTAGTTGACATATCGATGTGTGTGTGCTTCATTATGTATATTACCAGTGATTAGCAATACCTCATACTCTGTTCCTAGCTTCGTCTGTTGGTTTGCAGAATGTAGTCTAAGAATGAAATCCGCTGTCATATTTTACATTTTGGCAGCGATATCTGCTCATTTGGCCTGGCAAATTGTATTTCAAGATTGCTTTTGGGTCACGAATTAGTGGGAAATCTTGTAAAATTTTTCTGAATATCTTTAGCACGTTTTCTAAGTGTTTTTTTTTCTTCATTATTTTGTGTGGCATTTGTGTCACGAGAGTAGTGTCTTCTGATATAAATGAGTTTGTAACACTAAATACAGCAGAAAATATCTACAAAAATTGAGGACATGCTATCTGATTGTGATTTCGTATATCTAGAACAACATTGAGTCGAATGTTAACTGATATTAATCAATTATAATGTGATATCTTGTAACATTTAACTGAAAAAGTAGTTTGTGCTTTTATAGTGCATTTTCACAAAAAGGTTAACATTTTCACGTGAATTTTAGGCACGAGACAGATGGGTTGTTTTTTTTTGGACAAAATTAGTTGGCAATACTGTATCTGACTCAGAAAGCGCTACTGGAACTGAAGATAATATATATAACATTATTTGAAACTTCAAAGGACTACACACACACAAAACATGTTGGCTCATTCTGAAAACATTTCAGTCCAGTCCGAAGACCCAAACAAGTTGTCCACACTTATTTAAGGGATGTTAGTGCAAGTCCTGCAGCGTCTGTTATATATAGTCAGTTACTTCCCATTGAGTTATTAAAAACCAGCTATGTTGTAGGAAGTTTATGCAGGACCTAGATTTCTAGTTCAGGATGCAAAGAATCTGAACCACTATATTATTTCCATGCATATCGTAAGAGGCAGCAAAGGAAAATACAGGGTTAATGTGGCAACATGTCACCTGTGGAACAATCGTCATTGTCAGTCATCTTGTCACAATTTCTTACTTTTGTCTTCTATCAAATCATCTGCATGGTTGACGACGTGATGTAGGCCAGCGGACATTGCACCTTTATCCTTTTGTGGCAGACTTACTTCTGGGTGACAGGGAATACTTGTTGTGTCATCACTGCAGATCAATCAACAAATCTGACAGAATAATTTATGAGATAGTCACGACCGTGCGGTACATTTTTTCGGCATGGAGCAAATCTTCGAAATGCCACCCCTCCCCCCCCCCCCCCCCAAAGGGTTTTTCTTTGAAATGCCGCCCCCGACAATGTATTTTGGTTGGTGTTTTCTGATGTGGCCGCCTATCTGCATCAAAGCACGGCACGGCGTTGGAGATAACCTACAGCTTCTCCTGGAATTGCCGTTTTTATGTAATACAGGTGCGAGAGAATGCATCCCGTCAAGGATGTCTAAATATGCATCCATACATCGCCTTACATAACCATGCCTTTGACACAACCTTATATGAGTCCGGATGTCGCATCAGTTATACAACTGAGAAAAACATGTACTTTTGTCAGAAATGCTATGTACTTGATTCTTGATGGTTCTTGATTAGAAACTGGCCTCACAGCTCATAGGGCATTCCCATAAGTGCTCCACTCTCTGTTTCAACAGCCCCTTGACTTGATGGTGTTTCGAGCCAAATGCCGCCGAAACAGACGTCGACATCAGGGCACAACTCTGGCCCTTGCCACAGGTTTCTTTGGAGATCCGACCGCCCACGTCGTGCCCGTAACTAGTTCAAGCACAACGTTGATCTGTCGGAACAACATGGTAACTGTTATCGAAGGTTACCACTACGGGATTGTATAGATGACATACCATGAAGCTTCTATAAGAAGATGACCTCAAAATAAAGGCATGTCATCTATTAAGGTTTTCTGTTGCTTGAGTGGTTTATTTAGTGAGCCATTGGTGCTATGCACTATCAATAGCTACCTACTCACAGCTAAAGGGATTATTTCAGCCTCATCATCAGCATTGAAAGGTCACTAACCACTCTTGGGAATGACTGCGGGGAGTTGTGCAATAGAAAGAAGGATAACGCATCAAACAACTGATAACCGAGAAAACGCAAGATAAGTATGTGGTCAAATGCACAGATGGCGCTGTGCAGAAAGTATCAATATTGGGCTGGGGCTTTTCTACAATTCAAAGAGGTAAAGTCATCGATGAAATGTGTAAAACAACATCCAGTATGAGAATAGAAATCGAGACAGCTAAGGCGGCCCTAAAAATGATATGAGAAAGGGTGATAATCATGGACATTACTATGCTGGGCGTAAAGAGTTCAAAATGTCCGAACGATATATTGCTCTACTGTCAAACACAGTAGCACTGCATGCCAGCTGATCCGCTATCTCGTTGCCTTGAACATTCACATGATCAGGCACGAACATGGATGTAACACATTCCATCTGCAACATCTGGACTTCCTCAAGCCACTGTTCACAAACTCACTCCAATTGTATTTTGTGATCATGTTCTTCGAGTCACTAAGGATACAGACAAATGTTGCCCCATTTTACTCATCTAGTTTAAAGTCTTGGTCACAGCCATAATCTCATATATGTGTTATCCTCTATATGGCATACAAAATGGCATATCTCGTTGCATGATGTATGAATCACGACTTCGATAATTACGTGTCTGAGGACTCCAATCAATGACACACTAATAAAGAAGTAGAAATATCTGTGTGTAAGCTTCTCCAATCAATGACACACTAATAAAGAAGTAGAAATATCTGTGTGTAAGCTTCTCCAATCAATGACACACTCGGATATCTCTGTGTATAAGGTTCTCCAATCAATGACACACTAAGATATCTCTGTGTATAAGGTTCTCCAATCAATGACACACTAGGATATCTCTGTGTATAAGCTTCTCCAATCAATGACACACTAGGATATCTCTGTATATAAGGTTCTCCAATCAATGACACACTAAGATATCTCTGTGTATAAGGTTCTCCAATCAATGACACACTAGGATATCTCTGTGTATAAGGTTCTCCAATCAATGACACACTAGGATATCTATGTGTATAAGGTTCTCCAATCAATGACACACTAAGATATCTCTGTGTATAAGGTTCTCCAATCAATGACACACTAGGATATCTGTGTAAAAGGTTTTCCAATCAATGACACATTATGATATCTCTGTGAAAAAGGTTCTTTTCTCTATGTATGGTAAACCCACCTAGAGTTGGGTGTCTTCTCTGTATGAAATAAATCAGTGCAGAACACACTCCTACATTGAATGAGGAATTAAGAGCTGCATAGCACAAATTCATGAGTTTTGTAGCAACAAACAAAAACTGTGGGCCAATTATCTTGAATCCGTTTTCTTTTTTCCGTCTTTCTCAAATTTCTGTAGGTCAGCATTATGTAGTTTAGTAAATGGAATGGGTTGTGCGATGTTGTACACATTGGCTGCGATATATGTCCCTTTTTTCTGACACATCCGACTTCAGCATTGCCTCTGGGTCCTTACACTCTATGGGATGGAAAGTAAACCTCACCCTCCTTAGTCGATTCTTGTTATTTCTTAGCAGGTTACAATATCGCTTTTATTTTGTTTTCATTTCCTAGACCGTTACCACATGAACAATCTAGACTTTTGATTATGCTAGACTTATGATTGTGCTAGACTTATGATTGTACTAGACTTCTGAATGCTCTAGACTTCTGCGTGTGCTAGACTTATGATTGTACTAGACTTCTGAATGCGCTAGACTTCTGCTTGTGCTAGACTCATAAGACTTCTTATTGTGCTAGACTTCTGATTGTGCTAGACTTATGATTGTACTAGACTTCTGAATGCGTTAGACTTCTGCTTGTGCTAGACTTATGATTGTACTAGACTTCTGATTGTGCTAGACTTAAGATTGTACTAGACTTCTGCTTGTGCTAGACTTATGATTGTACTAGACTTCTGATTGTGCTAGACTTATGATTGTACTAGACTTCTGCTTGTGCTAGACCTATGATTGTACTAGACGTATGAATGCGCTAGACCTCTGCTTGTGCTAGACTTCTGATTGTTCTTATTATAAAATAGAGCTACATGTCACTCTACAGTCAGAAAAGGCGCAGCATTTTGTGATAAAGTGGAGAAATCCAGTTGCTCAATAGCAGAGAGTAGCTAGAAAATAACGGATAGATCAACAAACATCTACAGTTGTCATCCAATGTCCACAGTGTCCATGGATATTTGCGGTCAGAAAAGGTGTTATTATCAATCTACAATTCATAGTCAAGGACATAACTGTAACTGGATTTCAAAAGTCGATGTAACAAAGGGTCATCATCACTTGTGATGGACGAACAACAGCAACAATTGTGATAACAATTTATTTTGATTTTTGTTCAATATTGTTCTATAAAGCTATCTTATTTTTTTTAAACATTTATAGAATATTCTCGATGCTTTGCCATAGAATGTCATTAGTATAATATGGATGCATTTTTTCTAATATCTCTTTAAAAGAAATCAGTTATTGAACTCGTGTATAATTTTGTAAATGTTCTTTTTCCATAGAACGCCATTATTGAGCCTGTACGAGATGCTTTGGCATATTACACTGAAATGCAGAGAGCACTAGAAGAAGAAAAATCTAGAAAAGATTCTTTAGTGGACAGTGGTGACAGTGATAAGAATGGATTGCTGCACACAAACAAACCAAGCACGACTAGCACCAGCAGCGGTGGCGGTGATGACAAATCGTCTGGAAACAACCTTATGCTGTCCAAAGTCAATGCCGTATCTCTCAGGAGAGGCAGCACAACCAGACTAACATCGAAACACTCGGTTGAAGTAGATGCCTCGTCATCGTGACTCTCGTATAAGTGACTGTCACCAAGAATTCCCTTCAAGAGCTTCATGACTGATACCTTCTGTTGTACCTTATCCAAATTACCAACAACGAACATAATTAACATATGTTCAAATAACATATTTGTATATACGTGTATGTAGTACTTACAGGAGGCGTAATATATGTACACAAACTCAACTGAATAACAAATATGTACGCAACTCAACTGTTCAATGATTGGGCACCTGACTCAACTGTTTAACTGGTATGTACACAACTCAACTGTATAATTATTGTGTACCTGACTCAACTGTTGAATGGATGTATACACATTTCAACTGTTTAACGGATATGTACGCAGCGTACCAGTGTAATGGGTGTGTACCGCTACTCAACTGTTTATCGGATATGTCCACATCCTAACTGTTTAACGGATGTGTACGCAATTCAACTGTGTAATGGATGTATTCTCGAATACATAACTCAACCGTTTAGCAGATGTGTAGCAATTCAACTGTTTAGCGAATGTGTGCATAGCTCTACTATGTAACAAATATGTGCGCAGCACAATCAAATAAATATGTGTACACAAATCAACTGGATAGCTATTGTGTACACTAGTCAAGTGGAAACCTAAAGTCTACACCACTCAACTATTTAACGGATGTTTACACAATTTAATTAATTATCCAACGTGTACAAAACTCACAGTGTAATTAGTGTGTACGCAACTCAGCTATGAAACAAATCAACTCATTATTCTGAAAATACATCTCATGACACATCTAATGTATTCCATTGGTAGCGAATGTTTCACACTCATAAACTTTGGATCTAAACATTGCACCTATATAATCTAACACATGTGATAATTCGTGCAGGAAACTCTCTGTACTAATACAATTTGCTGTAAACAATTATTGTGAATCTACATAAATTGTAGGTAAAATGTTACTCTCGTATTAATTTTTGGACTAGAG
Source organism: Meghimatium bilineatum (assembly GCA_034231615.1). Lineage (NCBI taxonomy): Eukaryota > Metazoa > Mollusca > Gastropoda > Stylommatophora > Philomycidae > Meghimatium > Meghimatium bilineatum. Next base: position 31,081,727 of record CM067300.1, on the reverse strand, counting down.
TGTGTGAAATCTTTTTAAAAAAACATTTGGTTCTGTTTGGATAATTCTTATCCTGTGGGACCAGCTCAGAAATGTTATCTTTTGTAAATATGTCAAATTAAAGTGTTATTTACTTTTATTATTTGTTGAGAACAAGCTATACTATTTGAAGGCATAAAGTCATCATTAATGTGATCTAGATGTCATTATTAGTGGATTGTGATGAGTAGCGTGTGGTGATTGTTCTCAATGGGGACTAGGCATTTATGGTTATAGGGTTAAAAATATATGTTCTAACTGTATGTGTTTGACGTAAGATAAAAATCTACCCTGTTTTTGAATTTACCGTATAACAACGTGGATTTTGTTGTTCACAGAGAAGTGTCTCGCCAAAAGAGGCAGTTGTGTTTTAGAAAAATGTTAAAAAATATATTCTTTTCTTTTTCGTATCAAACTCACAACCTTTCCAGCACAAACTAACAGTACTTAGACTACTTAACCTTCATTAACACTCCTTTGTTATTAATTGAGTCTCATTTAACTTTTTTTTAAAGCCTGCTTTAAATAGCATATATACATCATTTTATTTTTCTCTTACCATAATATTTGAAGTTCCTAATATCTTATTATTACTTGCTACTTGTCTTCTAATCTAAGGGTTTCAAATGAAATCAAATATCGAAAACAGGACAGTTCTGTATCACTACAAGACTGCTCACAAACTACTTTTCAACAAGTGGTACTGCATTGATGTATGGACTCTATGTCAAACCCTATTCTCTATTCCATATTTCACACTTGGAAACACAGTGAAAGTCTATTGACAATCACTTTCAATCTCATAGATCTTTTTTTTCAATAGCAGGAACAATGTTACATTATCTTAAAGATCAGAACACTTAGGAAATACCAAGAAAACGGAAATATGTTAGAACCGGGCATCTAATGTTAACATGTTTTCTACGTCATATACTGGCTTGTTATTTCATACCTGTTTCTAGTTTACCAAAATTTCAGTGTTCCTGATGTCTGTGTAATGTCACTGAAAGAATAATGAATGAAAATTATGCCACAAATTAAAACCCTTCATTGTGTGAAAAATATTTCTGCTCCTTATAAAATATCTTTTTAATGTTTTTATTTCCTATGGAAATTATAGGCATATCTTACTAAGACAACCTGGGGACTCAGCTAGTCCTACAAATCCAATGATAGCAAACTTATTGTGATGTAGATTGTAGAATAATGGTCCGATCTTAGGTAACATAGAAATGAAGACGGTAAACTAGTTAAATCTTGGTCAGAATAATAATAATATGGATTTGAAAATTGTGTTTTAATTAATTTTTTATACAGTTAAGAAACTGCGTTGGCTCAATCGCTAGTGCACTAGTTTCCACTTCGAGTGGTTCAGGTTGAAACCTTCATTCAGTCAATCAATCAATCAATCTCCACGATGACTACCGTTAATCAATTTTTTTCACAGCTCTCTGTCTATAGTGTTAATATTTTCAGTTGAGAACGTATTCAGCAGCAGCTTCTTTCTTATACGTAACCAGCCTCTTTTCTCATTGATCGTTCCAGTAGTTTATAAATGATCAAGGTTTTTCACTACTCATTAGACCGTGAATCATGGACTGAATATACATTTTGCTATAATTTGTATCTTGTTCTTTTAATTAAAAATATATAATTTGTCTGAGTAAAACGTTGATATACATACAGTCTAGATTTTCTGTAAATAAAATAAACTACGAACAGCAATTCACAAAATTGCAACTCATTTGTGAAGTGCATATTAACTTTCAGAAGGTATTTAAGCCAAAACAAATAGCCCATAAACACTGCATTTTGATCTGACAGTGTCAAACTTGTTCTCACTTTCCACCCACATAGCGCTGCTGTTCATCATGTTTTACTCCGATACCTTCCTTTTCTCCAGTCGGATCCTGAGACGCGTGAAGTGTTCTTCGACCCCCCTCTGGTTGCGTACAGACGGGACAGGAACCTCAGGGATCTACTGGTCAGGTGTCATCGTAGGCCTGATGTCCCCTATCAATCTGGCATTATCAATTGCGAACGCTCTAGATGCTACACCTGTCCGTATGTTACCCAGACTTGGTCCGTCACATTCCCCAAGGCTACCTTCACCATCAATGAGACTTTCTCCTGTGTGTCCCGTAACGTCATCTATACCATCATCTGCAAGCGCTGCACCACGATGTACATAGGTGAGACTGGTAGGAGGCTTGGTGATCGATTGTTCAAGCACCTACACAGCATCAAACATCATTCAGACTATCCTGTCGACGTCTACTTCAATGGCACGGGCCATCGGGGCGCCCTGGATATTCAGGTCACGGCTATCACAGCGTGCTTCTCTGACGGCTGGACCCGTCAGTTTCTTGAGAACCGCTATTATATATACGAATTTGACACTGAAGCCTTTGAGAATTATTGAATGCCTGACATACGCTTAATATCGGGTTGTTCCGTCATTTCTATGTCTCGTATTCACATTTATTTGCGTTTGTTTTTGTTTATTTCCTATTTCTGTACATTTCCTGTTTGTGTCACCTCTGACCTCATTTCTATCCTTTCGGCCATTTCGCTATAAATGTGAACGCAAGTTGTGTCGTCCCTACTTGTCGTTTTTGGTGTATACGTGTATGTTATCCTTGATAAAGGCCTTCCCATCGAAACGTCGATTTGTATGTGTGCATATGAGTTTCATTAGCAAAGCGTCATTACCCCGTTTCACGCTTTACCGATTTGATACAAGCTTTGGGTCTTCCCTCAGGCTTTCTGCAGGATTTACTCTCTTGGCCTAAGGCACTCCCGTGCAAATTCTTAGGCAATGCAGAGTTTATATAAGAATTTACTTTAATGTAATCTTTCCTGTTAACCCGTACAATAGTGCATATAATATAGTAGAAATAGCACTTCATTAAAGGTCAGTACTAAAGGTCAGTAAAGACATATTCAACTAACAAATTGTAAATATTAAAGCACAGATACAACGTACATTGTGAAATGTATGAGATTTAATCATGAAATTAATCTTAGAGTATGAGACGACATTTATTTCAGATGGCTTTCGTTTGTTTTTCTTCTGTGATTGTCTTACATCTTCAGTTAGTTATGGCGGAAAATCCTCGGATGCTCGATCTCTATCAGAGTGTAGCAGCTGACAGTTCCAGTTCTATGCTGGTTTATCAATCTATTCGTATATCTAGTATGTTTCTCTTTACTGGATGTTCCTATCATTATACCAATCTCGTGCAGTTTTGAAAGCGACTATACACACTTTTGAAGAGCGTCAGTCAGTCAGTTCCTATTTTGTCAAGTTTGGCACATAGGCGGATATCATAGTTCTCCATGCCTGTCGGTCAGTTGCCAAGTATTGCAGGTCTTGTGCATTTTTTGGAACAATTTAACTTTCTGTGGGATGAATTAGTCAACCCTTCTCGTAGGTAGTTAGAAGATAAAACTCACAATCGTCTTCAATGATAAAACTCACACATCGTCTTCAATCTCTTCTTATATGTCAGGCCACATTACTCATATTCTTTGCTCATCGTTTAAGTTCCTGCCTCGCAAAGGCGAACCCAATTTTCGGTAAATATTTTATAATGGAACATTATTTGGACATTTTATCTTGAACACTCAGAAGAATAGTGAAAAATTGTATTGAAGCCGAAGAGATGTGATTTTGTAGAAAAATGTTAAGAACACCGTGAAAAGTTTAAAAGCGTAATGCAAATATCTTGAAAGAAGTTAATTCAAAAACAGATCTGATTACCCAGATCAGAAAGAGATAGTTGACATGTTTTGACACATCATGAGAAGAGGAAAGATGGAACACATTGTAATAACAGGCACGTTGAAGAGCAGAATTGGTTGGGGAAGACTACGAGATAAGATGCTTGACAAAGTGACATTGAGGCGTGGGAGGACATCAGTATCTCAAATGGTTGATATCACACGAAATAGAAGAGTGTGAAACGACCTGATAACCACCGGTATCGGCAATAAAAAGACTAAATTTAACGACCTCTCCGTCCCTCTCCATATCAACAACTGTCAAGAATTCAGGTTCCCCCTCCCTCCCCCCAACTATTTATGCGTCAAACAATGTTTAACTCTTTATCCTAAAATTGTCACAGAAAATGTGTGACAAACTACATTTTTTCCGATCTGTATAAAAATCTTTCAAATTCCAATAGTTTCAATTGGTGTATAAAAATAGTATTGTTTCCGTCAACTTTGTCAAACTCCGGCACCCTCATGTGAACAACTGTCAAATATTTTCAGATCCACCAGGGGGATCTCAATTATTGACGTAATTCATGAACACTCCTCAACGGGTTTAAGAGCTTCTGCAGCTGCTAAATAGCTGTTTTACTGAGTGTGAATGTAGGGTTGCTATGACTGCTTTATTGAGTGTGAATGTAGGTTGCTATGACTGCTTTACTGAGTGTGAATGTAGGATGATATGACTGCTTTACTGAATGTGAATGTAGGATGATATGACTGCTTTATTGAGTGTGAATTTAGGTTGCTATGACTGCTTTATTGAGTGTGAATGTAGGATGATATGACTGCTTTATTGAGTGTGAATTTAGGTTGCTATGACTGCTTTATTGAGTGTGAATGTAGGATGCTATGACTATTTTACTGAGTGTTAATGTATGTTGCTATGACTGATTTATTGCGTGTGAATATAGGTTGCTATGACTGATTTATTGCGTGTGAATATAGGTTGCTAGGACTGCTTTATTGCGTGTGAATATAGGATGTAATGTCAGGAGCTGAACAATCTTCTAATCTGACGAGGACTCTGCTGAACGTTTTACAATCTCGAGGCATACTGCAAGAAAAGATTTGATTTCCTCCCAGCATGGGTTTCCAGCAGGCTTCATCACACTGATGAATATATATATAATGTATAATCATGTCTGGCCAGCTGTACATAAGACTTGGCTAAGAAATAGAGGAATTTCTTGAATACACTACATGGTTGTACTAAGAGAGAAGATGGGGGAGGGGGTTCCTGAATACCGTACATGGATGTACTAAGAGAGGGAAGAGTTTCCTGAATACCGTATAGTGCTGTACATAAGACTTGCTAAGAGAAGGTGGGGTTTCCTGAATACTCTACATGGCCGTATTAAGAGAGGAAGGGGTTTCCTGAAAACCCTGAAGAGCGGCACATAAGACTTCGATAAGAGAGGGCGAGATGTCCTGAAGATAAAAAAGAAACAAAGGGTTTAATAAAAAGCTTTTCACTTATGAATTGCAAGTGCAGGATACCATCTGGTTAGCATAGCCTTAGTTGTTGACGGAATAATACAGGCCTTCTAACAGAACTAATGAGGCCTTCATTCGTCACTTTTCTTGATTATTCCCATGTTTTCGTTGGCCAATATTTATATACGTGGAATCGCATGCCCAACATAGCCAAGGCTACTCCAAGTATATAAATAGTAACCAATGGAAAACTTGATAATAATACAAAACGTACAGAATGAAGGTATGTTTAGGTTTAGCAGTTAGGTCTTCTATTTCAGCCCGCGGTCACGTATCAGCGCACACGGGACACGTTATAGGGTATCCTGTCCCCAATCTCATTAAATCCTTCAGTACAGCGACTCGCAGTTCCGTTGTGTGTTGATTTATGATTCTCTTGTTATATTTTCCTACTTGGTGTAGTTGTTTGGGTAAAACAACCATATTTGCATGTCTTCAGTGCATCTTACATAAGGAAACGGAAAAAAATGATATCTTTTTATTATTTTGTAGTATTGAATAAAAGTTTAATTTTTCATTAACCTCTCAAAACTGATATGGGTCTAATGAGTCACAAATCGAGAACCGCTGTGAAACAATTTTCCTCGCACCCCCCCCCCCCCGCCCGCCCCGCATACATAACATTGGTTATACTGGCTTAGTAACCTGAAAGAAGATTCCTCAGCACGCCATAGCACTGATGGTATTAGATGATCATAATATATGTGTTATTATTTTCTGTTGTATGTACATACATATTGTGTTTTCATACACGTAGCTGTTCGTTTGTGTATGACCAGACATTAAATAAAGAAAAGTGACAACTTATAAACATATATTTATTACGACTTTCTTCTTTGAGTGAGCTCTCCTTGAGGGTTGGTTACGTTTCTGTGTCACGTTTTCATGGTCCTTGTTTATTGTCATTGTTGCTTTTGACCCGGTAATATATGTTCGCCAAAGCTCCCTATAATTACGTCACACAATATTTTGTCAATATTGACTTCCTTGTTAACAACTTTTAAGAATTTAGGAACCCAACACTTAATCATGTCAAAACAATTTAACCCCCCCCCCCTCCCACACACACACACAAACAAATACATTTCAGTGGCAAATATACGGAAAAAATACAGTAAATAAATTATACTGTTGTATTTGAAGCTGAATTAAAATGTTTCATATTAAAACAATTTAATTGATGTATAAAGATAACAGCTTTGTTGACATGAGCTTTACTCAAATCCTCTTCCCCCCCCCCCCCCCCACGTTCTCTTTGTCCTCTATTGTCGAACTTTTTCACTGATCCTGTGATAAGATTTTCGAAGTAATACACCTGAATACCAATTCACAATACAAATCGTGACTGAGCACACAGTTTGAATGTTTTGACAAAATCATTTCTTTCTTTTTTTTTTGGAGATTTGGTTAGTCAAGTACGGAAAAACCCGTTTACTCTAGTTGTCAGGCGATTTGGTGCCGTTAGAACGGACTGGTCAATTCCTGTTAGTCTCAAGAATTTTTTTAATTTATCCTCTTACTTCTTACCTGAATTTACTTGATTGAACAACGTACAAATGTCAAATATGTGTTTTGCTTAAGAAGTCACCCCTAGAGACACTAACATTACTTAATAACGCATACAGTGATACTGCAATGATGAAGGTCGTCACACAGTTGGACTATGATGCATGCATTGACGGCATATCGATCCCTACTAGTAAAGAAGTACCTCGCAAAGCACAATGTCATTACCTTGGAACAGCCTTCATATTCTCACGACTTTGTGCCTGCTGATTTTACTTGCTCCCTCGACTGGAATTGGTACTAAAAGGAAGCGATTCAAAGATACACATGTAGCTATCACTAATGCGACGAGAAAGCTAAGGTTGTCAAAGAATGGGTTCCACAATTGTTTCCAGCAGCTGTATGCACGATCACAAAAGTGTGTAGTTGCCGAAGGCAACTATTTTGAAGGAAATGTAGTGTAGATAATTCTTTTGTTACTTAATTATATATAACCCATTAATTCTATTGTTACTTAATTATATATAATCCACTAATTCTATTATTACTTAATTATATACTTTGAAGGACATGTAGTGTAGATGTCACTATTGTTACTTAATTATATATAATCCACTAATTCCGAGAATTTTTTGAAGCTGTCTCGTATTTACGTGCACTATAATACTGCATCAGCCAACAATTTGTGTTTTGTAATTCTTAGATCAAGTGTGTATACATCTGCACATGTATAATTTAGTCACACATTCAACCAGTAAAGAAGATTCACATGTATAATTTAGTCACACATTCAACCAGTAAAGAAGATTCACATGTATAATTTAGTCACACATTCAACCAGTAAAGAAGATTCACATGTATAATTTAGTCACACATTCAACCAGTAAAGAAGATTCACATGTATAATTTAGTCACACATTCAACCAGTAAAGAAGATTCACATGTATAATTTAGTCACACATTCAACCAGTAAAGAAGATTCACATGTATAATTTAGTCACACATTCAACTCTTATGAGGAATCTATAGATTTTTTAAACCAGAACATTTATGCGTCCCGGAAAAAAGTTTCTTCTGGAAACTAGGATAATGCATCTAAAACTGGTACTATCCTGGGAAACCGGGTAGTCTGGTCACCCTGCCAACGTAACACATATCCTGCCCTAGTCATGTAGGAAGATGGATGTACTGCTCATGTCCTAGGCAGGGGTCCTAGGCAATGGATATATGCCCGTGTCATGTTGGAAGAGGTCAGAGGTAATGGATATGTTGCCCTTGTCAAGTAGGCAGGGGTCAGAACAGACAAGAATACAAAAATGTATGTTTGCCCCGGTTGCGTTTGGTTTCTATGTGGTATTTCTGCTTGTCTATGTGTGTTTCCATGGTTATGTTTGCTTGTTTGGTTACATCTGATTACCTTGATATGTCTGATTGCCTTGAGTATGTCTGATCGTCTGGTTATGTCTGATTACCTGGTTATGTCTGATTGTCTGGTTATGTCTGATTACCTGGTTATGTCTGATTGCCTGGTTATGTCTGATTGCCTTGAGTATGTCTGATCGTCTAGTTATGTCTGATTACCTTGCTATGTCTGATTACCTTGCTATGTCTAATTATGTGTGATTGCCTGGCTAAGCCATATTGTCTGGTTATGTCTGATTCTCTGGTTATATCTGATTGCCTGGCTATTCGATGTCACATGGTCAAGCTAGGCCGATAGCTATAATTATGATTAGCGCTAGCAAAACGGAGAGCAACCTCCATCAAAAAAGCCCCGTTATATTTTATGGGTATTAATTGTGCCTTATCACATGAGCACAGTCACAAGTATTCAGTCGGAAAACTTTGGCAGGGGCGGAGAAACATCATGTCATGTTTGACAGCCATAATGATCACTTGGATAGAACAGGGGCGTCCTCAAGTGCCAATAGCCCCAAACTCTTCCTCCTTCAACTATTCTTCTATCTAGCCTTCACTAGTGGATCATAACCACTGTCTGCATGCGACAGCGAACACACCCCTGAAACTGCTTCGGCGTTTAAAATCAGTGATGGTGGCAAATGGGATCTGTGCCCATAGCTTCTAAAGTTTGATCCCATGTCCTAACCAGCATGTAAAGTCTGGATGCGGTGGACTGCGCAAATGACCACAAATAACATGGGCCGCTGGGCAGAAAGGCATCATTCAGCTAGCGTCGTAAAGCGTCAAACAGCACAGTGAGACATAAGGCACCCTGGTAATCTACAGCACCCTGACACACACTCAGTCGTTTTGACTCGTCTTGCCACTGAGACCGTATTTGTAGAGGCAAGAGAGTGAGGCTGACGACATTGCGCAACTCTCCCTCACTTTAATCCGATTTTCATCGCTCAAGTCATGTCTTTCATCATCATCTCATCAATAACCACAAAATGACTACAGCTTCCAACTCTCAGCCTGGCACACCCAGATCACGACTTGCATCACAACATTTACAAAATAAAGAATACCGCGGGCAATTTACACGCGACGAAAGCGGAAGACAAATTCGAAAGCTCTCATACTCTGAACCTTCTGCACTCCTGTATGCACTGCAATGGAACTTTTCCAGCACGAATGGGACTCATCGGGCATCTAAGGAATCACAAACGAAATTAGATAATCACAAATGAATTGTATTTTTCTACTTCTTCATCACATTTATTGTTTTTCATACCATGTTCATCTTCGCTTGCGAAGGAGGAACATCATCATGCGTGATTGTCTGGTTATGTCTGAGTGCTTGGTAATGTCTGATTGCCTGGTTATGTTTGATTGCCTGATTATGTGTCTTTGACTCGATTATGCCTGCTTCTTGCTTAGATACGTAAATGCACGAGTATTAGATACATTGACGGACACATGTTATCGATGGACACATTCTTCTTCTTCTTCTGCGTTCGTTCTCAAACTCCTGCAGATCAGCAGGATGTAGTCCGGAGAACGAAATGCGTTGTGTCATGGTCTGCAGCATTGCTGCGATACCTGCGCCTTTCGGCCGGACACATTTGACTTAGCAGGACTTGGGTCACTGACCATATATAAAATGGGACAGCCAACTCCATCCCATAACCTCCTTAGTCGCCTCGTACGACATGCATGGAAGTAAACAGTGTTGCTTTTCTTTGCTCCCCTTCGGGTCCCGACAACACCCGGGCGAGATGGACACATGCTATTGAGGGACACATGATATCAATGGACACAAGATATCGATTACCTTTTTCAAGACAGTATCCACAAAACCGAGAGGAGTATCGAGTACCTTCTATGGTAGTGTTCTGTAAAGAACACGCCACATACAAGAAGAGGAAGGCATATTTCTAAAACAGTTATAGATCTAATGAGTCACAAACCGAGAACCGCTGTGAGCCAACATTCCAACTAGGATATTGCAATTGTTTCCAACTAGAGACAATGAAATGTCATTATTTCCACACGTGACCTTTTTTCCCCGGGTCTGATTAACTCATAGTTTCATTTACTGCTCTTAAACATCACTCTACAGACAAGATCAGAAAACAATCAATAGATTGTCAGCCAACCCCCTCTGTCTTCATCTTGCGTTCCTCAATATGTAACCCACATTCGGGTACCTCTCGCTTGTCGGTTAACTAAGCGGTCCCCACGCTCAGGTACCTACAACAAGCATCTGACATGTTGGTTGTTTAATTTTAACTTCACTAGTGTTAAGTCAACTGAAGCGTTCCGACAGGTAGATAAGGTGTTTATTTGGTTAGCCATTCATCTCGTTTAGTTACCTCTTTCGCTTTTTGCATGGACATACAGTTCGCTGGGACAATAATAGGATATACAGAATGACAGAAAAGGCATCATCTTCCTCAGACTTTGGTAAGTCGTTCATTATCTGTGTACATTTATAGTGGAAGGGGATTACGGTATCCTAGTTGATAGTGAGCTTGCTTGTTATCACCGGGTTACATCGTGCCAGGTTCGAAACCATGTCAGGACAAATTAAAAATCGGAGTTTTTACTTCTCACTTAACACAACCACTCATCCAGTCGTCTCAGATGCAAATGAGTACATAACGCATGAGTTAGTGGAGGTAAAGACAGCAATGAATGGAACTGACCACCCCTGATGCTGTAGCTTAGTACATTAAATCATCTTTATATAAGTACATGAAGCCATCTTAGTACATCTTCATCCCGAACGGCAGGTTGCTGCCATGGGACATACCCTTACCTTATAGTGGGAATCCCTCGACGGTGCATGCGCTTATGCTAACATGCCCTATTCAACAATGTCATAATAGCGAATACGTAAATTGGTCTATGGTTTACAAATACCTGCCACCATTAATAAAAAGGTGATGGAAACAATTATAATAAAAATAATAAGCATAAAAACGGTAGACGTTTCGATCTAATATCTTCATTTGAACAAATATATTATTATAAATATAACTATTTAAGCACAGAATACAGACAAAAATGATTTTTCTCCGCTCAGCCAAAGATCTTACATAGAACCGGCAGCAGTGTTCCTCTTTATTTATTTTATTATAATTGTTATTATCATCTTTTTAGTAGTATAGGTACATATTTGTAACGCATATTTACTTATTCACTATCATTACATTGATAGCGTTACTATGTCCCAAACCTGATTGTTGGATCTTGGCGATATCGTTACTATGTCCCAAACCTGATTGTTGGATCTTGGCGATATCGTTACTATGTCCCAAACCTGATTGTTGGATCTTGGCGATATCGTTACTACGTCCCAAACCTGATTGTTGGATCTTGGCGATATCGTTACTATGTCCCAAACCTGATTGTTGGATCTTGGCGATATCGTTACTATGTCCCAAACCTGATTGTTGGATCTTGGCGATATCGTTACTATGTCCCAAACCTGATTGTTGGATCTTGGCGATATGGTAATTGTATTCTTTTTTACCAATACTTTTGAAAAATCCCAATTAGTTTATGCTTTATTGTACGCGGCGTAGGAACTCCTAAGAATATCGTGAACAGACACAACCATGTATCCCATTAACAAGATGTGTATTGTGCTGTAATAAATTTATAACTTATAAAATGGATGGTTTATACAGACAATAATAATGTTTACATACATAAAAATTGTTCATATACAATGTGTACTCTTCATCTCCATACGCTGATAAAATTGTCACTTAGAGACAATCGCTACGTCGGTAAGTGGATAAACCATCCATTTTATAAGTTATAAATTTATTACAGCACAATACACATCCTGTTAATGGGATACATGGTTAGTGTCTGTCTGCCTGCCTGTCTGTCTGTCTATCTATTTATCTATCTATCTATCTATCTATCTATCTATCTATCTATCTATCTATCTATCTATCTATCTATCTATCTATCTATCTATATCTATCTATCTATCTATCTATCTACCTACCTATCCATCTATCTACCCATCCACACACCCGCCAACCTAATCCCACCCATCTATCCATCGATCCATCTATCTATCTATCTATACCTTGTGACCCTCTTGTGCCTTGCGCCTTAAAAGCAGAAGAGTTCTCTTGAAATGAACTTCTTAAGTGCTGTTTGTAGACTTCTTCCCATAGTCTCTGATTTCTGTGATCCATCATTTTCATGGTCTACCTCTGACTTTATAGCCGTGGTTTCTATGTGGCATGCCTATTTGTAGCATACTATCTGTTGGTAGTCTAGACGATGTGTGAAAATAATTAATCTGTTGTTTCTTTATGTATTCTAATATTGGTACTGTTTTTATTATCTATATAATGTTCACGTCTCTAATTCTATATCTTAATTACACTTCTTCCTTCGTATACACGTCAATTCCGTTTTCACTAAATTTTCTCTTGTCTTGTGCTGTCGTTGTCCAGGTTTGGCACTGGTAGCATTGTGATGGTATAATAATAGTCTTGCATAATGCAGCTTATTAATGTTGGAATTTACCGTGATGTACAACTATCTAGTAGATTTTCCCTTCATCTCTGTGTACATATTAATTTTGCCTGTTGTTACACTGTATTCCCAAACCTTATCTTCTCATAGTGTGGTTAAGGAGCTTTTTTCTAATGTTAAGTAGTTTCCTTTTAATTTCAATCTCCATCGGTTTCTTTCATTACTTTTCCAAGCTATCTATGAAATTCTCAGCATTATTCTGGAGCTTCCATCTATATAGCTTCTATTTTCCTAGAACTTCCACATATGTGACTTCTAGTTTCCTAGAACTTCCATCTATATGACTTCTAGTTTCCTAGAACTTCCATCTATGTGATTTCTGGTTTCCTAGAACTTCCATCTATGTGACTTCTAGTTTCATAGAACTTCCATCTATGTGACTTCTAGTTTCCTAGAACTTCCATCTATGTGACTTCTAGTTTCCTAGAACTTCCATCTATATAGCTTCTAGTTTCCTAGAACTTCCATCTATGTGACTTCTAGTTTCCTAGAACGTCCATCTATGTGACTTCTAGTTTGCTTGAAGGGGTTGTCCATACATTATGTCAACAATGAGGGGAGGGAGGGGCTTGGTCTTTACCAGTTTGGCAGTTATTGATAAGGGTAGGAGGGGTGTTGTCAAAGAGGACGCCTACAAAAAATATAATCCAGCAATTAAATTGTTCGAATTTAGATATTACTTCAAGAAATCAAGAAGTTATTGCAGTTATTGGGGGGGGGGGGCGGCGGGGGGTAAATGTCTGAACATGTTGACGTAATTTATGAACAATCTCAAAGACCATACTGAACATGATGACTGTGCCCTAAATGCCAACTCTGAGGCTGATCTACAATGTATTATAGACAGATTCTCCAAAGCCTGTACCAACTTTTGGCTTACCATTAACACAGAGAAAACAGAAGTCATGTTACAACCAGCACTTGGCAAAAGCTATCTCGAGCCCTGCATAAAGGTAAATGGTGTAACACTGAAAATTGTGAATAGATTCACATATCTAGGCAGTACGTTATCACAAAATGCCAACGTTGATGATGAAGTGTATACGAGGAACGCCAAAGCAAGCAGTACTTTTGGCATATTGTACTCAAATGTTTGGCGTAGAAATGGCATTAACTTACAGACTAAGCTGAAAGTTTACAGAGCAGTGGTACTTCCACTGCTGCTATACGCTAGTGAAACATGGACTGTGTATAGACGTCATGTGAAAAAACTCAATCATTTTCATACAAATTGTCTCAGAAAAGTTATGAACATCAGATGGCAAGACAAGATTCCAGATACCACTGTCCTTGATAGAGCTGGTATCCCAAGCATTGACACAATCCTCATGCAGACACAGATTCGTTTGGCAGGTCATTTGGTGCGTATGCCAGACCATCGTCTGCCAAAGATACTTCTCTATGGTGAGCTAGAGAAGGGTATACGATCTCAAGGTGGCCTAAGGAAGCGCTACAAGGACTCGTTAAAGAACTCACTGAAAGCCTTTGAAATAGACTACGATACATGGGAAGAACTTTCACAAAATAGATCTACATGGCGTTCTAAAATAAAAAAGAGCGCATCATCTTGTGAAAAAAAAAGAAATGCAGCAGCTCAACAGCGAAGAGCAGCTAGAAAGTCACGGATAGATCCGTCTACAGTCGTCATTCCATGACCAAACTGTCCAAAGACATTTACAGCTCGAATAGGGCTCATTAGCCATCTACGAACTCGTAATCAAGGACATAACTAAAATTGAATTTTCAAAAGTGGATGTAACAAATGGTCATCATCACTTGTGATGGACGAACAACACACACTGAAAATATCGGGCATAAACCATGATACTTTGGATGAATCTAGCCACATGAAACATGGCTACATGGGAAGAAGCTAGCCACATGAAATAGACATACATGGGAGGAAGCTAGCCGCATGAAACAGAGCTACATGGGAAGAAGTTAGCCGCAAGAAACAGTGCTACATGGCGCTCTATGGTAAGAAAAAAGGCGCAACACCTTCTGAGAAAGGAGCTATTTGACTGTCCATAAATTACGTCAACAATTAGGGGGAAAGGAATCTAAAAACATTGAACATTAATTTACACAGTCGAAGGGTTTGAAAATAATTGACGTCAACAATATTATTTTATACTTCAATTAAATTGTTTGAATTTGGATTACTTTCTGCAAATTTGAATGAAAGCGCGCTTTTTCCTCCTAAATATTTTTAAGGAAGTAACATTTTTTGGCATAATTATACAGGGGGTCCATGAATTATTGATATTTTCGTTAAAGAAAGGCAGAGGGTTAGGTCTTAAATTGACCCAAAACATCTGTCTACGTAATGTTTGCACAGTTTCTATGCAGAAAAACAGCGGAGATCTACTAGAAAGACATGTTCAGGTTAAATACATAATAACGTGATCACACCATTCCCGGCTGGCCAAGGGAGCTTTTGGGACCAACATATTACTTAGCCATCTACAAAATCATAAATAAAAACATAGATCGAAAGGAATTTCCGAAAATGAATGTAACAAATGGCCATCATAACAACAATTTCCATAAGAGGCTTAAAATCTTGTAAAGAAACTAGCGATCACATATATGTGGTATACTTCATTATTTATGTATTGTCTATGATTCGTTTGAATATCACATACGTTATTCTACTTACAACTGAATGACTCTTTTATTTACCAATATTGATAGGGACAAATTGCACAGCTTGCTTTCCCCTTTTTTAAATAAAAAACGACTTTTGTCATCTATATGTCTCTCTTTAGACATAGATATATAGAGTTTAGGAGGGAGGAATAGGCTGGATGTTAGGTTTTGGTCTAACTCTACCCATAACGTCCTTGATCATCCGTTCTTCTTCGATACTCATTCGTGAAATTAAATCGTGACATAATTATACTAATTAGACTAATTGGCTAGCACCGCCAATATGTAATCGTTAGTGTTCGCGAGCACATTTTAACTTGGATGGCGAGCTCACATACCTATGCGAGAGCACCAAAGTGCGCGCATTAAACAGGTTCAGACCACCTGAGTTTGAATAATAAATAAGCAATTTAGTAACCCAGAAGAAAGCGTATGAAATTAGACAAAAATAATAATATTACCAATAACCCCCTAGGGTCGCCGGGATGCCACACTGGAGACTTCAACACAAACAACATTCCAAACATTTTCATCCTCAGCCATTAGGAGGAGTGTAGAAAAATCGTACCCAGACCATTCCACGATGTTATCAATCCATGATTTTCTTTTCTCTCCTCCTCTCCTTCCCCCTCGACTGTTCCTTGCAAAATAATTTTAGAAAGTTAGTCACGTCTCGTTACATGTCCAAACCAAACAAGTTTTCCTTGTTTCACCAGTACTTTAAAAGAAAATTGGATACCATCTCCTAGTTGTGGTGACATAGATAAAACACAACGTATGTTCTTTTTTTACTGCGCCAGGTTAATCTTCATATTTCTCAAACTCGTGCCATTTTTCAAGACTTTTCCTCTGGTTACCTATAGACGTGACAAAATTCTTAATGACATCTTGTTCCAGAGTCACCTTAAGTCTAATGTTCTAGACTTTTCTGGCACGGATCGTTGCAAACACTGGCATTTGCTACACATGTTCCTATGTAGTGCAAAGCCACTTTCACTATCGCTGGGATCTTGACATGTGAATCCCATAACGTCATTTACGTTATCATATGTAATCGCTGTGACAAGAAGTAATAGTATAAATATGTGAAAATGGCTTAAGACTGAGTGACTGTTTCTGCCGAAATCTTCATGCCATTAACCACAGAACACCTGCACGAGTTACCATACATTTAAATGGCGCTGATGTTCGTGGATCCCTGATATTCAGGTCGTTGCGCTAAGATTCTGCATCACATATGATAGATCTAGGTACACTCTTGAAAATCACTACATATTTCAGTTTCAGAGGGCATACAGGAATGCCCACAGATGTCCCTAAAGGAGACGGGACAACTTGCTCAACACCGAGTATAATTCAATAGATCCATAATGAAGACTACGTTCTGGAAAAAATATGTCACGTGATGATGATTTCAGTTTGGTTCCATTAAGCCATTTGGTCTTAAATCATATCATTCATTTATTTCGATTTTGGTTGGTTGCCTTTGTTGCATTTGTGTTCATGTTGTATTAAGGTATAGCTGTTTTATTCCGTTACCATTGTCTTTATATATATTTTTAATGCGAGCGCATCTTTAGGACAATACTTGTGTAAAAAGTAAAGTAGCCAATAGCATTTATTAATGCCGTAGGGGTGTGGGATGTTAACGATCTCACATTTCCCGGATTAATCCGGTACCCATCATTTTAAGGCTGGGTCGACCCGGGAGCCATTGCGATCTGAAAAACATTTCCGCCTCAACTGGGGAATGAACCCAGGACCACTCATATGCGAAGCCAGTGCGCTAACCACTGCGCTAACCTCAATACTTGTGTATACGCACGCCAATGCTTGCTTGTGTCTCTGCTGTTCAATGTCTGCCGTCTAATACTATTGTGATAATGCCAATTTCTCTTGTTTTACTGTCTGTTCACTGTTTGCCTTGTATTTCTTAAGAAGAACATTAATGATGAAACGTTGAAAATATCTTCTATATGTAGTCTTCATCATGGGACATATTCTTTCCAGAACGTGGTCTTCCTTATGTATTCTCTGAACACTCGGCGTTTGTGGGCGAGTTGACATGTCGCAACTAGAGACATATTTAAACAATCTGATATATCACTGCAACATCGTCGTCTTGGGCTCCCTCTTCCACTGTCGCCGTTAACTCTGTCTTCAGCTATTACTCTTTCCATGCTGTTATGTCTTTTTATATGACCCAAAAGAAACAACACAGCTTTCGTGTTAAGCTGTTGTTCAGAAGCCAGTCCTCTTCGACGTGTATTGATCTTATCATTTCTTGCTTTGCCTTTTTTACTGTCTATGGTATACGTAAAGTTCTTCTGTAACATCTCATTTCGGAAGCAGCGATTGTCTTTGTTATTTTTTTATTTGAGCTCCATGCCTCACACTGTCAATATATATGTTCTGATCATACATTTGGCTATGCTGCTGGTAATTTGCCAAAGACTTTTCATTCGGGCAAGTTTCAATGGCGACATTTTAATTCTTCTCTTTATTTCTACAACGGAGTCTTCTAAGTTATTTTTGTTTGCGACCAAATACTGGAAATTTGTTACGTTCTCTAGCTCAAAAATTGTCAATTAATATCTTTGGTTACACTTTCACTTTATCCGTTGTCATAATTTTTGTTTTCTTGTTATTTAAGAACAGGCTTTGAACTTCACTATATTATTTGTTGATAGTAGCACTTGCTTTAGACCTTCCTCGTTTATTGTTAAATGAAGTGTGTCGTCAGCATATCATATTTCTGGGATATGCTGACCACCGATGGTAATAGATTGGAAGTCAACATATGTCTTTTTTTTATTTTACATTTCTCATTATGTTTTCGGCGTAGATGTTGAACAGATATGCGATAATGTGCATCCTTGTCTAACTCCTTTCTGTACATTAAACCATTCTGATACTGTTCCGTCACTTTTACTGCTGCCTCTTGCTCATAATACAGCAATGTTGTTAAATATGTGAGCTGTATTGGGAATTCCATGTCGACCATAATTTTCTATAATTGGTTATGTCGTACACAATCGAATGTCTTGGTGTAGTCGATGAAACACGCGTGTCGGTCTATATTAAATTCCCTGAATTTTTCTATATAATGATTCTCATGTTGAAGATATAAAATCTTATGCGTCATATACAAGGTTAACTTAGATAAGACTGACTTAGACAAACCGAACTTAAAAGACGCTGACTTAAACAGATGTTTAGAAGATTGTCTAAATCAAATTACAATTCCACCGAAGACGGATGTGTTGGGCCATTGGCGCAAAAACACCGGCGACACAACGCATTTTCAATTCTCTGGACTACATTTTACTAGAAATCTAGTAGGACTATTGTCCTGCTATAAGAGAGATCCAGTGAGAGTTTGATCATGAACGCTGAAGAAGAAGAAATAAAAATATTTCAAAAGAACAATGTTCACTTCCAGTGTTGGCAACTTCAAACCAGTTGGAATATATCACCTGACTAACTGGAATATGAAAGAGACAGGTATCAAAGAACATTAGCAGTAAGATGACCTGTCGTTTGAATATTTATCGATGTTCAGGAAGTATGCATGTGTATATTTTACAAATAGATTTGGTTAAATGAATTATGATTTGGTTAAAACGGTTATAAATTGTTAAATGGTTTTTGACTTGCTTAAATCGATTATGAATTGTTTATTGGTTATGAATTGGTGAGACAGGTTCTGAATTGGTTAAATTGGTTATGAGTTTATAAATTGGCTATGAATTAATGAAAATGGTTATTCATTGATTAAATTTGTAATGAATTGTTTATGAATTGATTGAGTTGTCTGCGTTTCACCGATGATTTCTTGCTCCGGCAGGTTTTATTGAGAAGTGTCTTACCTATCTACACTAGCCCCCGCCTCCCCCTCCTAACTCTGTTCATTAGTTCCAATGGAAAGGCAATGCTAATACGTTTGGAAACAAACAGAAAAGCATGAAAAGCCAGATGATTGTTCATAATTATCACTATGGATTGCCGTAGGCTCTGCCCTTCTGATTTTTTATAGGGGGTTACTCCCTTAGTCGGAAGCACTCTCGTGCTAACCCATTAGGCAGTAGATATTTTCTGTAAGGGTTTACTCCCTTAGCCCAAGATATTCCCATGCTAACCCGTAAAGAGTAAGATCCTACCAAAATTATAAAAACACGTGCTACCAGGTTTTGAAATACATATCATAACATACCATAATTGTTATAACGCTAAGATATTTCTTTCCAAGTTCTATATGACAGATAATTATAATTTTAATGGATGCATGTTATTCAAATCGAAATCGTTTCAAAATAATAGTGTAGAGGCATTGAATGTTACCTGTGTGTTTTCGTACTATAGCTTACGTCAATCTAAGGTCCAAATACTCTAAATTAAATGTCGAGTCATAAGATTCAGCCAAGCATGTCATAAATGTCCTTTTATGATGTTTATAAATGTAAAACTACGCTATAAAATATATTACTAGATATATAGCCAGTATCGAAATATGACACATTGTTTTTATTCGTTATTTTTTTTTTGTTAGATAGCACACCGATTTAATGTATTATGGGTGTACCGATAGGTACTCTGTGTAAACACTTAATGTTCTTTATGTTGCTTCCCTAGTTGTAAACATTTGTCTCATAAGATCTTGCATTCTTATACTTCCTTCATTATCATGACGTGCCGTATCCACATCGAAGATTGGCTGCAATTGACCTTCGACGTATTCTGTATCTTGCCTTCGTGGTGCACTCTGCTAGAATACAGTATGTTCACCTCAAGATGTTACCCTTTTACTTGTATCTTTGTCTATCTATTTCTCGCTGATCGTAGAGTAAGGTTGTCAAAGGTGTTACGTTTTTAATGTCTAAAATATTTTATTTATTTGATTGTTTTTCCTTTAATAGTACTTTTTGTCATACGTAGTTTTGTCAAAACCCGTTTGTTCTTTTTTACTTTTCTTTTAATTCCCCATATTCTTTGATAGATTCACATCTCATAGGCATCAGTTCTGTCTTATATCTGTTTATTATCCATGTTTGTGAATACAATACTTTCTTAAACCACACTTAATTTCAAATACGTCTTCTTCCATGACAGCATTGTATTCCCTCTCGCTCTCTCTCTCTTTCTCTCGCTCTTTCTCTCTCTTCTGTGAGCACATCTTTTTGTCCCTCTCATGAACCCAGCTTCTTCTCTTTCTTTCCTAAACGTATGGTGCTAGAATGAAGTATTATAAAACATTGTTTTATTTGTATAACTTAACCAACTTCCAATCTGGTCTTCTGTTTCTTGTAAAACAGATTCTAGCCAGATAGACCTCGGATAGGAGGGGAAATTTGATCTTAACAAACACTTTTTCACGATTACTTTTTGTGTGAGATTTTTTGGTGATCCTATTTGCTGTGTGAGAGACACTAAAAGTAAAACATCAGATATATTAGTAAAAGATGGAGTCTCACAAGAACAAAAAAGAATAAGAAATCATCTGTTTGGAAAAGAGGACCCTAATCAAAGCTATTAAAAAGGCCGGTCACCCAATAGATAACTAATACTATCTCGACAGAGTTAAGCAACTTATTATCTTTTGCACTAGAACAGGACACAAACAGAGTACACAGTCACTTCAATAGAATAAGACTGATTCCATCACATATGTGTTCTTATGGACAGGCAACACAAACGACGGAATATGCCCTGAAAGACTGCATTATACTAAACATATTGAGCAACACCGTCCCACAAAGACGTATCTCCACATATATATGTCCACAGAGACAGATATCCATAGAGACATTCATCCACATAGACATACATTTACAGAGACAGATATCCACAGAGATATACATACACAGATACAGGGATCCAAAGATACATACATTCACAGAGACAGGAATCGACAGAGACACACATCCACAGAGACAGACATCCACAGAGACAGATATCCACAGACATATATCCACATACACAGACATCCACAGAGACCGATATTCACAGAGACAGACATTCACAAAGACAGACCTCCACAGAAAACTGAACGCGAGTCGGGATGAACTTTCAAATACAGCAACACTTATCAAGAAAATAGACTTCGTTATGTAGACATTATCAAAACAGGAACGAGAAAAAGAAGAAGGGAACCAGTTAAAAATGATCCACAAAAAAAACATTGGACAAATAGGGAGACAATTAATAAGTAATAATATAATTCTAAAGTCACAACAGAGAAAAAACGTAAATAATAATAAAATTACGTTTCAAATAACAACGAATTCTCTCAGAAGTCGTAGTTCCATAGTACCCGAACAGCCATCTGCATCACTAATGATGGTCACAGTTGTAATATAACCAAATAGGACAAATCTTTGCGTTTGAGAAACTCCTCTCGTAATAATGTGGTAACATATCAAATTAAGCATGTAGCGATCAACCATGCATGTCTTGGCTGTAGTTATTTTCTACATTAAATATACGAAACAACTACTTGTTCAATTGCAATGTAATATCCGTTTTAACATATGGTTTCCCCATCGAGGCGAACTCCTTGACGTGGAGATGGGGCTTAGTCTAGTCAACAGAGGCTGAAAACTAAGATTGGTCGGGCCAACCCAATATCGAGCAGTGTCACAATCCTGCCCAAGCAAGTACAGGTGCTGAAGTCAGAGATGCCAGGCCGAGAGGCGCACCAGCAACCATGGTATCATGCAAACCGAATTGTTGACATGTCTGCACGACAAAATTTATTTTTTTTAAACATATGGTTTTATACGACCTTTCAACTCCAATGTAATATCCGTATTAACATGTGGCCGTCTATGACCTCTCACATCCAATGTAATACAATATCCGTATTCACATACAGTTGCGAAAGCAAGAAAATAACACAATCACTGGAGAAGAAATTAAATTCTTTTGAAAATAAGTGTCTTAGAAAACTTTTAAATATGGGTTGGTTAGAATTCAAGTCAAACAAGGAAGTAAGAGAAGACATCAAACATCATTATGTTTCTGCCACAATAAGAATAAAATTAACGACATATTGGACATTTACTTAGAATGAATGAAAACAGACTGACAATGCAAGCATTGAAATTGGCACCAGATTTAAGGTACAAGGAAAAAATGAAGACTAGGAAAGTCTCTTCACAGAACAACTATCAAAGAGGGTATGACTATAGGTCTCAACATGCAAGAATCACACACAGTAGCATCACAATGCTTGACCTGGTGAGCTCTGGTTTCTGCCCTATGCACAATATTCGGAGCTGAAGCAACACAGACATATATAGTTATTTTTAGGCAACATAAGTGTGTTCTGTAGGTTGTCATTGTTTTTGGAACGGTCCAGATGAACAATTTCCTGCGGCTGGGTTTGAACTTGCACCTTCGGGGATTATCATAAATTACATCAACAATTTGTTGTCAATCTATTTTACCCCTTCCCTTTCCCCTTGTCAGAAACTGCCAATAATTCAGGGACAGTGAACTCAGGATAGTGAATGTATTTCATGTTAACTGTATCATAACCCCCTCCCCCCAAAGTTTAACAGAATAAATACAAGTTTTGTGTTTTGTTTCACATTTTAAGAAAAACAATAATACAAATTCAACATTTTTTTAACGTCAACTTTTCTCTAACCCACCCCCGCCCACCCTCCTTCATGTCAACAAATATCAAATTTTTTTGCATATTTGTTCCTCCGACAATTGTTCAATTGTTGATGTGATGTATGGGCAACCGCTTAGTCGTTCGTGACTCGTACTGAACCACCCACCACAGAGTCACCACTCAGAGATACGTTTTTATTTAAACAGAAACAAAGAAATGTCACATAATAACCAATAAGGATATGATTAATAAGAAAACAGCCTCAGAGATTTTCTAAAGAATATCACATGTATTTGTGGGATTTTGTTTTTTTAGGCTGATTGATTGACACTTGTGCGTAAATTTTCTATACTTTCAGAACAAATATTCTAGAATGTACGTAGATCCAAACCCTATTTCAGCATATATTCTATCGAAGGTCAAGGAACACGTTTTTGTCATTCACATCATCAGACAATCTTCCTACCACTGTTAGCACTGACGTTTTATAATTAGCACTCCAGATCGCACTGTAAAAAAAATCTTTACAACCACCGACTATATGATTCAATATAGATTATGCCAGAGCCCTAGCAAGAATACCGAAAAAAGGTCATTCGTCCATCTTCATAAGACGTTTTCATGAGACGTTTTTTTTTTCGAAAATCGTTAAGGTGAAAATGATTTACTAATTTTTTGGGATAAATTCCATGGATTTATATTTTTAAATACCAGATAAATGCACATTTGATCAAAAATAAGCCCAGCACCAAGATAACGACAAAAAGCCCATATATGGCAACGCTGATTTCTACAGAAATACCTACCACGCATTACATGGACACACATACACAAAAAAAGAAGAAAAGGCGGCTTCCTTATTTGTCTATCGACCCGGACAGTGCCTAGCTAGCTGACTCTAACAAACCAGACTGACCTCCATGTCCAGGGAGAGAAATCCGCCTTTTGTCCGCCACACCGTGTTTTTCTTGACGTCATGAAAGACTAGCGAAGCTGTATCGAAAATAGAATCGTTTAAGTGGTTGTTTCTATCGATTGCCTAACTTTATCCAAAATAGGATTCTCGATTCTAGCCTCACACTTTTCTTCTCAATATACACATACACATTTTGTTATAATCTGCGTTTTGAAATTCTTGTCCACTGGACATTTTTAAAATAAAATATTAGATTTCCAAATATAAGAAATGCCACGTAATTCATTGAATTTTGCGGATGTTTACAATGTGAACGAATATTTATACGGGAATTTCAAGAAATAGCAAAACACTCATCATTTCTCACTGGTTTGTGGATAACATCAGAAGGCCGTACACGGGATATGAACCAGGCCCGTTCAGCTGGCACATTTTCACCTCGTACTTTCTACGTTTTCCAAATTTTTTCACATTGAATCTAGGTTAAAAGATACGATTATAGGCCACACTTCCAACGCGTACATTCTCAAGTTATTATAATATGGATACTACAGTGTAACAATTCAATGTGCAGAATTTTACTCGGTGGCGTCCAACGCCTCTCCGAATATTGACTTATTGGAAAACAGAAACACAGCTATTCTACTGAATCGTGACCGAAAATTTAAACTTAACTGACCTTTGTTAACAATTAATTCTTATATAGAACAGAAGACAAATATATTCGCCCGCAGCAAATAAACAAACTTGCAGGTTATCAAGAACCACTTTTGCCAGTGATGAAACGGCGTAAATGTATTTTGTTTGGACGTGGCGCTACTCATTTTCAAAAAAAATTTTACAAGGAACAGTCGATGAAGGAAGTTGATGAGACAAAATTTATTTTACAAGGAACAGTCGATGAAGGAAGTTGATGAGACAGACAAAGAAAATCCTGAATTGATAACGTCAAGGAATGATCTAGGAATGATTTTTCTACACTTCTCCAAATGGGTGAGGTCAGAGGTGTTTGGAATGGCTCCTGTGCTGATGTCTCCAGTGTAGCATACCTACGAAACTGACGGGTTATAAATCTTAAAATTATTATTATTCGATAATAATCAAGACACCTGAACAATGTTTCAGTGGGCAAATCTGAATTTTAATCAAACTTCGAATATACTACATAAAAGTAAGATTTCTAAAATAATACATCTATTCTACATTAATAATGTGTGGCTCTAAAACATGAATAATGAACAAACAATTGACGCAAAGAAAATAGAACTGCTGCTTATGAGATGTGGATATATAAAAGAATAGGGAGAACTTCAGGAAAAGAGGAGAAAACAAACACAAAGATTATGACAACATTTCGTATGAAAAAGATTTATAGGAAATACATATCAAACAAATAAAATGTTTTGGACATATTAAAAAGATGACAATT
Source organism: Meghimatium bilineatum (assembly GCA_034231615.1). NCBI lineage: Eukaryota > Metazoa > Mollusca > Gastropoda > Stylommatophora > Philomycidae > Meghimatium > Meghimatium bilineatum. The sequence continues at coordinate 31,056,353 of CM067300.1, read as the reverse complement.
TCTTTAAGACCTCACTTTAAGCTAAAGTAAACAATAGGAATGTGAGCAAGAGGTATAAAGAAGTAGATGTGGGAGGGAAACATCATAAGATTGACAAGATATATCTGCCACAGTGCACCATCAAAGCAAGAGAGAGAGAGAGAGTGTGGATATTGGAGTCCATTACAGGCAACGTTTGATATGGAGACTTGGTGATCCTGATGATGGTGGTGGTTGTGATGATGGTGGTGGTAGTGGTTATAATGAGGATGGTAGTGATAATAATAATAATGATGATGGTGGTGGTGATAATAATAATAATGATGATGGTGGTGAAAATTATGATAAGAACATTCCAAACATGATATTTTGGAAGCCGATCTACCCTCTAGAGTTGTATTTTGTAAGCCTATCTACCCTGCTAGAGTTGTATTTTGAAAGCCTATCTACCCTGCTAGAGTTGTATTTTGAAAGCCTATCTACCCTGCTAGAGTTGTATTTTGGAAGCCTATCTACCCTGCTAGAGTTGTATTTTGGAAACCGATCTACCCTGCTAGAGTTGTATATTGAGACAAGGCTGTTCTCGAAATCCAATATTTTCTTGTGATCTTCTTACGATGATGTGACACACTGGTAGGACATATAGCTCCGGTTTACAGTCACAGGTCTAAACCACCATGCCACCTCAAAACGCTCTGTCGGCAAAATTATCGCTTCCAGAATACTCACCAAACGGCTCCTGCCTGCGTGATGGGGTCAGCATATAACGATAAACACTGGTATTTTAACGTTACTATTTTTATCACATAATTATTAACCAAGCCATTTTTCAAAATAGTCTTCCAAACAGCGTCACTTATCTTGGCGGACACGACGCTTTATGTTCTTTGCATTGACTGATAACAAAAAAGTATACGCAAGGTGACCAATGATCAAGCATAGGAAATCATAAATGACGCTGTATAGGATCTTCGTGAAGGGCGATACTGGAGAAGGACTTGGATTAACAATATCTAACCGTTGCAGAAATAGTAACACATAAAATTGATGAACTATAAAAGACATAGTTACCACTGATTGCTCGTTGATTATGGGCAAAGACAAATAACGACTATTGATTACCATACCAAGGTGTATTTTGGATTCTGGTAATGTTGTTTTATTTTTCCTTAGTTTTTTCTGAAATGTTGATCTATATGCATACCTTTTAGCTACCGTGAAGCATAGGTTCTCAGCTAACCTCCTCTATCTTGTCTTACCTTTAAGTATTTCTTCCAGGTCTTTCGTGTTCTAACAAGCATGTCTGTCTTTGTATCAAAATCTTTCCTCCTGGTATTTCTTGATCGTTCCCCTTGTTTTCTCTTTCTCTGTGTGTTTCAGTATAAGGTCTGTCTTAAAAATAGTTTTGGTGTTATTACAATATGATGATGTATCCATCTCAAACGCCGTATTAAAAGAAATTATCTTTCTACTCCTGTGATTATCTAGCTCTGCGCATGAGTTTTCCAATCTGATGCGCAAAGTTAAATTCGCATGCAGCAAAATCAGTTTGCGTCCATGCAACATATATATATATAAAGCAAATGTCTACATAAATCACAATTATTACATTACTTTATATGAAGTGAATATCTACAAAAATCCCCAATATAAGATTATTTTATGTTAAGTGAATGTTTACATAAATCACTAATATAAGGTCCATTTACATTTGACCAATGGCTTCATTACGGGGAGGAGTGGCCAGAAATCAAACTTTTAATATTATGCGTAGTTTCATTCAGTTTTTGTAACATCTCCGAACTCAGATTTAAAAAGAGTCGATAGGTCTGCATTGATGTTTGCGCTACGCACTAAGAATCCCCCCCCCCCCGCCACTTTATATAAAGCAAGTGTATTCATAAATCACTAATGATAGGATACATTATATGAAGCGAGTGTTTGCATGAATCACAAATGATATGCTACTTTATATGAAGCATCTACATTTCTTCTACTACTGTCGTTCAATTGAAATATGTTTATTTATGACGTTTTGTCTATAAACTAAACTATTCGTGGTTCATTACGGGGAGCAGTCATATTTCAACTTTTTAATATTATGCGTAGTTTCATTCAGTTTTCGTGACCTCGCTGAACACATTAAAACGTCGATAATCTGCATTGATACGCGCTCTACGCACTCAATGCCCATCCCACAGGGTCATCCAAGATGGAGGGACAGGGGGTGCTCTCAGTGTGCAGCAGTCGGATCGCTGTATCCGCCAGAATTAGCTACAGTGAAATGCGTCTTTATCAGTATTTCGTTTCGTTAAATAATTATGTAATTTTTTTCGTTAAAAAGCGGTTACTACTGCTCGTAATGTACCATATTCTTTGTAATTTGTACAGTGGTCCTAAAGTTTATCTTCTATTGTTGTTTTTTTTAGCCAATGTGTTTGTGTCAGCAGTTTTTGTTCGGGCCATCTTGGTATATTCTCAGGTGTCTGAGGTACTTGTTCACATGAGATGTGTTGCCAAAATTTTGAATTTTGTATACATGTTGCTGCGGATTGTGCCCAGTTGTGAGGCGTAGAATGAAAACTTGTTCTGTTCTGTTCATAATTTGGAAATCATCTACGAGTCTACATAAATCACCACAAATATAACAGTACGTAATATTAGAAGAAAGGATATGCACACTCTTAAAATGGTACAAGATATCAAACGAAAGATTTTATAAATCAATCAATATTCTTTTTTTCTAGGTACGGTCTTGAACTCCTGCCAGTAAGCAGGTTGCGATCTAGAAAACGTAATAAGTTTCATCCTTGTTTAATGCTTGGATGTAATATTTACGTCTGCGAAATTACATTGTCAACTTCTTGGGGACCTTTCTGTGTCACTGACTTAGGAAACGTATGTAGCTTGTCCCCTATGCCTAACATTCCCTATTATGATATGCGTGACAGATGGCCGTGTTACCACTATTTACTACTTTTTCGGGTTCCGAAAACAGGCCACTGAACAAACTAATATAAAAGATATAACGCCCTTGTGTTGCTGGGGCCAGAAAGGGGAGCAAAGAATAGCAACACTGTTTACCTTCCATGCATGTCGTAAGAGGCGACTAAGGAGACTATAGTTGGCTGTCCATCCCATATAGGGTGAGTGACCCAAAGCCATGCTGAAGTCAGATGTGTCAGGCCGAAAGGCGCAGATATCGCATCAATGCTGTAAACCGTGACACAACGCATTCCGTTCTCCGGACTGCATCCTGCTAATCTGCAGGAGTTTGCGAACGAACGCAGAAGAAGATATAAAAAGTGAATGATTTGTATGCAATAATGTTTCCGTGATAAAGAGGTTAAATGCGTAAATGGACCCATCCCTTAATGAGGAAAACACATATAAACATGACGCAACCACAGAATAACATTTGCATAGAAATTAATCCGAGGAAAGCAAAGTTCGCTTGGGTGTTATCTACAGGGATTTATGTTACACACACACACACGTATCATATTTATATTATTTATACATTATTTTATGTATGTTATTTATACTATTAATATTTTATTTACATTATTGAAACTATTCTTTAATGTTCTAATGATAACATATGCACTTATATGGTTTCATATACACTTACTGATATTATACATACACAAAAATATACGTGTGTTAAAAATGAGAGGATGACACTACTTCGCGTTTTTTTTCTCACTTATCGCGGCTGGTTCTGGTCCCTATTAACCGCGATAACTGAGGGATGACTGTAACACTCATTTCACGTGAATTTGTACTCTCACGCAATAATATCCAGAGTGCTCCGAAAAGAATTTACTTTGTAAACAAGATATCACCAGCCGGATGAACGCACGGCCTCTTGAGCACAGAGCGAATACTTTAACCACTATCCTACAGAGATCCATAAAATGTCCTATAGATTAGCGGGAAAGCCATGAGAACGCTGTATGTTGTGTCATGTGTACAGCTTAGCTACGATATTCTCCTGTCAGTATTACATATTCAGCGTAGCTTCTGCGTCACATTGAACCTCTATGTAATGGGACAGATCACCCCATTTCCAAATCCTTCTTAATCGTCTTTTACAATATGCACGACAGGTACAGTGTTACAACATGCAAGGCAGGTTACAGTCAGTGTTGATATTATTTGCATCACTTTCGGATCCCAACAATACACACAAGACAACATGGTGTACCAGAGTGTCCTGGTACTTGGTTCTGCTTTTAAAAAGGCATAGAGAGTTTGTGAGGAGATATATATGGTGCGCAGAAAAAGATGACGTCAGGAACGACGTCAGAGGGAGACAGCAAGAAAAAAGAGAAATATGGCAGCCGAGAAACAAGAAAGGCCGTTATTTTGGCGCACGATGAGAATGGCAAAGCTGGGCCACCCTTTGATCCTCTTCGTTATGTGAGGAAACCACAGGTCATCCTACGATTACTTAGTTTGATTTTTGCAATTGTTGTGTTTGATTGCATCTCATCAAACTCAAAGTCATGGCATGATGGCATGATCATAAGTGCATCATGAACAATGATATCAGTGCATGTGGCTATGGCACAGGCATTGGAGTTCTAGCATTTCTCATCGGTCTGGAGTTTCTAATTATTGATGCATTGTTTGAGAAATTGAGCGGCTGCAATATTTTATGATTAAATATGGTGCGAAATGTTACACGGCGTTACGGTATCATTTACCAGATTGGTATCATTACAAGAAGTTTATTATTACTATTACAATGTAACGTGTTAAATTGCTAGAAACGATCTGTTTATATGAATGAAAAAAGAAATACAAACAACACAGAACCACAACATTCAAGCTCGTAGACAGAGCACCCCTCCCTCCTGTCTTAGAAAAATAAAACATGAAATTGTGTAAAGAAACAAACCAAAAAGACTTAACTAGCTAACCTAACTTCTAACACTTACCTAACTAATTAAACTAACCAATTTAACTAACTTACGCCTAACTATCTTAATTAACTAACTTAACTAACAAACTAAATCACTTAAATAACTAACCTAACTAACGGACACCTAACTAAGTAACAACTACCTGATTAAATATTTCCGAACACGTCCATGAAGCTTATACAGCTACTGTACTGAATATTATTCATTATTCACACAAATGTAAATGTGTACCTTTATTTTCCAAATGAACTAAGTATAAAGGATTAGTCTGACCTACTGTACAAGTACTGTATTGTAAATACATTCAATAAACTGAGCGATACTGCGCTTACATACGTGACAGATTGCAATGGTAATACTATTGACTCATTCTTTCATATTTCAACAACACTTGGCTGAACATATAGGGTTTGGAAGGGGAATGTTGATTCAAACAAAATGATCTTCTCTTTCTTTTTGACCTTTTGTTCCCAAACTCTATAGAGGATCTCGGTAGTCTAGTTGATAGTGAGCTTGCCCAGACTACAGCATGCCAGGTTCGAAACCACGTCCGGACAAAAAAAAATCCGGTTTGTGATTTCTCCGGGGATCCGGGTTATTGATCCTCCAGTCGACTCATCCATGAATGACGCATGCGTTAGATAAAGACAGTAAGGAAGGGAATTGGCCACCCCACCCAATAGTTGATGCGACTTAGTACATGAACAATTAACCTTATTCGCGACGGCAGGTTGCTGCCATGGGATGCCACCGTTACCTTTACCCCTTCCTCCTGCTGGCTACATTTACAGAGAGGAGGGTTAACTTTAAAATCAATCATTCGCAAGTTTTTGAGTATAATTCCTTTTTTATGAGAAATTATGATCTTTTTGTGAAAAATAGCTAGGGTGATTTTACCCGCATTTTGTCTACATTACTAGTACTAAAAATGATTTTATCCGTATTTTGTCTACATTTAGTAACCAACATTCTGGGATCTTCAATGTGTTTATAATATCTGAGTTTCTTTTTTTTTTCCTTCCATGATATTCTAAGTATCTTTCTGTAGCATTTCATCTCAAAGGCGTTATCCTCTTTGCCGTTATGTTATTTAGGGTCCGTGTTTCATAGCCGTATGTTGCAACTAGAGAAATAAACATTCTTAGCATTAGCAATTTCATTTATATGGTGTTGTTTTTTCAAATGTTTTTCAAACGTCTTAGTTTTACAATATGTCATTGCCAATATCTTCCTTATCTCTGCCATGCAACAGTCTCATGCACCGTTGATGTTTGCTCCTAAGTATTTAAATTTATCCAAACACTCTATCTCGGTATTGTCTATTCTGATTTTTAGTTGTTGTGTTGTATCTGTTGACACGATTTTAGTTTTGTGCATGTTTAAGTATAAGTTTTGTGATTCGCTGTATTTCTATGTGTTCTTGATTAGTTATTACAGTCCCTTTATATCATTTGAAAGAAACACAGTGTCGTCTGCGTAGCGTAGTTCAGGGATTTCAATACCACCAATGTCTTAAAGCGTGGTTGTCATCGTTCATGGGTGCATAGGGGGTTATGGATGCATAGGGGTGTTATGGATGCATAGGGTGGTTATGGATGCATATTTAATTCCCGAAGTGGGGCATATCAATTTTGCAGTAACCCAGCATCATGACGCCCTGCCAGGAGTGTAGGATATACATCTGGACCAACTAGTCCATCATTCTTCCATCCCACCTGTTGTCCCCATCTGTAGAGATATCATACAAACCTTTCCATCCTCCTAGGCGTCTGCCAGAAAATGACAAAATATCAATGGTGATCATGTGATAGAGAGAAAAAGTTAGAAATTGATGCAAGACTTGAGAAGAAATTACTTTGTCAAAGGATACATGTTCGACCAACCCCCGAACATTCCTTTGTCGCCTCCTACGACATGCCTGAAAAGTTGACAGTGGCCTCATTCTTTGCATCCTGATCTAGGCGTCCAGACCATTACTGCCACACTGACGAGGATGACGAAGAAGAAGAAGAGGAGGACGAAGTTTGTAGTGAAGTTGATTCTAGAGAATTTATCACAATCAATATTATTTCTTTTGACAAATCAATCAAATCTATATTTTCTTATGGTCTGTTGATTTCGTTATTACAATAATGTGGTGTTCGTCCGTCCAAGTCGGCGATGACCATTCAGCTCAACTTGAATGATGATGAAGATGATATGGTCTGTGGTGTGCCCGACTATGATTAATAAGTCCTATGTGTGCTTGGAATTGTCTACCACACTCTGGGCATGTGTGTGGTGATTCTGCGGGACATTGAGCAGCTGTTGTCTTTCTTATAGCGCGTGTTTGTTGCGCAGCTTGATGTCTGAGATTCTCTGCAGCTGCTGTACCACTCTTGATTCTGCGACGACTGTCGAATCTGCCTTGTGCAAGCTTTTTCCATGAATTTGTATCTATAAGGGTATCTTTAAAACTCTTCTTCTGTCCTCCTGCCTTGTGGAAGCCATTCTGAAGTTCTCCATATAACAACTTTTTCGGTAGACGATAAGACTATGTATCCCAGCGTATCTGCGTCTTCATTAAAAAAATAATGTACAAGTCCGTGAAAAAAAATAACATAAAATCAATGAGAAATCAATTCACGTCTGTCTCAGGGGACTGAAAGGGACAAAACTAGCATGTCATACATGTCATGCATATTGAAAGAGGAGACTAAGGATGTTTCCGCTATCCCATCCCATAGAGGGGAAAAAGAAACCTAGGGGTCGTGCTCATGTCGAATCTAGCAACTGGAAACATTAATATATCTCAGAAATGATGTAAACCACACACAACACATTTCGTTTTCCAGAATATATCCTGCTAATTTGCAGGTCAGACGTTTGGTTGTCCCATTAAAATAAAATGAAATAAACACGATATCTATAACAAGTCCAGCTCTGTGACAAAGTGGTACAGGGCGTGTATGGGACATCCAATATACCAGGGCTAAACCCCGCCGTGGGCACGCACGTAGATAATGGGGAGGAATTCAACCCCCCTACCTGTTAGCAAATTATAATATGAGATTTACTATTAGAAATTTTGACCCCACAAAATTCCCCTCCTATCGATTTTTACGAAAAATATAATGATATTTTACATAAAAAGGAGGAAATTGCTAACGAAAACGGAAGAATAACCTTTTTATTTTAAAGATAAAAATAAAACCTCTCCTTGCTAAAAATCATATGTACGGACCTGTACCTAGGCATTTGTGGAATTGGCCCCGTTGAGTAAACAGTGACAACATATACTTAACGCATTTATATTGCTTAGAAAAACACTACAGTCAAACAATGATGTGTTCATCGCTACGTCCTGAAAATGATATGCAGACCACGTCAATAATAAAGGAATTCCATACATTTCTGTATTTCAGTTGTCACTCTTGTATTAACGCTACATACAAATATTATATTGAGAGTTTTTCTAAAAGTTACAACTAAATAACATTAGAAGACAGGTGTTGCCAATATCACTGTCAAATGGCACAGTGATATGGAAGTGTAGTACCGCCAACCCAGTACTTTCAGGGTTGCCATTATTGGCTATTTAAAAACTTTTGAAATGTGACATTAAAATTATGATTTACCACAAAAAATGGTTTGGTTTTTGTTTATTCTTTTCTTGTCTTTTTTTAAATTATTTGTACGAAAGTAATTTTAAATTTGCTATTTCAATAAATGAAAACGATATAAAGTAACTTCTAAGATACTTTAAAGTCAAAGTTCATTAATTCATTATTTGTTATTGATTTTGAGATGAAGTCACAGCACTTGCAGTAAACCCATAGGTGCTCAGTATCCTCAAGTAAATATCGGAGTGTACATACTCTTGATTGTTCTCGTGGCTTGTCGGTTGCCCACATTCCTCATTCTTCCCCTCAGATTTCTTCGACGTTTAATCGATCTTCCGTTAAAAAATGATGATAATGAGTTAGTATTACCATAAAGATAATGACCAGAAAACGTTATTTAAATAAGACAGAAGTAAATATAGGGGCACATATTTTACCAGAGACACATATGTTGCTGAATATATCAATATGGTATTGTTTATGGACAAGCTTGCCATGAGAAAAATTTGAAGGTCGGGGTATTAGCTTACTAGTTCATAAAAATAACACGACAGCTGTTTTGAAATAAAACGGAAATTATATTGTGAGATGTAACTGGATGTTTTTATTGGATATTGTTATTGTGAAATGTGATTTAGGTAAAAATACTTTGAAGATTGGCTATGTTATTTTAGCAACGTTCTGAACCAGATAACTGCCGTAGGCAAGAGGATAAATCAGCCATTCTCGTTCATTGTGACATAAAAACAAATAGAAAAACATTTGTGGAATTTTTGAGGCGCGAATAGAAACACTGTTTTGAAAGGGAATTTACAACAGTTGGGGAAGAGTAGGGGGAGGGGGTTTGATAGACATTTTAATAAACTCAAACATTTTCAGGAACAATTAAAAGATCTATTCTGATGTAGTTGATGGGATGATGTCTCTAATAAACTCTTTGAAAACAACGGCTTGGAATAAAATTCAATTGTGTTTACTTGGTGTTATTGTGAGAATACTGGCATGGCTATTTATTTCAAACGAAAGTTGTAAGGACTTCACTTGAACTGCACAAATGCTAAACGATGTTACTGCTGACAAGGTTTATGCAGCAGAGTTCACTTGTTCAAGTAAGGATTACAGTAATGAACTGGGTGGAGAATTGTGTATGTGATATGAGTATGAAATATAGTTTAACTTAGTTTGGCTATTTTGTGGAGTTTTTCTTGGTTAAATTTTCTGTAGAACTTAAATCTGGCAGCCCTGAGTACATTAATTAATTATGGGAAATTGTTTCCAAACTGAGACGGTAAATTTTATTGTTGTCCACTTAAAAATTGACAGTTTTTGTCATGTGTCTGTTTAAAATGTCTTATTGTTAAATTTACAATTGGTAATTATTAGTTTTTGGAAGGATTGATTATTCAAAGAACGAAATATAATCAGTGTCAGATTTACTGAGACATTCTAGAATCATTATGAATTGATAACTATTGCCAAGTCAGTAAAGAGATAATGAAATTTGAAACCATATTGCTGTTGAAGCACGAAATGTAAGCAAATAATGACAAAAATGGTGACCTGTCATGCATATCATTAGAGACTACTAATGAGGTCTTGGGTGTAGTTGTAAATCTATAGAGTAATTTAGTGCCAAATGACATACTAGATTCGAATATATCAGGACGAAAGGCATATATATCTTAGTCAAGCTGTAAACTGTGACAATACTCGTTATGTTCTCTGGATTATATTCTGGTAATTAGTAGAAGTCTGAGAAAGATTAAAGATGATGAAATTTGAACGTTCTGATGAACAGATACATGTTAAGCTCTGCCTGAGTAATCAGATTTCAGGACATCTTACACTTAAAGAGTAGGAATTGGGGGAGGGGTGAAAAAGACTATGCGGGCGTAGAAGATTATCTACACTTCACTGCACTCGAGTTTGTCCATATGTACTCAGTCCCTTTCAAGGAAGACAATTCCGCCTGCCGAGATCACCAGTCAAAGCACGTAACTGAGTATCTTCAAACGATAATCCCAAAGGATCTTCCAAAACACGTCACTTTGTTGTCAAAGCGTCAAGAGCAAATGTCGAACCAGAGATCTCTTGCCCCGAAAGGCGAACCACTACGCTACGCAGATCCACGGGATTGGGGGGGGGGATAAATAACTACGATATACGGTTGACTTCACTACATTTTAAAGAAACCGATAGGTGCACAATCTCTTTCAGCAAATATCAAAAGGCACACAAGTTAATAGTTCCCATAGCACTTTTATAATACCCAATTTTATGACGGGGCAAACTACACAAACAAAATCTGGTGCGTAGATCTAGTTGGTATATCACAGGAATTACCCATTCATATGACATCTTAGATTTTATACGCTGTTATGTTTCATATATATTTTTACACTTGAACGCTTGGAAGTAATTCCTTGCAAACAGGTAATCTGTCTACTCGATTCATCTATTTATGCAATCGTTATCTATTGATTCCATTTCTTATTTCTTCGTTGTTCTTCTATGTATCATAAAAATCAAAACATAAATAGCTTCAAAGAGTAGTGTAGCTTGCTTGATGTGACACGTAGAGAAAACTCAGATGTGAAACTTAGATCCAGTCTAGGAGCTGTCGAGGAATTGCGTCAATAATTTGGGAGGCGAGAGGAGGGTATGAAAAGGTTTGACAATTGTTGACATTGGGCGGAAAGTTTGACACGAGTCAAGAACTAGAATTTGATGGACATTGTAAACCTGATCTAGTTGAAATATATCACCATATGAACCAGCTTATTACATCTTATTTAGTCAGCATTGTTATGCAGTGGATTCCTGGCAAGTTAAACATATCTGGCAATGACAAGGCAGGCATATAGTAAAGCAAAATGAATTAAACTGGTTACTAAAAACACTTACCTTGCCTATGAATACAAATTTATTAAAAAATATATTAAAAAGTATATAAAAAACATATAATAAAACTATACAGGACAAATCTCAACGTATCGGTCCAAATGGGAGCTTTTTCAAGAGACAAATAACTAATAAACTCAGCAATAATAGACAAAATAGATGACTGAAATTTTATCAACCCATGTTTCTATGACGCAGAAATGGAAACGCATCTAGTAAAAGAGAAAATGCGTGCTTTTATTATAAACAAACTGGAAAGTGGAAAATTAGAGGCAATAGAGATGTGGTTGGAGGTGTTTATAATGAATGCAAGAATAAAAAGAGAAACTGACCCAAATCAATAATATAAGAAAAATACCTTCTTTTTTTGTCACTTTATGAGACAGGCAAATTTTAAGAACATAGTCACAACAGGCAAGACTGAATGCAACAGAGACAGATGGGGACAACGTGAGAAAATATTAGTCTGACAACCTAGTAAGGCATGGAAACAACAACGATCCTGATAACAATAATGTGGACAGAGAGCCATGGTCGCCTACGCCAACCAGAATGTCATATGATAATGATTGATGAATAATGATGAGGTTGTGTGGTGGTGGGGTGGGTGGGTTTGGGGAAGGAAGGATACAAGAAGAATAATCATTTGAAAGCGCATGGAATGAATATGAAACCAAATATAGACATAAACATATATACAACCACACATACACATACATAGAAATGTATACACACACCAAGAGTTAAGAAATAAATATATAACAAAATGGACACAGATGTGTGAAGGATACCCACACAAAATTCACAGGCATGTAAATGTATCCACACATAGGAAAGGGCTCACACCAGAATAGGCATACATATTTGACACAGAATGGAGATACGTGCAATAACATAAACAAGCGCTCACATAAATATAAACACTTTCTCACATAACACTTTCTCACATAAATAAAAACAATAACATGAACATTCGCACACATAGAAACATATACATATATTAATATAAATATAAATATAAACGTTCGTTCACATAAAGATAGTGCCCCTATGAAACTGTTGACCACCACCTTTTTGAATGCCCAGTGCTGGATGACATAAGGAAAATGCTTCTCCCTCCAAGGCCAGATAAATGGCACACATCATATGGAGAAAAAAAAACAGCTGACAAATACATGCATATCACACAATGGCATGTGGTCAAAGGTCATGTGACCACAGACCGCTGGATCAGCAACCAACCAACGTCAACAATATCGTTGTTATATACTGATTAAATTGTTTAAATATGAAACACTTTTCTAAAAATGTGAAAAAATCATGTCTGTTTTCTTACTTCTACTGCTAAATACCTTTTTTTTTTGGGGGGGGGGTGGGGAATAAACATTTTTTGACATAATTAAGCAGGGGGAGTTCCTGAATTCATGACAACTGTTGACAAGGGGTGAGGGTAAGCAATTGGCAAACAATTGTTGACGTTATTTATTGATAGCCTCAAAATTGATTTCTGCAACCCACTCCCCCCCCCCCCCCCAATCTCGATTTAATTTTTTTCTCTGCGGCCTTCCTGCAAATACTTGTGTCCCCTACAAGGGATTCATATGGCCTATATTGAGAAAGATAGCCCTAATTAATGTATAGTTTTTCTGGTGGACGGCAGATGTCAAAAAACAAAGACATAGCCACATGGGGTGCCCTGGACTCGAAAGGGTATGCGGCAGAGAAATTACTTTCTGAATTTTTAGAACAATACACAATAATATCAGTGATACTGAAACATTACTTTTATCAGAACAAAGGAATCCTCGGACAAGAATGAACATCCTTCCAGGATCACGAACATTTTTTTTACCCGAATGTAAGTCACAGACGAAAAATATTGGAAAGCCATTGTCCTAGAATAGAATATATTTTTCGACGTCATCCATGTTATGTCTTCTGAATCAGATATGTTTACATTGGAACTGACTACTCCAACTTTAACTATCAGTATAACTTTATTCTTGATCGTCTGTGTCAACTCTGGGATTGTATAGCTTTCTAAGTTAAAATCATTAACTAAAGCTATTTTATCTCAATCAGATCAATAAACGTCGAAGAGGGCTGACTCCTTAACATCTTAACAATAAAGCTGTGTTTTCTTTGGTCATATAAAGAGACATAACAGCATGGAAAGATTAATAGCTGAAAGCAAAGCTAACGGCACCAGGGGAAGAGGGCGTCCAATGTGACGATGATGCAGTGATATATCAGATTATTTAAACATGTCTCTAGCTGCGGGAGGTCAAATCGCCGTAAGGAAGAATCCATAAGTAAGATCAGGACCCGTTTTGGAAAGAATATGTCACATGATGCTGATGATTTTTTCTCTCATGTATTATAGTTTTTGTTTTTTATCAGGTAATGTACGGTCTGCGCGCTCTTCTCTTTTCTTGCTTATTCCAGTTACATGCCTATCTGGTCACCGGTATGTTATTGTTTTGTTGGAATTCACATAACAGTACCGTTCAATCGGTTTCAACATTCGGGATATTGCTTCCCAGATTTTGTTTTCATACACGGAATGCTTTAACTCTGCACGTCTGTAAAGTTTTCAGGAAAAGTATCATATTCAAAGGTTGGTTAATTGTAATGATACTTTCATCATAGATATAACTGCAGCAAAACTATGATCCGGTAGACGAAAATAGAAAACACGGAGTAATGCGATTTCGCAAAATAGTTTATTTTTTTTTACTAATGGAACTTTGTATCGCTTCAGACATGAAACTTTCTTACGTCGGGAGGATATCTCACATTGGTAAATGAAATTCACATTACTTGCAGCTGATAAAAATGTGACAATTTGTGTCGTACACAAATCCTGATCCTTTTCACTTTCACCGAAATTCTGGGCTGATACATACCGGGTGCCGACAAAGTCACTGTACAAATATTTACATTGTTGGTGACACTACGTCATATGAATTGTGTCTATTCAGTGAGAATTGTGTAACGCAGTGCACAACGACTTTATATACACCCTATATTATGTCGGTCGTTCAACATCTCTCGCTGTTACACAATATATACTGCGACATCTGTATTAATTTTAGCAATTGGATGTTACATTAGAAACTACGACGTATATGTCATGTATGTTTGTAACATACTTTTTTCGGTCGCGAAAGGGTTAATGGTACAGTCAACATACACGAACTGTTCCATGATTCGAACATAGTGAAAGTTCAGCCGTTACACCAGATACAGGCAATATTTCTGAAACGTGTAATTTGTAACTAAAATACCAATAAAAGTTGAAAGCAATGCTATGTACATGTACTCTCATAAAGGTCTATAGCATTTTAATGTGTGTTGTTAATTATTCGTTCTTTCAGGTACCCTCGAGAAAGTAAATACTATATAAATAATAGTGGATGTGTTATGAAATAAAAACCAAAATAAAATGCTACTAAACTGATAAGATAGAGGAAAAATTATAATAAAGAATAAGTACAATGCAAAATAACGTATTGGTCAAATATCTATGTTAGAAACAAAAGTGATACAATAAAATATTCTTCTTCTTCTTCAGCGTTCATTCTCAAAGTCCGGCGGGGTCTCTCTTTTAGCAAGATCATTGTTCTACTAAATTTCCAGCAGGATGTAATCCAGAGAATGGAAATGCGATGTGTCGCCGTTTTATTTGCGCCAATGACCCGACACATCCGGCTTAGGCGTGATACAATAAAATAAAATAAACACTAACTAAAAGATTGATTTTTATACAGTTATTATTATGTATGTAGTAAATACAATTTTCAAACTCCTACTTAGAAGATGAATATTAGTGTATGGTAATGTGCAGAATAGTACAATAAGGAAAGAGACAAGAATATGCACACTGTGTGGAGATTATATAGTGTGCACGGTGGAGAAATAAGAAAGTACACGCAGTGAAGAGATGTGATATAAATAAAATAGAAGATACAGATTTATGATATAATAGAATAGGGCACCACTTATACTTCTAGAAAGTAGTGTATTCGCTGCCTCGTAGTGTACACGTAGGTTGCAAAATGGTTCCCATGGATGATGAAGTGATGTGGATCAGCGATCATTGCAACTTTATCCTCTTGCTGCATAGTCCTAGACGGTGGGGAATGCTAGATGTACCAGCGTTGCAGATATGTCACCATATCTCTCAGTAGAATTATGTATTATTTGACTTAAACTCATTCACTACGCTCCTGGCAGGGCGTGATGATCCTGGGATATTGCCACACCGGAATGTTTCCGTTCGGGAACTAAACATGCATCTTCTATCCCCTTCAGCACAACCATGGCTTTGAGACAACAAAACTTATACGAGTTCGGGTGTCACATATGACTTTTTTTCAGAATGATAATATGCTGTCAAGAGCTACCTTCTCACAGCTAAAGGGATTAGTTCATCGTCATCTTCATTACCTACGCCAATTGGTCTGAGTAATCCATTACCAATCTATCAATCAAGTGTCATGTCGAATGGCTTAGGCGATCATGTTTCTCTACGACTTTCTGTCTCTTGTGTTGTCAATAAGCTCGGTTGGAGAACTTCTACCGTGCCAAACACTAGTCCATCAAGCAAATTATCTCTTTGTCGTCCACTGTCTCTTCACCCATTGATCTTTCCAGTGGTTATTAAGTTTTCAAGCTGTGTTCTTCTCAGCAAATGCTCTAGAAATCTTGACTGTCTGCCCCTAATGTTTGATATGATTGATCTTTTTACGCCAACATCAATGAGAACCTCTGCATTAGTTTTCTTAGATGTCCAATATATTTTTATCATTCCTCTCAGAAACCACATTTCTGTAGTCTCATATTCGCTTTGAATTTTGTTGTTTACAGTCCATGCTTCACATCCATAAAAAATTACCAATGCTAATTGTTATTGAAAGTGGTCCGTCTACTATTCACTGATAAAAATCACATGACTTTACTGTGATATGTTCACTACATCATTGTTTTGCCGTTAAGAATATGTGTACGTTCATAGAAGTCTTTGTTATAGAAGTCGCAACGCCCATATATAAGAAAAGATGAAGGTTGGGGGGGGGGATAACCACTCCCCCCTTCCCCAACCCAATTAGTTTCTGAAGATAGGTCATCAGCAATTTATTAAAAAAACAATATGGGGCGAATGTCCCTGTTTATGTTTTATTTTATGCTAGGTAAGCCTAACTGAAAACGTACTTACTGCCCTGTCAGTCGCGACGACGTGTACACGGAGATCATTTAATGTTACCTTCGAAAGATATACATATGTTGTTATTTGAGCCCGAGCCTTAACGAATGTGAGGCTTACATTCTGATCAGTCAGTGACTTTATTCAGCGATGTATCGTGTTACAGAGTACAGGAACATCACTTAGAGGTGAAATCGGTACGTGGATCAGTTCTGGTTTTTACACGCAGACACTAACTTAATGTCATTCCTATATGTAAAGGTAAATGGAAACGGTTAACTGAGCTATGAACCACCGTTATAAAACACGTTTTTTCATAAATAATCAGCTGCCTGGCTAGTGGTGGAGCAGAGAACGCCTGGTTTGTGTCGCCTTGGCTCTTGTTTAGTAGCGACAATGCCTTTCAATTATCTTCCCAGAGCATAAACCATGGTACCCTACTTCCTTATTGCTAGGTGAAACACTGAAGTAATTTTTATTTCACACTTCTAACTCGAAACCCGGGTCTGCTGGTCGATGATCGGATGACTTAACAACATTATTCAACAATGGTTCCCACAAATAATATATATATATATATATATATATATATATATATATATTGTCACAGATAGCCAGTTATCTTAGTAGCCCTATTGCTTCTTCTCCAACCCATTCACTCATTCTTATAATGTGAATTAAACGCGTCAATCTCAAAAGTAAATTCTTTTGTTTCCTTCTATTTCATTGTATATGGTCTAAACTGGTAATAATGATAGTAGTGCGTCCCTGGCGACACTGACAACAGGTTCAGGCTTGTGTTAGCCATCCATCCCTGGCGACGATGACATCTTCAGACTTTTCTTAGACTACGAATAGAGCATTAGTGAAATATATTGAACACTGACGTATTTCGTATTCGCTATCCAAATCTCACGGGCGTATACCTTCGTAGTGAGCGCAATGTCGCGACTTTTATTTTTATAGCACGGCTGGTGCCTTTCCGCTCCTCTGCGTTGTCATGAATCTCGTGCTGTTATCGGATGTGTCAGCTCAAAAGGACCAGATATCGCAGCGAAGCATAGCGCGCATAACACAGCGCGTTTCGTTCGCCGGACTACATCCTGCTAATCTGCAGGTATTTGAGAATGAACACAGAAGTCAACATTGAACAAATGTAACGGTCGTGGTGGAAAATTGTGTTGATTGGTGTGAATGCCTTGTGAAAAGAGTACTACAGAAACTGAAAAATCTTTTAAATAATGAAATACAGATAGTGATGAATTTTGGATGGTTTGGGGGGAGGGGAGAGACCCCGGCGCCAGGGGACGAAATGGTACACATTGTAAGGACACCTGAGTGGTTTTTTGAGTGTGTGGCTAATCTACAAAAGAAGGGACCTACTATGTTAATTGCTCAATGACCTGTATCTCCTAAGTCTTGACTTGAGCACATAAATAAGAATAGACACGTAGATCAGATCAACAATATAAACATATACAAAATCAGGACAACTGAGAAATACAAGAACGACGAGAGTTGCCCAATTTAAAAATGATGACTAATCCTCAAACATTGTGTATGTCTGCACGTATCGCCTGTTGACTGTAAAGACACAATTGTATTCGGTATGTGCCCAACCAACAAGGCTATTTGAAATCACCAGTTCGTGAAGTCCAATGACCTTTCTTTTTAAGCAGGTGAAAGTTACAAACATTTTTTGGGTCATAGTTTAATACTACTTTGCTTTTACCTTTCACAGATTTTGAGATTTTCTTTTCATATCTGTCTATTTCTGATAGATTTTAAAAAAATATTCTCTAAGACGGATGTGTCTGGCCATTGGTGCAAATAAAATTACGACACAATTCATGTCCATTCTCTGGACTACATCTTGTTGGAAATGTAGTAGGGTCATTGTTCTGCTGTAAGAGAGATCCAGTGGGAGTTTGAGAATGAACGCTAAGAAAAGAGAAAAGAGAAACAATCTATGTACATTATTAGAGCTTAAGAACCATTTAGATGATGGATGCGAGAGGATGCACATATTTAATATACAATCTTATTGAGTCATTTAACTAATGAATATCCTTAAGTACCCACACGCATTGCAACCTGGTTGCGTATATAAGTTCATATCTTTGCGACGTATCTGGTCACTGTGATTGAATAAAGGTTGCTGGGCCTATCTTCTTCATCTATAGCACATACCGTGGGCCGTTGGTTATCACATCTTTCCACATCATGTTTCTCATGTTGTCAATCAGTTCTTTTTATAGACAATCGATCAATAATCAATAAACCAGTAACCC
This sequence comes from Meghimatium bilineatum, assembly GCA_034231615.1. Taxonomy (NCBI): domain Eukaryota; kingdom Metazoa; phylum Mollusca; class Gastropoda; order Stylommatophora; family Philomycidae; genus Meghimatium; species Meghimatium bilineatum. Next base: position 31,037,446 of record CM067300.1, on the reverse strand, counting down.
TTCAGGGTCGTAGATGTACCACATTGGATGCTTCAGCACACATAGTCCTCCAGCAAATTATATCCTAAGCAATGAGGATGAGTGAGGAAAATCTTGTCCTGTGCATTCCTTGATGTTGTCTGTCCATGCCTTTATTTGCCCTCCTCTGCTTCTTCCCCTTCGACAGTTCCCTGCAGTATTGTTTTTGACAAGGAATCATGTATGCATACATGTCCAAACCATGCTAGTATTCGTCGTTTCACTATTGAAAGCAATGGTTCTTGTACACCTGCATACATTTCTATTTTATTTCTTACGTACAAGTTGGTCTTATGTTCCCTATAGGAAATTCGTATAATTCGTCTGTAGCATTTGTACTCGAAAGCCTCTAATCGTCTCTCCATGTCCCTAGTGAGTGTGCAACTTTCACAACCATTCATTACAAAAGAAAGCATCAGCGACTTATACAGTTTGACATTCACTCCGACACTGATGTTGTTTTTACAAATCACAGTTAGCTTTGACAAAGACATTAAAGCCATATCTAGCCTTATTTTTAGTTCTGTTTTGCATTTTCCATCGCTGTGTATACTGGATCCGAGGTATTTTAATGTATCCGAGGTATTATAGACAATGTAGTATGTCGATGGCTATCGCGCCTTTTCACTGCCATTTGTTTCTTGTAATGTGAATTATTTCCGATACCAATGTTCTCACATGACACAATATTAAGTTTTCAAACATCTTCTCTCTTGGTACTCCCTTACCCCTCATGCTCTTCAACTTGCCTGTTGTTATGTGTTCCATCTCTCCTGTCAATAAATAGAGAAAACTAGCAACGAGACACGGCAACAGACGACGTTTGTCATTTATTTCCACAGCCCATAGAAAGCCTCCCTTCACTCCTTCACAGGAAAACATGCGGTAATAGAAAGTTTATATACAATTTGGAAACTTTCCATTCTGTCGTTTTTTTTCTATCAACAATTATGGTCACTATCTATTTCAACTACCTGGAAACCCTGTTGTACGCTTTAAAATCCTTGCTGCCACTTTTACGAGGAAAAATATATGAGTTATAAAGAAATAAGAAGTTGTTTATTTACTTCCATCCCTTGTTGGAAGGGATTTGAAGTCTAGCTAAAAAGTCATTGAAGTTTGTATTTATTCGTCGTTCCTTCTCAAACTCGTGGTGGTGGGGGGGGGGTGGTAGCAGGATGTAGTCCATAGAGAGAAATATGTTATGATATATTTTACAGCGAAGTATGATATCTCGCAGACACATCCGACTTCAGCTAAGTTTTCCGGTCACTTTAAGTTATGGGGTGGAACAATCAACTTGACCTTTTACCCCCCCCCCTCCGAAACTTAATTAGGTGTCCCGTGAGACATGCATTACATGTCACAGTATGCTAATGGTGGTAGCATTTTGATTCTTTACGGACGATCAGGAATAAGCAGGCCAGTGTATAATTTCAATAGACTATGATGCCCTAAGCTTTAATCTCTTCCTTCTAGCATCCTCATCTGTAAATTTCTACATTCAGTACATTATTTATTTTGTGTGTTCTCTTTCTTCCTAATGAAGGCTTTTATTCGAAACGTCTTCTGTCGCTGTGTTTAGTTGCAAGTTTGCTCTATTGACTAATATTGGTAACACTTGTACCTATTTCTGTTCATTTTGATTTGTACATTGTGTTAGCCAAATCTTCCCATTTCTAGTTTTGGGTTGTTTCAGTCACTGAAGCTTTATCTCCTTTGTATCTATCTATTGTCTTTTCTCTCTTTTTTTTTTGCTGTACGGTGTTGCATAACTGAATGACGATCAGTTTTCGGGGAGCTTTGGAACGATTTGTCGCTTGATATGCAGTAATATTTTGACGTCTCAGAATGTCCGTAACCCCTTCAATGGCCTTTTTGGTCTTCCTCTGTACCTTTCTGTTTCCATTTTAATGTTGTATGCACTTGCCGCTGGTTAATAAGGATTCGTTCTAATTAAGTGGCCGAAACATTTCAGTTACTGTTTTTCAATATATTTACCCCAGAAGTTGTCCCAACAGTTCTTGTGACATCTTCATACTTCACATGATCTCTTCTTGCTCTGTTTGTTGCTTTTCTTAGACATCAAATATAAAAATCAACATAAATAGGTGTACGTGTTACCAAAATAAGTTAATAGTTTTAGTCGAAACGTCGTCTGTCACTGTGTCGTGTTGCTATTTTTCTTTATTGACTTATTTTAGCAACAACTATACATTTTTCTTGCTTTGTGTAAACCAAGTCGTCATATCCAGTTTCGGCTTGTTTCCGACACCAGAGCTTTCATCTCTTTGTTTGAGAATCCCAGGAATTTACTTGTGATTAGCTCTTATTTTCTATGTGCAATGGGAAGGTTTCTGAGCTTTCTTTCATAACCAGGAGACTTCACACTTCGGCTTGTTGCAATGCATATTGGAGGAGCATTCTACTCAGGTGGGCTACACGTTACCAGACGGGCTGATAGTTAGTTTGGGTCACCCATTGTTTGTCTATCCTCTGAAGAGGCGCTTCGCGGCCAGCGAGATACTTCTCGTGTAGGAAGACCATTCTATTACAAAACTTTGTGTCCCTAGGTCCCAGACTTAATTTCTTCAGTATGCGCTGTGATGGGTAACGGTGACTCTGGGTTGATACACCTTCCTAGATGAGGTGTTGCTTTGCCAAACACGTCGGTGGTCTGGGTTTTAAACTGTGCATTTTTCACGCACTCGTCTCGTCCGCTTGAGATGGCCTTTCAATCCAACGCAGGACGCGGTCTGTGTATTTTGACTCTTCGCCATTATGTATATTACTGAAAGAGGTAGGTAAATTATGAGTCACGGACGAGGAGCTTAGCAGTGGACCCTGGGATACAGAACCCTATTCTCTCTGTATGAGGCGTGTTGGGCAATGGCCAGCAGTCGAATTGGGCTATGCTTGCAGTATTGTTAGAGATTTGCGCCCCCTTCTACGTTGCCCACAGTGTCTAGATTCCGAGTCTCAACATTGTTTCGGTCAGACATTTGAACAATGCGCTCCCCGACATTTAATAAATTCTTGTCCTGTATGCAATGGGAAAGGGGGGGGGGGAGACTGTATTCAAATATTTCTTCCATACCCAGGTGTGCATGTTCAAGTTATCGTATCCAATACCTGAGCCATAACTCCTACATTGAATGGGGTCAATTGTGATGGAACATGTGGGCTTCTGTGTGGTCTCGAGCATGAACAGCACTTCCGCAAGTCAGTCTCGTGCTGGACAATTTACGCTCCGTTGCCACTGAATCGACTCTCGTACACTACGCTGCCCTTTAGAGTGTGCTACCTTTTCTAGATTCGGTGTGTACTCGTACGATCACCGTATGTTAGACACATTAACATTTGTCACCCCTCCAATGTTTCGATTTTTAAACCGGCCAAGTCATAATGCCAATTCAGAAGTGTTAGTCGGGAATACAGCAAGAGCAGCTGTATTTCTGTTTCCAGGGTGCATCACGTGGAGGTACTTTTAGGATCTTGGTTATCTGCTAACCCAGGGTCCGCACGAGAACAATGCGAAACCCTTTACATCCCCTTTGATCTCTTTTTTAGACGTCCCATTTCACACGAAGTAAGCTTTCTCTCTTGGTCTTTTATACTTTATGAAGCCCTCAAATAGCAACTTTTCCAGTAACTGATTTTGCAGATTCTCTACCCGCTGGGGCGATATGACAGATCCGAGTTTAAATAAACAGGTTCTTTACTATTACTTATATTGTCTTCTAGCTGAATGTCACAGCGGTGTCCGTCGATGTGATTATTTCCCTTGGCAATGTTTGTCAGTTTATGTTTATCCTTTATTCATTTTAATAATATAAATTTATTTAGGGTTAGGGTTAGTTATGTAAGACATAGCGTCTCCTAACTAAACCCGAAGTCCAACCCTAAAAAATGAATAGTTAAATTAATAATTAATAAATATCAATTGGCAAACATTTTCAAGGGGAATAATCACATTAATAATAACATCGGAGACGGGTTCCAAACAAGAACCGTTGCGAATATGCCTTCTGTTCGGGCCTGGGCAACACATGAGGGTTGGAGGTGAAACTAATACCATGCATAATCTTCACAATCTGCTGAAAGAGATTAAGCGCATATATGTCTGAATTAAAGTAACACCAGCACAATTTACTAAGTTTACTTTATTAATTATGTATACATGAGCATTGTTAATACGACTACAAAATGTTACTTTACTAGATGTGGCATAAGACAAATGTACACTTGTGACAGCTGAAATGGCATATTTGTGCAGAATCCTAGTAATATCGCTGCGAGATGGATAGATTAGATAGATATTCAAATCAAGATGTAGTCGTGACCATGTAGAATGTAAGGCCTATGGGCAAAATTGGGAATCATCCTTATAAATTACATTTCGTCTTTTATGTGATATTCGACACACAGCAGCAATGAATATCACGGGAAAGAAAATTCAAAGCGTCACTTTAAGAGGCTGAATGTGGGTGTTTGTGACTGCCAGGATAGAGACACAAATAGAGACACAATGCGACAATAGGTCAAACATCCGTCACCGCTGCTACTTTTTGGTGAGATGAAGGGCGGGTGGTTACATTAATTATTTCTCTTGTACGTCTGGCCGACTAAACTATCGATATGGTTACAGACGTCCACATGTCAGTACAAAAGGTAACAGCACTTAATCTATTAGTTACCAAAGCCGAAGTTGGATGTTTCGGGCCTTGGTACAATTAAAACGGCCACACAACGCATTTCCGTTATCTGTACTAGGTCCTGCTGGAAATCGTGTACGTCTGTTTTCCTGTTATAAGAGTGATCCGTATAGTATGAGAACGAACGTGAAAAAAAAAAAATAAAGAAGGATGCTTCCCAATCAGCTAACATGTCTTGTAAGTGTCAATGGCTACAGCTTAGCTTACACGCTCATATATCACTCGCTGTTAAAGACCTTCTTTGGGGACGGAGGTAGATGGGAAGGTTTACGACGTTGAGACAGAGGCTACGATAAAATTGATAGCTAAATATCAAGAGAACGATACATTACATCTTGTAAGATAACACCGATGAGATAAGATAGGTAAACATCAAGAGAAGGATACATTACACATTATACGGATTATTCGATACGATAAGAGACATAAATTTGTAAACGGAAATAAATATTAGTATACGCGTTACCAATTATTAACATGATGTACTGGCAATAGAATACAATATAATACATACAATGTTTCGGCCAGAAAGTCTTCATCAGGACGGAAGACAACAGACAAACCAAAAAACAATATATAGAGACATGGATAGTAATGCCAGTAAAATTTATTTAAAATGTCATCAAATTTCTAATTTAAAAAAAAAATAGGGAATTACAAACGAAAACGGGCGAAAGACCATTTTTGAAAGGAATCCCACCGAAGACGGATGTGTTGGGCCATTGGCGCAAATAAAACGGCAACACAACCCATTTCCATTCTCTGGACTACATCCAACTTTAAATCTTATAGGACCATTGTCATGTTACAAGAGATATCCAGTGGTAATTTGAGAATTAACGCTGAAGAAGAAGAAAGGAATAACTCTCCTATCCGCCTTTCCGTGGACGTATCTACGACCCTGCAAATATAGTATGTTAATGATAGTAGGAAGAGAGGAAGAAAATCCAGGAAATGTAAAATAAAGCACAGGTAAATAATGTGAAACATAATATAGGAAATATATGTTGTGCTATTCATGCATCACAAGTGATGATGACCATTTTATACATCCGAGTTATGTCGACTATGAGTTCGTAGTTGGCTATTAAGCCATATTGTGACTATCAAATGTCTTTTAACAGTTTGGGCCTGGGATGGCCAATATAAGTTGATTTTGGGCTATCCGTGACTTTCTAGCTACTCTCCGCTGTTGAGCTGCTGTATTTCTCCACTTTTCACAAGATGATGCGCGTTTTTTTACCATAGAGCGCAATGTAACTATATCTGTTCACAGTTACTGGTTTACGTGAGGTATATTAATGATGGCGGCTTTAAAGATGAGTTTCCTTTTTGTAAGCCTCTTGAAACGACAATTACTGCACGTGATGTATTTGACACAGTTTGTTCATTTCTGAAAGAGCATAAGATATCCTGGGAAAAGGTTTGTGTGTTTACACAGATGATTTTCTAGCTATGCTATGATATCGATCTAAATTTCAACGTCTGGTACGGAATGAGTCACCAAAATTCATCGGAACTCACTGTATGATTCATCGGCAAATATTAGCAGCGAAGACGCTACCACTTTACAAGAAGTAATGAAAAACGTCATAAGTTCTGTTCTTCTTCTTCTTCTCGTTCGGAGTTTGACATGTCTACACAGCACGTCCTACTTTCCTAATAAATGCTGCTGTATTTGAAAGCTCTTCAGCGCTCCCATACATCTTTCTGTGGATATCCATCTCTGTGGGCCAGTGTTCTTCCCTTAACTGGTTTAGTGTACTGCAATCTTGCAGGATATGTTCAGTGGTCTGTGCTGCCTGCCCACAAGGACACAGTGGTGATGGGACCAATCTTAGCCTATTTAAGTGGCTGTTTATTCTGTTGTGTCCTGTTCTGAGGCGGAAGATAATACCTGCTCTATTCTGTCGAGATAGTGGTAATTGTCCTTTGGGTGGTCGACTTTCCTGATGGTTTTGATGAAGGTCTACTTTTCATGGTAGGTGATTTCTTGATCTTTTTGATCCTGTGTAGCTCCATCCTTTGCCAGTCTGTCTGCCTCTTCATTTCCTGGTATGCCACAGTGGGATGGTATCCATTGTAGTACTACCCTTCTTTGGATGCTCACTTCTCGCATGGCTTTCTTCAGCTTTGGCAGCTTATCGATGTCAAGGGCTTGTAGGACAGACATAGCATCAGTAAAAAAATACCACCTGTTGGCATTGGCTTGTTGTGTTTTTAATTATTTCTGCAGCCATGTTTAAAGCCTTCACTTCTGCAGAGTAGTTGGAGCAGAATATTCCAGTTGGTGAACATGTGGATTCATTTTTTTTTCTGGATATTTTATGTACACGCCAGCACCTCCATTCTTCACTGCGCTGGTTGCTGATCCGTCGGTATATACTTGTATCCATGCTACTCTGGGGTACATATCTTCAATCATGTTGCATACTATTGTTTTCTTTTGGAGATTATTCAGTTCTATCATAGTGTGGTAGTTGTCTATGGTGGTTCTGATAGTGAGATTTGGGTATCGCTCCCACGGAACTGGAAAAAGTGTTGGTGATTCTCTTTTGTTATGTCTGGTAGTTTTTCCTTATATTTTCTGTTAAGTTTTATGGATCGGTGTATAAAACTGCTCCTCTTCAGTCTTCCACTGGCTAGGTCACTGTGTCTGGCCCTCATTGGATGTGATGGCATGCTCTTGTACTTTTCTGCATGTACCATGGTCTTAGTGTCCAGCCTGTATGATAAGGGGGGGGGGTGATGCCTGTAATATTGTCCATTTCATTTATGAGAGAAGTCTTCATGGCATATGTGATAAGGCAAAGTGCTTGATTTTGTACTTTGTTCAGGGTTTGTACATGGGAGTTGGCTGCTGAAGTCCATGCTGTTGATCCATATTCTAGTACTGGTCTAATATATGTTCTGTTAATTTCGTAAACCGAGCACTTTAAACAGTCGACTGTTTTTGCAACTGTGCAACGAATTGGATGAGCCGAACAATGATCTGCTATTTCACACTGAAGTAAGATGGTTGTCGAGAGGAAATGTTTAAAACGTGATTTTGAGCATCGTGATGAATTCAAAACTATTTTAATTGGAAAGCAAGAACGCAGTTCGAAACACGTTTCAGCGATAAAATTAAACTGCAGAAAATAGCTTACTTGGTTGACATCTTTGCCATCTTGAGCGAGTTAAATTTATCACTGCAAGGATCAAATGTAACATACCTCGCTTTGTCTTGAAAGTTCCGATGATTCCAAATAAAACTTCAACTTCGGTAATAAAAAAATAAAAATGGGGGGGGGGGAAGAAAATAAAATTTACATGGTGCCTACCTTATGTGCTTTCGTTGAGGAACATGACATTGAGCCAAACAAAAGGATTACTATGATAATTTTTGTGAAAAAAGCACTTTCACATTCTTGCAGACGAAATTCCTTCGTACTTTCCAAATCTACCGGACAGTCTATTTGCACTTGCCAGAAGCCCATTCACAATCAAAGTTGAAGATGTTCCTGAGACAGTACAAGATGAGTTCATTGAACTTATTAACAGCGATGCAGCGAGAACTGATTTCTTTACATGTCAGTTACAAAATTCTGGTGTTTACAGTCATATCCTGTGTCTGTGTTGCGTCTTTTTTCTTCCATTTCCATCAATATATCTTTGTGAAACAAGGTTTTCGAGTTTGTTGGTTATCAAGTTTAAACACAGAAGTAGACTTGGTGCGGAAGATGATCATCGTTGTGCTCTTGCACAGACTGCCCCGAGAATTTCTGATCTGGTGAGAAAGAAGCAATCTTAACCTTCGCACTGACGTTGACTTTTTACGCATACTGTCATAAGATTTAACAATTTGGTTTATTGTTGTTATATTAAGACTGTTACCCATGCTACACTATGTTTCAATGAAAAAAGATCATTTATTTGTAATTAGAAATAAATATTTCACAACATATAATTACATATTGTTTTTGTGATAAATCATTATGCTTTACTTATTGTTTAATTTGTAACAATGAAAATTCATCCTGCATATCAGATATTTATATTAAGTTTCATAATAGTAGCACAATTATAGTTATGAATTAGCAACGAAAATAATGATATGGTTGGGGGGTCACCACAACATGAGGAACTTTACTAAAGGGTGGTGGTATTAGGGAAGTTGAGAACTGCTTTTTCTAGAGTGTTTAGTATATGGTTAATCTTTGAGTCTGTCTTGTCGTATTCATCATTGTCTTCAAATGTCGTTCCGCATGGAAGGTTGACTAGCTACATAGAACCTCCATCATCATCTGTCATACTATATCCTCACCAACTCATAATTCTTCCATCATTTTTGTATCTCTCCTCGACTCTACTGTCAAGTTATGTCTGCAAAAAGTTGTCATGTCTTTTAATATGGTCAAAGTAGTTTATTTGTTTGATTTGCTTTCCTTTAAGAAATTTCCTTTTTTTCATACGCAGTGTTGTCAGAACCTCTTTGTTTGTTTTCCTCTTTTTCCATGACGTTCTCACTATTATTCTACATATCCACGTCTCAGAGACATTAATTATAGCATCGTCTAGCTTTTTATTGATTATCCATGTTTCTGAGCCATACATTAATATAGAATAAATGTAGCGTTTTACAATTTTAATTTCTAGTTTTTGTGTGTTTTGTTTGAGTACCAATACTTTCTAGTCCCGTTAAATGAACTATTATTGTATTAAACCATCTGCCAAACACACACCAAAAATACACGAACAATACACATCTCAGAAATGTATTTTTTCTTGTTTAATACAAACTGTTCGCAAAACCCTTTAATGCCATTCAGCGCCAGAGGTAGAAGAATTCTCTGGAGATGACCCACGTGTGTGCTGAGTATATTGTGGAATTTGTCGCCTCTTTTATTTCGGGGGTCCATCGTTTTCGAGGTCGACTTCTAGGTCTGCCTTCACTGTATCTGTGTAGCATAGCTTGCTGTGGTATGCTGTCTGGTGGTAGTTTGCTGATGTGTGCAAACAATTTGATCTGTTGGCTCTTAATATACTCCAAGATTGAGGCGGTGACGGTTCTTTATCTAATGTCCTCATTTCTCACTCTTAGCAATATTCCTAGGATTCTGCGTAAGCATGCCATTTCAGCTGTCACTAGTTTACTCTTGTCTTGTGCTGTCGTTGTCCATGTTTGGCGTTGGTAGCACAGCGTTGGTATAATAATCGTTTTGAATATTATTTTCGTGTTATTTTTGTGTTTATTTTGTTTTAATACAAACAAAATATGAAATTTACTTTCCTAGCCCCAAGCATTCTTACCTCCAATTCAATGTACTCAGTTTTACTTCAGAGTTAATGTACTTGGTTTACTTCTAAGTCAATGTACTCGGTTTTACTTCAGAGTTAATGTACTTGGTTTACTTCTAAGTCAATGTACTCGGTTTTACTTCAGAGTTAATGTACTTGGTTTACTTCTAAGTCAATGTACTCGGTTTTACTTCAGAGTTAATGTACTTGATTTTACTTCTAAGTCAATGTACTCGGTTTTACTTCAGAGTTAATGTACTTGATTTTACTTCTAAGTCAATGTACTTTGTTTTACTTCTAATTCAATGTAAGTATGCACTTGGTTTTACAACAGCTGTGAACTTTCGATTTTCTACCACACGCAAATAATTTATTTCTGTATGTGTAAGTTTAGGACAATCGATCTAGCAGTTTCAGTGATTGTTCATGCGTGCTAGGGTAGCTTTCTCAATCATGAAAATTTTCCTGACAATGTACAGACTCTAAATATGACTGTACTCTAGTATATACCTCTATACAGAACGTAAACAAGAATTAATTCGTTATGGTTTTATTGTTGTTGTGTTGGTCACTATTTATATACTTGAAGTCACATTCCAAAAATAGCCAAAGCTGTGCAACGAAATTCACGGACATAATTTAAAAAATCAGCCTTTCAGGTTATATTTATTTTCTATACAGTGTATCGTCATCTCCCAATGGGGTTTCCGGATGTCGTTTGTTTTCCTTCTCTAAGCAATAATTGTAATTTTACATTTTTGAGTATGTTTTTATTATCTTTTTTTCTATTGTTATCTATTCTATAATTATCTTGTTGTTGGTAATAGTATGCTTTTGTAGCACCTATTACCTTCTTCTTCGGCGATCAATTGTTCAACATCCAGTGCAATATTGGTCGTGTATAGAAACATGGCCGGTCTCCAATAAGACATGTATACAGATGACCTTAAAGACTTACTTTGATAATTCCCGTGAAATTTATTGGTCGACCTTGGCTAAGTTTGACACGCAACTCCAACTGTATAAATAGTGACCAGCGGAAATAACGACAACAATGAAAATGTAACGAATGAAGTGCTAATTAATTATGTAGAGAGGTCTTCTATTGACGTTAGTCACGATAGAGAGGTTTGTTTTAGCACATCTTGGATTCCCTTAACTTGTTTTGCAGAGAAGCTCTTGCACACCTGGTAGTTGTTCTGTGAATAGTGAAACAGTGACAATTCTGTAGTATGTTAGTATATTTACTTTCTTAAAAAGAAGCACAATTTAGCGAATACACGCACATTGCAACATCTTAGGAAATAAGGCAGCAGACAGACTCACTAAAGAAGGTGGTACATTGCATGTCACATAGAGGCAACAAGTATAATGGATAAAATTATCTGTAAAACCATTCTTATATCAGTGTGGTAGCGTCACGCAAACGTCAAAAGTCGCAGAGGACTGACCAAATTATACTCGTGTTAACCCATATGTATACCGTCCTTCTCAACGAAGTGGTACACAGCTTCAAGCGGAAAAACCCCAGTTATCTCAGAAACAAATCCCTTTTATAAACACAAGTCGTTGCGAGCGAGGTTCGAACCCACGACCTCTTGATTACAACGCGAATGGCTTAATAGCTACGTCAGGGAGAATATGACAATTATTTTTCTTATTTCTACCTTTAGCACTCTAGGCGGGACCAATCTACACGTTATGTTATGCACAGGACCGCAGCTGTTGCAACACTATAATACTAAATATGCATGCTTAGCACGACATATCTTTGTATCTGTAGTTCTATATCTGTTGCAAGTCTACCTAACATTTAATAGCGTATGAAAAAGTGGTGGACCGTTTCCATTCATTCTTCTTCTTCTTCAGCGTTCATTCTCAAACTCCTGTTGGATCTCTATTGCAGTAGGACAATGGCCCTATTAGATTTCCAGCAGGATATAGTCCAGAGATTGGAAATGCGTTGTGTCGCCGTTTTATTTGCGCCAATGGCCTGACACATCCGTCTTCGGCTAGTCCATTCATTAAAAACTTTCGGCGATATTGAGAGCTGATTGTTACATATTCCAGACTCATCAGTATAGAAGAATTGAAGCGACTAAGAACAAAAAATGAGTAGAAATGGAACACTCTTGGCAAGACACAATCTAGGAAATTAGATTACAGTTGGTTAATAGTGTTTCTCAAAATTGTTCCTGCCGCTGCCCCTTCGGTGTGGAGTGTATAGACCAAGCTGATCAACCAGAGCCTTGGTAACGTTTTGTGTATGGGGGTAGGGGTTTCACTTAAAACGATTGTTGTATTTCTTGGATGTGTGGTGGCTTTTTTTATCAAAAGACATTTAATTTGGATGGCTCATAGCCTCATTGAACAACAATTTGCACACATCAAGCACAATGACCATTTTTTATGAGGAAAATACAATGAGTCCCTATTTTAAATATTCAAAACTCTACTGACAACATTTATTTTGGGAATTTTTTTTTTCTGTCATGTTTAATGATAAAATTACACAAACAACAGTATGATTTACGAAAACCCTATACTTAATGGACATTTAATGAAATAATGGCAAGGTTGAGATATTATTTTGGAATGAAATATTATTTAATTACTTTCAGAATATCAAGAATAACACAAAAGTGTAATCAAGAAGTGCAACGATTTTTATAAAAGTTACTTCGATTGTTAAAACCATATTAGGAAATATTAATGTTTCGGTAACATAAAGAGATTAAAACACGGAGAAATCACTAATTGAAGACGCGATATTGTAACAGGCAAAAAAGTTGACAAAGAGACATCAATCAGAGTTATCACAATGTTTTCACATGTATTTTGGTTACCACCGGTCATCACGACCGGATTTGTAAGGAGTTCAAACATGAAAAATAAATGTTGCAAACTGTGTCCGTATATTCATCTAATCACATTATAGTCCTTCCGAAGCATTGGAATGTAGTTTGGCTTCTGGGTTACTTTGATTCTATATGAGGACAGCCAACTTCACCCCAGAACCTCGTTAGTCGCCTCTTACGACATGCATTTCAAGTAAAACAATGTTGCTCATCTTTGTCTCTCTGTCAGATCCTCGCAACAAACGTGCTTTCCTCCATACATACCACGGTCTATCTCTTTTCCTCTTTCCGTGTAGTATGTAGATTAATCGCTGTCTTACAATACTTTCTGTGGGTCTTATTAGTGCATGATATATCCATCTCCAGTGCTGCTTCTTCAGTTATATCTACATGGATGTCTGTTTAGTTATTGTTTATTGTCTTTCCCCAGGCTGAATTATTGTTGATAGTATCCGCACTTGCCGTTATGCGTTGTAGTGGGAGCCTGGGTTGTCGTTTCCAGAGCCAGATGTATCGCTTTGGTTGAGTTCAGTCAATGTGTGTTCAATGTTATCTTGATATTTTCATATCCACTATTCTCTTCGTCTACCTTTGACTTTATGTCTTTTTTATTATATGTTCTTATTAGTATTTGGTATGTGCTTATTCTCATAAGGTGACGGGGTTATTTTACTTGCTATTTTTCGGTATGCTCAATACATGATTTTTTCACCAACTCTTTTCCTAATTTCCTAATTTCTTATTGTATCAAGTTTAGTCACCAAAGCAGTTTTTCTCAGACACTTCATGTTTAGTAATGTTTAGAGAAATATTATGACGTGTACATGATACATTCTATCAGAGTGCACCGCCAAGGCAAGAGAAAGACAATTTTGGATGTCTGTTGCAGCCAATTTTGATGCGGAGCCAGCACTTGAGTGTTTTTTTATTCATGAGTTCCTTATAGATAAACTTATCATTCAAATTAGAAGTTATGTCGGAAATTAAGAAAATGTACGAGTAATATTAAGTCAATCACCCGCCGACCAGCATACCAAGTTTTTGAAGCTACTCGTTATTCGTGGTTTGAATAACAAAATTACTTCCATGGTTCACCCTCCCAGCAAAAAGGACCAGGGCTCCTGCTCTATGAAGGTCGAGGAATAGCGCTATCGCTACTGAACAAGTGCGGTAGGCGACGCTAGCCAGTCGGCTCTGGTCAGCACCTTACTACGCAGCTAGCACTTGTGGAAAACAGTGTGATTTGATGCTGTATCATAACGCATGTTACCTTTATCTTACCTAACTTACCATTTCATTCTATTCAATATTGTGTATTCTTAATAGACAACTAGTAATTAAAGTCTGTTACATTCGGGTTGTCCCTTTTGTAGTTATCCATGTTTCTAAGATGTAAAACAAAATCGGATTCATCAGTTGAGTTCAATATTTTTAGTTTTGTATTTGATGTATTTTCATTTGATTTCAAGAAATTTCCACATGTACTAGAATTCCTTCTTGCTATGTACATGCGATACATTAATAATTAGAAAACAAATTGGGGAAAAAATTATTAAAATGCAGATTTAGGAATGCAATAAATGCAGACTCGACGTTTCGACTGGAAAGCATGTTTATCATAAGTACAAACGCATCAAATATGAAATAGGTTGAGACCAAACTACTTGGAGAGGGAGTATGCATGTATCTATGCTACCACACAGAAGAATCGGATAAGGAAATTAGAAAACGCCGCAAAAATATTCAGTCACATGTTTAGATAGATTAGCATAACAGATAAATGTGAAAATAAGTGTATACAAAATAAATGTGAAAATAAGTGTATACAAAATAAATGTGAAAATAAGTGTATACAAAATAAATGTGAAAAATATGGTATACTTAGAATGGTAAAGTAAATTAACCCATAGCATTTATTAATGTCGTAGATGTTAGCGATCTCACATTTCAGAGGCTCTGCAAATGAGGACGGTAGCCATCTCCTCTCCCTCGAAGTAATCCGGTACCCATTTAAGGCTGGGTCCACCCGGGAGCCGTTGCAATCTGAAAAACATTTCCGCCTCAACTGGGGAATGAACCCAGGACCACTCATATGCGAAGCCAGTGCTCTAACCACTGCGCTAACGCTGTTCCCTAGAAGGCCATATTAGAAGCTAAAATAATAAATACACTCTATACTCTGGAAAGAGCATGTCATATGATGATTAATCAGAACATCGGTAGTTAGAGAAGCAAGTATCAGAAAACGCATATCTTGTGAAGTATTCTTACTCTGAAATAATATGGCATACGATATGTGGCAGATGGTATAAAAAATCGATCTGAATGTGTTAATTTTTTTTTAACAACAAACCAATTCGACTCAAATATCTTCCCATAACATTTTTTACATGGTATAGTTTACTTATTTAGCTTCACTTTAGTTAGTTTTATAAAATGAAATATTCTGTATATATAACACCATTAGTTTATGAGTCCATTTAATCTCTGTAAATAAAAATATACTCCTTTCCCTCAAAAACCAGATTATAGAGAAAAGGGTACCACGATCATAGGAAATTAATATATGCCTTTTCAAATTTATTTTACATATTATGCATAAACCTAATACTCTTGAAATATTCAGATGTCATATTTTATCATAGAAAACTTTGAATGGTTTAAGTACGGGTTAACTACAAGTTACTGGCATACAGGTAATGCAGGTAAAGATAAATAACACACCGATTTCTTAATTTTAGTTCTGTTTTTGCAATGATTACATGAGCAGAGACTGCAGTAAAACTGTGCACCATATGGTGAGTTGGTGAGTGAATAGTGAACAATTAATACACCACAAGCAGAGAACAAACAAAACAAAAAAATAATAATGATAGTCCAATTCCGTTATAACATCTTGTCCAGGACCGACGAAATATGAAATAGTAATAATAAGTCCCACAACCCTTCAGTATCGTAGAGATGCCAAACTGGAGACATCAACACAATAACACTCTTCAAACAACTCTTTCATCAGCTATTGGTACTTGTGTCGAAAAATCATGCCCATACCCAGTGCCGTATTTAGACTTGATAAGGCCCTAAACTATATGGGGGCCCTTTATACGCCCAGATATATATCAGTGTCAAATACATATTTTTGGGCCCCCAAAACAGTGGGGTCCCTAAGGTATAGCTTGTTTAGCTTATACGTAAATTCGGTCCTGCCCATACCACTCCTTAATGTTGTCAATCCATGATTTCATTTTACCGCCTCTTCTCTTTCCAACCTGAACTGTTCTTTGCAACATAGTTTTAGAAAGTAAATAAATAATAAATATACTCGTGGATTTAAAACGTGTTGTTAAATATGGAAATCTGATATGAAAGAATGCGTTATAGAAGGGTTGCATCATATTACAGATGAAAATTTATTTCTTACAAAACAATTTATGGCTAAAACGTTGATTGAGTTTGTTTTGTAAACTGTTAACTCTATTATTTCGTGTAATTTTATTTGGGTATTGTGAAACTTATTACTATGCGTTCTTCGTTTATACCTTTACGTCCTTGGAGCCGTTATTTATAGATATTTGTTATTTGTGCACCTCTTCCCCCCCCCCAACCAAAAAAAAAACTGCACAAAAACACAAAAAAACATTTTTGTTTTCATATTTTTAGTATGTTTACAGTTCAATCACTGTATAGAAATAATGAAGTTGACGTTGTCCTTTGACCACCCCCACCTCCCCTAGATCTACTTTTTCAGACACACTGCCCTCCCAATTGTTGACGTAATTTATGGATAGCCACTGAACAGAATGTAGCCTGGATAAAGGAATCCGTTGTAAGAAGATTTACACATTGACAGTGATTATCTCCGCATTGTGATTCCCAAATAAAATTACATATCATAAATATGTCGATGTTACACAGTTACAAGAGTGGCTCACTGATGCGTAACCAACTGTGATTTTTAAAAAAGGTTTTAACGGCGTAAAGGATTGACCCTGATTGCACTAGGTTTTAGAGGCTGCCAATAAATTACGTCAACAATTAGGGGGGGGGCCTAAGAAATTTGACAGTTGTTGGGGGGGGGGGCGGTTTGACAAAAATTGACGTCAATAACACTGTTTTTGTACATCAATTAAAGAATGCGAATTTGAAAAAAAAAATAGAAATTGTGAACGAATTATGTTTTTTCACACTTTATCTGCTAAAAACAATTGTTTGTGTCGAGGGGAGTTAAATAATTTTCACATATTTAAGCATTTTTATCATGACAAATTGTTGACGGGGTTTTGTTAGGGACAATGTGAACCACCGACCCCCCTCCCCTTCCCCGGGTGGTAGAACATTGTCAAAATGTTGTTGCCATAACTTATGTAGTGCCCCTTCTCCACATGTACTCAATGCTTCTTAAAGAAGCAGTACAACACCCTCAAAGAGTACCATTCAATGCACGTAACTCCGTAACTTCAAGCGATAATCTCCAGAACACTCCGAAAAATTCACGTTATAAGCAAGACGTCACTAGTGGTATTCTAACCCTAGGCTCATGCACGTGGTCGCCCAGAAAGTGGAACAACGTAAAGCAATACTGTTTACCTTCCATGCATGTCGCAAGAGGTGACTAAAATGAATTGGAGTGAAATTGACTACCCCATTCCCAATATGGTCGAGGTGACCCAGATACAATGCTACAGTCAGAAGTGTCATTTCGATAGGCTAAACTGATCGCAACTAAGCTTTAATCCTTGACACAACCCATTTCTTTCTCCGTTCTACATGCTGCTAGCCTTCAAGAGTTTTAGAACGAACGCAAATGAACAAGACGAATCCGAGACCTCTTGAGCACAACGCTTACCCCATAACCACTACACAACAAAGTTCCCTTGTGTGTATAAGCGTATTGCACTCATCATCATCATCAGGTGCCTTTCCAGCTGGCGTAGGCGTTCATGGCTCTCCACAACTCTCTGTCTCCAGTATTATGTATCAAGATTGTTGTTGTTTCCCTGCCGTGTCGTGTTGTCAAGCTCTAATATTTTCTCACGTTGACGCCCTGTCTGTGTTGCCTTCAATCTTGCCTGTTGTGACTATGTTCTCCAAATCTGCCTGTCTCATGAAGTGGCCAAAAAATGAAGATTATCTTTTTCTTATATTATTGATTAAGGTCCGTTTCACATTTAACTCTTTCAACACTTCCACATTAGTTTTTTTTCTGGCAGGCCATGTTATTCTAAACATTCTTCTGTAGAACCACATCTCTATTGACTAAGGTAAGGCTTTTTGGATGGGATGAGGGGTTGACTGTCTCATCCCATAAAGAATCAAAGTGATGCAGAAACCATATTAATGTCGGATGTGTCAGGTCGCAATGCGGAGATAATCACTGTCAATGTGTAAATCTTCTTACAACAGATTCCTTTATCCAGGCTACATTCTGTTCAGTGGGTATCCATAAATTACGTCAACAATTGGGAGGGCAGTGGGTCTGAAAAAGTTGATCTAGGGGAGGTGGGTGTGGACAAAGGACAACGGCAACTTCATTGTTTCTATATAGTGATTGAACTGTAAACATTATACTAAGAATATGAAAACAACAATGGGTTTTTTTGTACGTTTTTGCACCTTTGGGGGGAGGGGGTGTACAATTTTATGGCGTAATTACACAGAAAGGTCACTGAAACTGAATTATTGACAGTTATCGACAAGTAGATGGATTTCAACCCTTATGGTGGTTCAATATTGGCCAAAAAGAATTGAAATTGACGTGATTGTTGTGCACCGTCTAATATGTAGAACTTTGAGAAAGAACGCATAAGAAATAAACATTTATTATACCACTAACGCCGACTTCTGCATGCTGCATTAGGCACACGTACCGCATATCCAAAGCGACGTATTTACAACAGACTATCTTAAACGCGTATGCACTGACCTTGTAAAGATAACAATGTGGGTTCCACAATTGGTTGTTCAATGAAATTTGAAAATCGTGATCGGAAATGTGATCGGATTAAACTATCAGAATTGAGAATTTGATTATATATGATATTCCGAACTGATAACATTAGACACTTATCCTCAAACTATGCCTTTCATTTAGTTATCTTCCTTCTCTTTCAAGATTTATCATTCTACATAAACTATGTGACATTGATGATATGAAATATGATCAGATTAAATAAACTATTAGACTTATCAAGTGGTATCTTTGTACTCAGTCTGATATTGATAACTACATTACGCAATTGTCCTCATTTCAGTTACATTTATTTGTTCATCTCCCTTTTTGTGTAGATTCATTGTTGGGAACTATTTATGAAGCTTGGACTTCCTTGTTTGTTATATCTGATACAGTTTTCTCAAGTTGGTTAAAACTAGAGATACTTCAGGGGATGGGCGATTCGGTGTCCATTGAGCGATATATGATCAAGTGGGTGAGCGATGCAGGTCAATGGAGAGGTCTATGATCGCAGGGAGAGGGGTGAGCGAGGCATGGTGAATGAAGAGATATATGATCAAGGAGAATGTGGAGATTTTAAGGTCCGTTAAACACATGAGATTGCATAACAAATTTAGAGACAGAGGGCAACAACGTGAGAAAATATCATAACAAATTTAGAGACAGATCTCAACAACTTGTGAGAAAATATCATAACAAATTTAGAGACAGAGGGCAACACCGTGATAAAATATCATAACACATTTAGAGACAGAGGGCAACAACGTGAGAAAATATTATATAGTTTAACAACCTGGCACGGCAGGGATACAACAATGATATTGATACATAATATTGGCGACAGCTGCGGAGAGCCATTACCATCTACGCCGGCAGGCATGGCACCTTATGATCATGAACTCTTTGTGGCTAAACCATCATCCCCTTACTGAAGACGTGTATCTAAGGAACTGATTGGGGCCGCTGTTTTATAAAATCTATATGAAATAGGACAATGGTAGGAGAGTTTGAGAAATGCTGATCTAGCATTATCCTGAACCTCAAACAACGAATGCATATTCTCATTATATTTGACCCAAAAAATATCACAGCAAATATCAAATGTACATCCAATTTCAAACTGTAAAGAGGATGTCCAACAGATAGACGACAGCAACAATTTATTACCAAGTTCTGTCCCCTGTCTCCTGGCACCAACGGTCAAGAATTCAGAGATCCCCTCCCACTGCTTACTTACGCCATAAAAAAATAATTAACTGCCACCTCCACCCCAAACACAGAAAAGTTAGCTAAATTTGTAAACCAAAAAATCATGATTGCTTTCACGTGTTTATAACTTTTTTTTTAAATAAAAAATTAAACAACTTAATTGGTTTATGAACAACAATATTGTTGACGTCAATTTTGGTCACCGCCACCCTCTCCCTTGCCAACAACCCCCAATTTTTCAGATTTCAGACAATAAAAACAAAATGTTTTGACATAAATTATGGACAACCCCCAAAGCCGTAGGGAAGATAACTAAATAAGAGTGCCTTCTTTCAGAACAATCACTCAACTTTAGGTACAAGTTACTAACAGGCGCGACCCACATTCTAATTATAATAAATAAATTGGTCGCTCCTTTTATCCTTAGAAATTCTGACATCTGCTATCTACAATTATAATGAAACTGTATGACAATTGCTTCAGCACACGCGACTGTCCGATACGGCAATTATCTGTACGTGCTGTATCAGAAAGATAACGCATTTCTAACTTATCCGTGTTATTACTTATGAAATTGAAATACCTTCTCACAGTAACTGTTCGGTATTCAATAGCAGATAAATCGACCCTGCCGATAACTGTGTTACAGGTGGACTCAAAAGTATATACTGTGCCCGTTACAAATGTGTGTATACAATATATTTACCGGTACACGGGATTGATATTCGCGCATTAGCTAGCGTACACACGAATAGAAAAACATATATTTCACGGATTATTGTAATAAGCTGTTGTGAGGTGAGCAAATAATTACAGAAAATATAATATAATTACATGTAATCTATCATTATGTATTGTGTATTTCTGTATAAATATGTTCAAGGATATGTTTGTGTTAATTACCACCATATGTTGTGTGTACTAGAATTATATTTTTGGCTGTTGCATAGGCTGTGTTTTATTTTACCTGCGAGGTATAATAATATATAATTTTCCTATTATTCTCCTTCTTCAGCGGTTCGTTCTCAGATTCCTGCAGATTAACAGGATGCAGTCCAGAGATCGGAATACTTTGTGTCATGATTTACAGATTGTCTGCGATATCTGCGCCTGTCTGACTGATACATCCGACATTAGCAAGGCTTCTCGATCATTTTGACCCTCTGTGAGAGTGGAAAGCCAATTCCCTCCTCCCCAACTTCCTTATTCACCTTTTACGCATGACCGGTAACAGTGTCACTGTTCTTTGCTCCCATTTCAGGCTAGACAACACATGGGAATTTTTCTTACTACTATATACAAATTTTTGCATATATGCATTTTTAACATTTCTTTCATTTGTGTTTACTCTTTAGATAACAGTTGTTACTGTTGTGTTTCTTGATAAAGGTTTTTAGTCGTGACGTCGCATTTGCTTAGTTTTATGTCATTTTGACATAGATATGCCTCTCCTACTGTCCCCTATTTTTCCTTTTCTTATTTACCTACAGAGAACCGATCAGTAAAGCTGCAGGGATGAGAACACCACACCAGGGACGGGCAACCGTATTGGATCGGCGTGTCAAATTTGGGATAGTACGTACCCAACCCAAAATTTTAAAAAGGACCAAAACCCAAAAAAATTGAAAACGCTTTAGTAAATGTTCTTTGAGGTTTAACTCGATCGGAAGACGTAACATTTGTTGTTAACTTATAAAAATTCGTTATTTACATTAAGAAACTAACAACATTTGCAGTCAAAGATTTTATAGTCTTCAAAGTCGAAGGTCAACGGTTAGCAGAGAACACAATCTCAGAAAGCCTTATTCGTTTTGAATACCGTTCAGATAGCAACATCGAAAATTGACTTAATCTTTTCCTCCTTATCACTTTTTACCATTATTTGTAATTTACATAACCTGAAATTTACAGTTGATCTAAAATAGCTTGTGATAAGATATTATTATAGCCAGCGGACCATTTCGCATAATAATTTGAAATAAATCTGGTGCGTCCATAAATATGTTTTGAGGCGATTAATGTGGCCTTCGAATCGTTATTTCACTCACACCTGCTCTAGTTGTAACTGATCACGTGTTCACAACAATAATGAATTACAAACACAATTACAATCACAAACACACCTTCAGTGTTGTCTTCTTCACTTTATAGTAAACTAATGACTGACATAATTATATCGGTTCGTTATGATTTGAAGAAGGCAGAAAATTATATCAGAACACTGGAATATGCAGGTAATTCAGTCGAAACACAGGCATGCATGCATATATATATATATATATTTGCAGGTTATCCCGTCGAAACACCCGTATATATGCAGGTGATCCAGCCAAAACATAGAATATTCAGTTACTACAGAGGGAACGTGAAGATGGGGAAGACATAAATGGCCTGGAGAAGAGGGATGGTATAAAAGTTTTAAGGTTTATGTTTATCTTGTTTGATTCTCAAAGTCCTGCAGATTAGAAGGATGTAATCTGGAGAGCGGAATGTATTGTGTCATGGTAAACAACTTAGTTGCTATCTGCACTCTCTGAATATGATTCAGAAAGTCAAAACAGGTGATGTACGTAGGGAATGGGCGGAGTCATTTGAGAGAGCAGGAATGCGAGCATCACTACGAAGACTCACGCTTATTTTTGTCCCCGGACACGCGGGCATGGAAGGAAACGAACGAGCCGACCAATTAGCTAACATCGCCACCACAATAGACGGTCAGCCTATGGACCGAGCAGACATACGCATTGCTCTTTGTGAATGCTCACGATCAGAGGATTTTGAGATGAATGAGCATGAGTCAATATCGAGAATGCGCGAATTTCTAGTGAGGATGGGTGTTGCCCGTTGAGAACCCCTGAAAAAGATTTCAAAATGAGCAGTGAACCAACATAGAACCGGAACCATCAGCCGGTATACCCTGAGAGATTTACTGAAGCGGAGATCTAAGCACCTAAGGACTTGTCCGGTGTGCGAAGAGGACAATCAACATACCTAATACCTAACTTAGTTGCGCTATCTGCGACGTTCGGTCTGAAACATCCGATTTCTTTGTGGCTTTTGGGTTTTTTGACCTTATAAGTTGTGGAACAGACAGCAGCACCATCTCAAAACTTCATTAATCGCATCTTACAACATGAATGGAAGATAAATAGTATTTCTATTTTTTCTCCCTTTTGAAACCCGTAACACACGTCAATCAGTGATATAACATGAAAATACATTCCTAGTTCTAAAATCTATGAAAAAGTTAGTCTGGGGTGAATCTCCCGGTACTCCATGTACTTATGAGAACCAGGAGCTTGATCGATCGATCAATTGATTATTTGATTGATTGATTGATTATTTGATTGATTGATTGATTGATTGATTGATTGATTGATTGATTATATATGCACAAATGAATAAGACAACTTTGAACACTATATTAACATATAAATCTCAAACAAACATAACAAAAGTACACAGCCGCCAACGTTACACTATATTAATAGACGACAACGCTAATTCATGTTTCAAGACTGTTAGGTGAAAGGACCCGACACATAGATGTCTACTAAATATAACATTATATAGTTCACATTGAGGTCATATCCGCATGCGATGGTTTTGTAGAATTGTTGAAACGGAGAACATTACTATTGTCTATTTCTATTGTCTACTGTCTTTCCCTAGGTGAATGATTGTTGATCGCATTCACACTTGCCGTTAAGCGTAGGGGTGGGAGCTTAAGCTGTCGTTCCATGGCCAGATGTGTCACCGAGGTTGCATTTAGTCCATGTTTGTTCAATGTTATCTTGATGTTTTCTATCCACAGTTTTCGTGGTCTACCTTTGGCTTTACGCCCGGATATTCTTGTATTATATGCTCTTATTGGTATTTGGTTTGGCTTCATTCTCATAAGGTGACCGAACCATTTTACTTGCTGTCTCACAATATGTTCGATACATGATATTATATCAACTCTTTTCCTCATTTCTTCCTTTCTTATTTTATCTAGTTTGGTAACCATTGCAGCTTTCCTCAGACACTTCATTTCACATGTGACGATTTTTATTTGCTGCGAAGCTGTTAAAGACCATGTTTGACATTAGTAGCACAGTGTTGGTATAAAAATTGTAGATATTATTTGTTTTTTAATTTCCATCTTGATCTTTGGATGAAGAAGTAATGGTGAAAGTTGGTAAGTAACTGTGTTTGCTTTCTGGCACCTTGTTTCTCTTTCTCTGTCTAGTCTTCCATCTTCGGAAAAATTGCTGCCTAGATATTTAATTTTTTTGGCTTGTTCACTTTGGTGTTATCTATTGTTATATTCATTGGTGTTGAAGACTTGCTAATTTTCATAACTTCTGTTTTTTGTACATTAATTTTCATGTTGTACCTCTGACATGCTAAGAACAATGCATTGATGTGCTTTTGCAAAGTTTCCTCATCTTTGTATATTAAACTTTGATCATCAGCAAATAATAGTTCATTGATTTCATTATTAAGTTCTTCATCAGGTTTATTTGCAATGTTTACCTCTTTGTTGATATGAGCTTCTTTTATTATTCTGTCCATGCATATGTTGAAAAGTAGGGGTGAATGTACCCATCCTTGTCTTACTCCAGATCTTGTTTCAAAAGGTTCAGTCATTCCATCTGTTGTTCTTACTGAGCTTTGGCATTTTTGATAAATCGCTTTTATGTTATCTAACAGTTGTCCTCTGATGTTATACATTTCTAAGGCTTCCCATAGAATGTTTCTATCTACTCTGTCGAATGCCTTTTCCTGGTCTACAAAAACTGTGTTTAAATCTTGACTGTATTCGATTGCTTTTTCACTCAGTTGTCTGAGTGTGAAAAGTGCGTCTGTACAGATGTTCCCCTTCTGAAGCCAAACTGAGAGGGGCTCAACTGTGGTTCTGCAATGTATCGCATTCTTTGTTCTATTATTTTTGCGTAGATCTTACCTGTGTGAATTAACAAGGAGATGCCTCTATATGATTCACACTCTCTCTTATTACCTTTGTTTTTCCATAGTGGTACAATTACTGATTTTTGCCAGTCATCTAGTACTTTTCTTTCTGAGCAGACTATTGCTACAGGGATCAAATTACCGGGATATCTCAAATTTAATGACAATGGAAAGAAATAAAGCTTCCGTAACGCACATAAGACAAATAAATAAGATAAAGGAAGGTACGTAACAATTTAGTTTTACAAAAGGGCTGAATATGACATCACGAAGTTTCGACCAAAAGGTCTTTGTCAAATTAATGATATATGTATATATATGTGTGGAGTGTCTTTTACAGAACGTTGTTTTCGTTGTCACTCTATAAGACTGTCGTTTCTGTGCAAGCTGCTCAGCTTCTTCCAGTGTCATGTCCACAGTGTCTTCATATCATGTTTCCTTCATATTGTAGTCTTGGTCTGCCTCTTATTCTCGTCCCTGAAACTTTTCCCTCAATTACTAATTTTTCTAAACCATTATGTCTTTTTATCTCTACACTGTGTTAGTTTGCCGTTTTTGATAGTATTGAGGAGCCAATATTCTATATTCAGGTCTTTCCGAACGTCTGCGCTGGTTGTCTTTCTGTCCATAACATTCTTAGAGTCAATCTATAACATTTCATTGCAAATGTCGATATTTTCTTTTTCATCGTGGATGTCGTTGCCCACGTCCCATAATAATATGTTGCATCTGGGAAAATATAGCTTCTTAATAGTTGTAACTTTGCTTTTCGTTTTCCTTTTTGCCATATATTTTTCAACTGTGATGTTTTTTTTGTAGGGCCGTTGCTAATTTCTTTCTGGTCTCTGCTAAACAATCTTCTGTGGTGGTGATAGTTGACCCCAGGTATTCAAAGTTGCAATAGGTAATTGCAAAGGACAATATATATTTTTTTACACTTCAATTTCTTGATTAGAGCCTTTTACGCAACACTATATATAAGTCTATTTTCGTATATCGTATATGAACCTATTTCCGTGCATCTTATATATGAACCTATTTCCGTGTATCTTATGTATGAATCTATTTCCGTGTACCTTATATGTGAATCTATTTCCGTGTATCTTATATATTAATGTATATATCCCTCTGAGTAGACGGTTCATTCAATAGGTAGCGCATTAAGATGAAAGATGAAGTCTCCTGGGTATGAAAGAGAGCTCTGAGAAACACTCCACTGCACATAAGAGCAAACCTCTCACAATTCCTGGGGATAACAACCAACCATATGCATCTATTTTCGTGTATCTTATATATGAGAATCCATATAAAGGAAGATATCTCTGTTCCCTAATGAGTGCCATAAATTCACTCGTGTACTGGGGTAGGCTATGCGTGTACAGACTTCTTTAAACTTCCTGAACACGGCGATTTTTTTTTCGATTCCTGCTTGGAACCGGTGTCCCCCGATGTGGTCCTTACCGTGACATAGCAAATCTCGTGTCTAGCATATCACTATGTCTAGAACAGTAATCTAGTCATGACTTTTACCATTTACAATATAAGACCTATTGATTTTTAGAAACGTGACAAATCGTCTGTATAAAACCTACCAACAGACACCAAACAAACGTTTTGACGTCATGTTTTCTATTATTGTTGTGATTATCTTTGGTCACTATGTATATACTCAGTGTCACCTGCCGACAAATGAATTGCGCGGAAATGATCTAAAACTTCACGTCAAAACACTTGTCTGGATTGTTGGTGTTGTCATGAGGAATGGTCGGAAATTAAGAACGTTGAACATTAAGCCTTCTTAATTACTCATTTGACTTTTCCGTGATTTTTTAATTGGTCACTATGACTATACTTTGTGTGACAGCCAATAAATATCAAGGAAATTGTCAAATGAGTCATTTGGAATGATATATTGCCCCATTAGTCAATGTGCATTATATTGTAGACGGTCACTCATGACCGGTGTTAGATTATAAAAGGCACGTCCATTAACTTATGACCGAGTGACAACTGTTGGCTCATCTGAGGTATTGTTTTCTATCATTATAAAAAGTTATTTCATTATGTAAAGAATATAAAAAGTTACCAATGAAAAATATAGATTAATCGAAAAAAAATCAATATCTGTCTCAAAGTCAGGGAGCAGTAGAGTCTTTCGCCAAATATACAGTCCTGTGAATTCATTTTGTTCATCTTTCAAAAATGACGCTATTTGACTTTCCCCGTAATTGTCATTGGATGTAGACACAATGTAACCAATGAAAATAACGGAAATAAGTCAGAGAAGGATGACCCCTGAATTATACAGGACTGTAAAATTTACGGGATACTCAGATCAGCACACATCTTATTTAAATAAAATAGGTCATGGTCTAGTTCTCGTGTGGAATAAATGACTTTTAAATTACCTAATTTTGTTCCCTTTAGATAAGATGTACAGGGAATGAGACATCGTCTAGCTCTAATATTTCATCGCATGAAGGGTTGCATTTTTTAGCACCTTTGACATTGTGTTAGATTTGGGCGGTTTGTGTCATCTGCAAATTTGGAAGGAAAGAACAAACGGTGATTTTTTAGATTGAGAGCAGGTCACAACCAAGTCCTTCTTCACAACAGTCTCGTTCGCGGATCAAAGATAGTTTCACTTATCTTTGTTGATCCTTCTTTCTCCGTACATTTTATTGGCGACGCAAAGTAAACATGAAATTACCAATGATCAATTGCACCAGTCAAAATGTTTGAGGTCACCTTACATGACTATTGTGGAGAAGGATTTGCCACAGCAGACTCGAGTAATACATGTACAGGAAGTTGTGGTTGGCTACATCGATATCTGCCTGCAAACCTACCCACTTTTCCACACCACAGTGGGTAGAAAATTGCAGCCATCTAAAGAATAAATAATAATGCAGCAAACGGGATTTGAACTAGCTCTGCTTAGATGACTCCTACTCGCCTCACAACTTGAGTCAGCGCGTTTTCCGTCTTCGACAACACCGCATCTCATCTTCAAAACATACGCAAAACAAATGCACACGATTAAGATTTAATTTAGAAAAATTGAAAGATCCAGAAATAGCAGAGATATTTGAGGCAACAGTGGGAGGAAAATTTGCAGCTCTAAACTTTGTAAATGAAGATGTTAACTCTCTCACAGAAACCATGAAAGGAACTTTATTAGAATCAGCAACAGAAATACTAGGGACAAGAAGAATAACACACAAACCTTGGGTAACAGATGACGTCCTAATAAACAACAGAGAAATAGGAAATGCAGAAATTCTAGTAGATGAAATAAAAGAGGCCATACGAACATTGAAAGGAGGGAAATCACCTGGTGTAGACAACATTCCAGCAGAATTGTTGAAATACGGGGGCATTAATGTGGTAAATATTATGACCAAAATATGCCAAAATATATGGAACACAAAACAATGGCCCACTGATTGGACACAATCACTAATAATACCAATTCCCAAGAAAGGAAATTTGAAAGTGTGTACAAATTACAGAACAATTAGCCTTATAACACACCTCAGTAAAGTGATGCTCAAAATACTACTTAACAGAATAAAATAGAAGTCGGAAAAAATAATTGCATAAGAACAAGCTGGCTTCAGAGCAAACAGAAGCACTGTTGAACAAATATTTAACATCCGAACACTAATCGAAAAACATATTCAGCACCAACGTGATCTATACCACAACTTCATTGACTTTACAAAGGCCTTTGATCGTGTTTGGCATGATGGTCTGTGGCACATACTGAGGAAATTTAATTTTGACACTACAATTATAGACATTATTGAAGCTCTGTACGAAAATGCAAATAGTGCTGTCTTGTCACATAATATAATTGGAGAGTTCTTCAAAACAACTGTGGGAGTTCGACAGGGATGCATAATGTCCCCAGTACTTTTTAACATATACTTAGAGCACATCATACAAGAGACATTGCATGACTACAACACGTCTATATCGATCGGAGGTCGCCCTATTTGCAACTTGCGTTTCGCTGATGATATTATCTTATAGCTGCGTCAGAACAATCATTGCAAGAATTAACATCAAAGTTAGAAAAAGTTACCAGCAAGTACGGAAAGGAAATCAATTTAGATAAGAGCAAAATCTTGGTAAACAGCAGATACATAGAAAACCAGACTAATATCATGATGAATGGATATAAGCTTGAAGAGGTGAATACCTTGAAATACCTCGGATCCAGTATATGCAGCGATGGTAAATGCAAAGCAGAACTAAAAATAAGGCTGGAGATGGCTTTAGCGTCCTTGTCAAGGCTAACTGTGATTTGGAAAAGCAACATCAGTGTTGGAGTGAAAATCAAACTGTATAGGTCGCTGGTGCTTTCCGTTGTGTTGTATGGTTGTGAGAGTTGGACACTCACTGCGGACATGGAGAGAAGATTACAGGCTTTCGAGTATAAATGCTACAGAAGAATTCTACGAATTTCCTATAGGGAACATAAGACCAATATGTACGTAAGAAATAAAGTAGATATGTGTGCAGGTGTCCAGGAGCCATTGCTTTCAATAGTAAAACGACGAAAACTAGCATGGTTCGGACATGTATGCAGGCACGATTCCTTGTCAAAAACAATACTGCAGGGAACTGTCGAGGGTGGAAGAAGCAGAGGAGGACAAATAAAGACATGGACAGGCAACATCAAGGAATGGACAGGGCTAGATATTTCCACACTCATCCGCATCGCTGAGGATAAAATTCGCTGGAGGACTCTGTGTGCTGAAGCATCCAATGTGGTACCCCTACGACCCTGAAGGATTATGGGATTATTGATTGATTGATTGATCTCATCTTAAGCAGCTCTAACGGACAAGAAGTACGACCATGTCTCGAAGCTGGTGACTACAGTATAATTAGCTGAAGAAATTCATATTAGTGTATGACTGACATGAGAACTCGGAAGAAGGCCGGTTTGTTAACATGGACTGACATACACCAGGATTTCAGACTCAAGAATATAGAGTAAATATTAGTCACGACATAATAAACTTGCTGTTGAATGAGCAAGCAAAACTAGAAAGACTAGTAAATATATGCACGATTTAAAAAAAAAAATCAAGTTTTAAAAAATTGTTAGCATATCGCATACAGGATCAACTCAAGAAATATAAAGAGGAAAATATGAGGGCGCTTCAAATTTTTTTTACAAAAGAGAGAGTGTAGTATACATAGAAACAGTGGTTTTGAACCTGTTTTACCCATTTTATTGGATAATATAATAGAAGCCTGGACGAAAATCGCAGCTTTTTTAGGGATGCGATGTGGTCGAAGACGGCAAACGCGTTGACTCAAATTGCGAGACGAGTGTGTGCCATTTAAGCGGACCTGGTTCAAATCCTATTTGATGCATTATGATTTTCCACTTTTGGGACACATTTTTTACTATGCTTTTCCGGTCCGGGGGTTAAAAAAGCAACATAAAAAGATGTTTGACTTTCTTAAAAAGTCACCATAGTTGTTTTGTTTAAAAGCCTTATCATCATAATAGCAATAATAATAATAACAATAATATTAATAAGACCCATAATCCTTTAGGATCGTAGGGATAATGAACTGAAGAATCAGCAGAAAACAGTCTTCCAAACACATCTGTCTTCAGCATTTGGACGAGTGTAGGAAAATCATGCCCAGACTATTGCTTTATGCTCTCAATTCAGTATTTTCTTTGTTCGACTTTTCTCCTTCTACGTTTTACCATTCCTTTCAAAAAAGTTTTAGAAAGTGAGGAGTGTCCTGTTATTGAATTATCGCTATAATTTTTGTTGTTTATCGTTCAAGTGGTCATCTTTCTGTGACTCGAGATGGGTCTGTGATACCCCGTCCTCTAATTTCAAAATGTTTCTACCCGCACCCCCCCCCCTTTCAAATCTATGTGGCTGCTATGTGGTTATATGATCCATGTTGAGATCCACTGCATTAGAATAAACATGAGACCTTATCTAGTAGTAACCTATAAATATGTTCGCTAATGATGTAAACAATGTCCTGCACATCCATACGATCAACAGTGGCGTCTTGAGATAAACATTGTCCTTCATTTTGATTCTTGATTAGAAAACTGGCCTCACAGCACGTGGGGCATTTCCATAAGAGCTCCGCCCTCTGTTCCAGCAGCCATCTGACTCGATGGTGTTTCGAGTCTAATGCCACCGAAACAGACGTCGACATCAGGGCACAACTCTGGCCCTTGCAACAGGTTTCTTTGTTTTTCTGCCCACCCACGCCGTGCCTGTAACTAGTTCAAGCACAACGTCGGCTTGTCGGAACAACATGGTAACTGTTGTCGAAGGTTA
The DNA here is from genome assembly GCA_034231615.1 of Meghimatium bilineatum. Taxonomy (NCBI): domain Eukaryota; kingdom Metazoa; phylum Mollusca; class Gastropoda; order Stylommatophora; family Philomycidae; genus Meghimatium; species Meghimatium bilineatum. The sequence continues at coordinate 31,006,128 of CM067300.1, read as the reverse complement.
CGACTACGGGATTGTGTAGATGACGTGCCATGAAGATTCTATAAGAAGATAACCTCAATATAAAGGCATGTCATCTACTAAGGTTTTCTGTTACATGGTTGGTTTGTCTAGTGAGCCATTGGTGAGACCCACAGATATCCTTCATATCCAATGCTGGTGTATAATGTAAAGATCACCCTGCACAGATCACGCTGATACAGACGAACCAAAGGTGACGTCTAGATGACAGTTCAAAGATTGCCGTACCACAGTTGACATGCAACCAAAGAGGAGCAGTGTTCTTTTATCCGTTTTTTATTATATTCTACCAGTGGTTCGGTGAAACCTATAGAAATTCATAGTCGATGTTTACTATGGTGAGCCATACCTGTCAATGAAGGTTCAGTATGGTCCAGTATGACGGTCCAGTATAATGGGCAATCTGGTGAGTCATGCATATCTATGAAGGTCTAGTATGATGAGTCATATATATCAATAAATGTCTAGTATGGTGTGCCATTCCTGTCAATTAAGGTCCAGTACAGTGTGGCATGCATGTCAACGAAGGTCTAGTATGGTGAGTCATGCTTGTCAATAAATCTCCAGAATGGTGGCGCATACTTGTCAACCCTGCAGATGTATGCGTGGAAAAATAAGCTTCACAAAGGCGTCAATCAGAACAGTTTCACCAGATCAGGACAAAACGCATGCAGTTTTAAAATGTCTTACTCCGCTCATATACTTGTTAGATTTACAGACATGCATCACCAAAATGGACCTTCATTCGCCAACTAATACAGAAAATCGAATCCATAGAGTAGTTCACCAGCTCACTGATGTTTAAAAACAGATAACAGAAATATGTATCTTTTATGGTGCAAGCAGTAGTAGTGCGGCCAGCGTATACTGTCATTATTACATCACGTTGTTCGCATACCAAACAGACAGTATACCACAGATGGCCATGAAACATAGAAATAACGGTTATAAAGCAAGAAACAGACCATGTAAAAGATGAATCACAGAAATCAAAGAAGCCACACGTACAAGCTTACAAACAGCACACAGGAAGGTCATCTCAAGGCCAAAGAACTCTTCTACCCCTTACAAACAAGGCAAACAAGGGATACAGCGTATAGATAGATAAATAGACAGATAGTTGTTGACCTGTACTAGATCGACAGGAGAAAAACACTTGAAATTCTTATTAGAATTGATAGGTTATAATACACTGCTATGTTTATTCAAATTTCTATCACACTATTTCCAGGCTTTCGTTTGTACCTCCCTCCACCCCTCCCCCACCCCCATTTTAACAGGCTACATTACAGGTATACATATAACAAATGTACGGATCTGCCGCTTCGACCAATATGTCTTTATCAAGGTACTTGCACACAGAGTAGAACAAAGAAATAGATATATAAGACTTCATGTAGTTGTATATGAAGACAAAATGACAAAGCAACATGAGTGTTGGAGTGAAGATTACAATTTATAACTCACTGTTTCTTTCTATTATGCTGTATGGTTTTCAGAGTTGGACGCTCATTGTAGACATCGACAGATGGATCTTTCGAATGCAAATGCAAGTGTTATAGACGAATTGTGTGCATTTCCTTTAGAGAAAGAGAATAAGACAAATGTTTAGTTGAAAGATAAAGTATGAATCTTAAAAGTTAACAAAAATTACTACCACTCAGTAGTGAAACTACAAAAATGTACGTGGTTTGGACATACATGTTCACTTGATTCTCTGTGAAAAACTTTATTGCCGGGTAGAACTGAGGGTGGAAGAAACAGAACAGGCGGTCGAAAATCATAGACAGACATTATTAAAGATTGGCCAGGTCAAGATTTTTTTACTCATCCGCACCGTTTAGGATAAAAATGGCTGTAAGAATCTGAATTGACGCAGCGAATGCAATAGACCCTACCTATACGACTCAGAAATGTTGTTTATAGATGGAAGGGTAGATAGGATTAAACCTAGGAATAACATCTAGGAATAACATCTAGGAATAACATCTAGGAATAACATCTAGGAATAACATCTGAATAACATCTAGGAATAACATCTAGGAATAACATCTAGGAATAACATCTAGGAATAACATCTAGGAATAACATCTAGGAATAAGAAGCTAGCTCATCATCATCATCAGCTAGCATATCCTGGAAGGATGCTGGAAGGATGCAGGTTCGTCTATCACAAGTGATCATTACCGTTTGTTACACCCACTTTTGAAATAAAACCTTCTTCAGCAACTGCGGTGATGTTATATTGTTAGGTCTCTCGTCAGGACAGAGTCCACTGTCTTCTTCAGGTCAGAGCGGCTGCCGCCATGTCTAGATGTAGAAACATCTTGACATTTTCTGTCTTTGATATTGCCTGCCAATGATTTCGTTCTCCTCTGCTTCTTCAAACTTTCAACTATATCCTGCAAAATCGTTTCTGGCAATAAATTCTGTTTTCATCATGTTCAAATCATGCATGGATCCAATGTTTTACTATTGAAAGTAGCGATTCTTGAGAAACTACGAGACTCTTTACCTAATTTCTCAACTATACACGTGTCGCATGTTGTCTATGAAATAATAAATTGTTTTATGCTCTTCATCTGTTGTTGTTTCTCAGATTTCTGTTTACCTGAACCCTGCCCGCCAACAGTATTAGAACTCTTGGCTAATAGGAAATCCAGTCTTCTAATATGACTCATTTGACTATTCCCTTGCATTTCATTAGCTGTCACACTAAATATAATCGCAGTTACCAGTGAAAATCACGAGAATAGTGAAATGAGTCATTAAGAAGGTTTGATTAAACATTAACCAGTGGTTTTATACTGTATACGGTCACGGTTGGTCCTAGTATGTTATTAGATATAAATGTTCCAGTGTAGTGTAACAACCCTATACAGGAAGTAGGTGGCTGGAGTAACACAGGGCAAATGTCAAGATAAACATAAATAGGTAAATGTGTTACCAAAATAAAATATAAAACATAAAACAACCTAACAACGAGATACAGGGATCTCGTTGTTAGGTTGTTTTATGTTTTATTTTGGTAACACATTTACCTATTTTTGTTTATCTTGACATATGTTCCTAGAGTAGTTGCTAATTCGTGAGTTCACTCAAGTTACCGCACGCGTATAGTTTATAAACATTCCATAGTCCATGCACAATATAGCTGTGAAAAGAATTGATAAGTAATATAATACAATTAATTATGAAACACGATGACTAACTTAACGTCTGATCATACTGGGTTAAGTAAACAAATTGCAACGGTCCTTTTATCAGCAACATTAAGTCTATGTATCGATGATTGACATCAATGGACCTCCAACACACTATGTAAGGTGCCGTGGTGGTACACTCTGACAGATTGTATTCTACAAATTTCATATTTCCCTCTGACTCATATATCTACTTCCTACAATCCCTCAACTCGTATATTCAACAAGTTATCATACCATTTAATATGTCCAAAATAATTAATTTGTTAGATTTGGGCTTTGTTTTAATAGTTATTTTTGGTCATCCCCTGTATAGTCAGAACCTCGTTGTTTGCTTTATTCTCTTTCCATTAAGTTCGTCTTATTCTTCTATATTTTATATATCTTCTTCTTCTTCTTCTTCTTTCGTTCACATATCTATATCTGTAATTCTGTCTCCTTAATAAAACTCACTGTCTTTTGTAGTTCATACAGTGTCCCATAGAGTTTTGATTCCATTGTTGTTTTTCTGGCCAATATGTCTGACTCAGCGTTTCATGCTCAGAACACTCTTGAAGTATATGTTTGGCACTCTGTGCTGCCTGTCCACATGTACACATGGCCGTGTTGCCAATCTTGAACTTTGTATACATGTGACTGCGGAGTCGGTTGTGTCCTGTTCTGAGGCGTAGAATTATAACTTGTTCTGGTCTGTTCATAATATGATAGTCATCTTGTGTTGGTGTTTGTGGCTTTCTTATTGACTTGATCATCTGTTTTTTTATGGTAGGTGATTGGTATATCTGGTTGGTCTTCGGCAGCACCTTCCTTAGCCAGTTGGTCTGCTTTTTCATTTCCTGGTATTCCACAGTGAGAGGGTATCCACTGCATGGTTACCCTATACTGGTAAGACAATTCGCTAAGTAGTTTTTCAAGTCTGTTAGTTTTCCAGACTGGAGAGCTTGAAGCACTGACCTTGCATCTGTCAGGAATACCACAGGCTGTAGGCCAGAGTTGGAGTTCAGCAGTTTATTAGCTGCCACACTAATTGTTTTCTGGACAATCACACTAATAAGTTGCCTGGATTTCTGCATCATAATTATTGCACAATTTTCCTGTCGGTGTTCTGATTGTATCTCTAGGCTTGTGTGGATATTCTATATATATATATTTTCTTATTGTTATTCTTATTCTTCTACATCTCAAAGGCATCAATTATGTCTTCTCACGGATAACCGATTTGTTCCTTACCCATATTTCTAAGTAATACATTAATGTAAAGTACATGTAGCCTTTTATAATTGGTTCTCTATACGTCGCATGTATTTGACAACCTTTACATGCGGTATATGGGAACTGTAAACATCACCGGTCCAGTGATTTTTTTTCGCCTGAAAGAGTTTACTGAATTAACTGTTATAGACTCGTCAACATTGTACAATTCAGTAAGGTATTAGGTATGTCTCTTCGCAAACCGGACATGTACATTAAGTACTCATATGTCTGCTTTATTAAATCTCTCTTGGTAAAGCGGATGACGGTTCCGGTTCTATATTAGTTCAGTGCTATTTTTGAAATCTCTTAAGTTAACACATACAAATAATAACGCAGCAAAACAGGATTTGAACAAAGATCCGCTCAGAGGACGCCCACTCGCCTCACAATTTGAGTCAACATGTCTCTATCCTCCTGATTACCGGTAGTTCGTTGCTCGTTAATTAAGGCCCGTTATGTAAGTTAATGCAGTATTTCCGAGATGGATGATCATACTCGTAGTTGTCAAGTAAATCTTTCTGTTTTATTTTCAGTACATGATAAAATTTGTTTCGGAAACAAAATTTAGGAAACAAGTTATACATTCATGGAAATTAAAAAAGATAATGATATGGTATTTAAAAAAAAAAAATTTTAAATCCAATTCATGCTATATAAGGTGTCTTAAAAATCACATGAGCACACCGTGTTTCACAAATCCCTTTCACAGGATGATGGTAATGATGAGTTCAGATGAATTGTAGATTTTGGCTCTAGTTCCCTTACACAGGGTGGTGGAATATAACTTTCAACTTCAGATTAATGTTTCCTAACACTCTTTTCATATGAAGTTTTTAAGAGAGTTTTTAGTTGTATGGGGTAATGTTACGAGATATGTAATATTTTACTTCAGATAAGATTTAGTCGTGATATTATGGTCATTTCGAGACACACACACACACACACACACACACACACACACACACGCGCGCGCGCACAGACACACACGCACTATCGCACACACGGCTATTCCCACCTAACAGTCTGGGTTTTCAGCAGTCTTCGGGTTTTCGTTACAGCTAAGGTCAAAGGTTACGGAAACAACAACATACACAATCTCCTTCGTAGACTTTTATGACACTGTGGCAGGTGACAGTGCTACTAACGTGTGGATATTGCGCCCAAGATGTAAGCGACGGCAAATTGCATTCAGTTCCCTCAACTAATTAGTTAGTTAGTCGTCAGTCAGATCATCATTATGGCACTCTGGACGTCCATAGGTGCTTCGCCCTCATATTCAATATGTCCTTCAGCATGTGGTAACTGACTGTATCAACGTCAGCATGTGGTAACTAGCTGTATCAACTTAAGAATGTAGTAACTGACTGTTCCAGTTCTGTGTTGTTTGAGAACTCTTTTTTTTTACATTCGTATATGCCACTCATTTCTGACAACACCACGCTTCACCACGCCATATACATGAAAGTTGAAATACACTCCATTTCTTCCAACTGGTATAATTCCTTGATTGAATTCAAAATATCAGCACGGTCAAATAAACTACTACTAGTCACTTTAGCCATGCTGGCCAGTCTGTCTGCTCTTTCACTTCCCCTAACACCAACGTATCCATGTACACAAATGAAGATAACTCTCTCCAGCCACATAGGCCTATTTCATTAACAACTTCAACCCAATGACCGCGTAAATAACCTGACTCAACGGTATGATCAAGCTCGTAGTTAAGAGAAAAAGGGGGGAGTGTGTTTGGAATGCTCAACAACCTTAGCCTGAGGAAACCAGAATATAACATTCAATACTAGAAATTTAGCGAAAGGGCTGGTAACTTCAACCCCTCCCCTTCCCACCCATTTATTATACAAAAACGATTTTCAACAACAAAAAAGGTCGCTAAAATCTCATGACAATGAATGAAATGCACGAAAATAAGCACATGACCTTTTCTTTTAGTTAAAGTCATCCCCACCCCACCTTTACAGAAAACGCATCTACGACTTTGCTTCGGTTCCCCGAACTGCGTCGTGCTAACTAACGGGAGTTTGAGAATAAGACTATTTGCTTCCCTGTAAAACCCCATAAAATGATATTAAACAATTTTTTTCCAGTACAAATGCAAGTTTCAATTATATTTCTTTTGACACATAATAACTGTGTTATATTTAAGGGGGGGGGGGGACTATTTTATGTTTGATTGGCATATGTTTGGAGAAAATTTCTAGCTAGAACACTTACCCCGCTCATATTTTAAAATAATTACTTACTGGATCATTGAATACATTTCTATATATAGATCTCATGTACGACAATAAATGTATTAGAAAAACGAACGAACTTATCCACCGAATTGTTGAAGTTTGCTTAACCTTATCATTTGAGTCCAAAAATATAGGATATGACAAAATGGATGAGGTATTGTGTTAATACATTATGGTATTTTTCATTACAAAACACTTGAAAAGTATGGTTACTATCGTAACCATAGACTTCTAGATACTTGGATTTGCACGAGTAACAGAAAGGGTTGGTGTTACTAAATAAATGGGATTTCCCGATTCGAACAAATCCTCGCGTAAAACTAGTACTTCTCTAGGATAGTTTACGCATTGATCTCATGCAGCGTCACTTATGGCAGGGCTATTCAAATGGCGGCCCGCAAGCCAAATCCGGCCCGCGGAGGCCTAGTAAGTGCCCACATATCATTGCAAAAACAATGACATAGTTATAAAAAACTAAATGTGTATAACTATATTCGGATCTCTGGCCCGGGATGATCCCCATTTTATACATTTTGGCCCCCGAGTAAATATAATTTAATAGCCCCGACTTTTTCCGTGTTTTTAATTGGCTGACGACAGAAAGTATATTCATGCGACAAATTATCAGCTGCAGTAGCCACAATGAGTGATGATGTGTTTAATAAGAACGCATGATTAATCTGGTTAAAATCTTGGTAGATCTCCTGTACAGGGAAATCTCAGATATTTTTTTTGTAACAACAAACTATTTCTGTGACGTCCGTACTTTTGTATATCTAGAAGGTCATGTTACCACCCCCCCCCCCCTTTTAATGATAACTACTAGAAAAATAGGGGTTTTCTCCCAAAACAAGTTCTTCGAAAGCAAAGTGGAATTTGTTTTTAGTAAACCCCATTCCCATTAGGACAGTTATATCTACGGCGATAATCTTGTATGCTTTTGTTTCATTAATGAAACGTGCTCGTTGAAAGGGGGGGGTGTCTGAAAGGGGAGTAAAGATAACAGTACTATTTAACTTCCACGCATAGCGCAAGAGAACACTAAGGGGTTTTGGGGTGGGAGTTGGTTGTTCTATTCCATATGTGGTTATCCAGAAGTCATGAATAAGTCGGATATGTGAGGTCAAAAGGCAAAGATATTGCAGCTAATATGTAAGCCATGACAACGCATTCTGTTCTTCGGGATAGAATCTGCTTATCTTCAGAAGTTTGAGAACGAAACAGAAGAAGAATTATGACTCTGCTACTTAATGCACTTTTGGTGTATTTCAATCACTACATAGCAGATGCAGCATCCATTGTTTCATACGTGTAGATCTTTACAGTATCCATAATTGCATATGTATAGGTCTTGCAGCATCCATACTTGCATACATGTAGGTCTTGAACAAATATAGAACAGTGTATCTCAAACTTGTTCCTGACACCGACCCTTTCGTGTAGATTTTAAAGACCAACCTGCACCATCAGAAGACGTAGGTTCCGGGTCGTGCCGTGTTATGATATAAAGAGACGGCTACATCAGGCGGCACCAATCAAAATACATTGTCGGGGACGACATTTCCGAGAAAAACCATTTAAGAGAGTGGGGAGGCATTTGAAGATTTCCATCATACTGAGAAAGTATACGGCTCTGTCCTGCATACGTTCGCCTTTGTCAACGGGTTGTAGGTTAACCTAAAAAAAGAAGTATTTTTCGATTGTGTCCCCCTTCGATTAGGTACCCCTCTGGATACATCTGCAAAAATATTTCGTCATGCGTCTCTATTATCAGTTCTTTGTTTGAGTATGGAGAATGTTAATCCTGTCCAGTCTTTCGTATTATCAATCCATACCTACTCTCTACTCCTCTTCTTCTTTACCCTCAATTGTTCCCTGCAAGATATTTTTTAGATAGACAAATCGTGCCTAATCACCAGGGCCGGTCTTAGGCCATTGCAACCTATGCGGCCGCAGTGGGTCCCGCACTTTCATAGGCCCATAAATTCATATTAGAATTTATTTTATTATCCTCTTAGGGGCGGCCCTGCTCATCACGTGGCCAAATGACACAAGTTTGGGACGCTTCACCACTTTCATGAGATGTTCTTGTTGGCCTGCAAGCGTATTTATTTTGCTTTTAGCGTATATGTTAGTTTTATGTTAGTTTCAAGTCAGAAGTGTCAGGTCGAAAGATACGGAAACGGCAGCTAAGCTGTAAACTACAGGACGCATTTCGTTCTCGAGTATATCCTACTAATGTACAGGAGTTTGAGAACAAACGAAGAAGAAGAGTAGTATTTTCTTTTCTTAATGAAGGATGTTTGCCGAACAAATTAACCCCCCCCCCCCCCCTCCATATCTGCGAACTTGACATTTGCCAAACAGAGCTACCACCATGTACCAGCAAACCCCTGTATGAACTGTCTGTTTTACACGGCTTTCTCTAGTGGAAGCAACAAAGAGCTTCATCATTACACATACGTTTTTACCCCCTTGACCTTAGGTAGGTCTCCTGTAAGGAAGGAGGATTAAGGCATGACCGTCTCAGGTAAGACCTCTGCACAGAATTAATTAGGATTTTATTCCTTAGGTTTTTTTAGTATTGTTGCTCACTATTTACTTGGAATCGCCTTCACTATTTAAGCATGTGACTCCAGATATATAAATAGTGACCAATGAAATCACGACAACAATAAAAAAAAAGTCACGAATGAAGTCCTCTACATAGATATTCTTTACTGCCGACAGTTTCGGTCGTACTAATGTCATGTTTAGGCTTCCTAAGGGAGGAATGTCCCCAATAAAATCCCCCCTTATCTGTTAGCGTGGTACCCTCTCTCAGTTGATTACTTCAACAGGCGAAACCTGGAACACTGTAATTAAGTTTTGCTAATCACTGGTAACACGCAGAATACACACACAAATCGGCTTTTCGACTAAAAGGCCTTTATCAAGAACACAACATAAGACACGACAAGTACGAAACGGCGTTTTCTCAAAGTATTTCTCACTCCTGAAAGTTGTAGTCTTCTGAGTATGAAACAAAATTATCAATAAAAGTCCCCATGGTGTAAGAAGATACAAATGATCTGTTTCTCGCAACCCTGATGGAAATAAATAGATCAAAATCGATATGTCATACAAGAATGTGTATACTGACAATGATATCACTGGGGTGCAGACCACATCAAATGAAACTATCAGTTGGGCGTGACACCAAATTGAAAAATGTAAATGAAAAATAAAAAGACAGTTAAGCTAGTAAAGGGGCTAAATAATTAACCCCCCCCCCCCCCCCAAAATAAAACAAACAAAAAAACTTAAAGGATTACTTTTGACAGTTAACTGTTAAAGAAGATTATGAGGTTTCAAAAGTGATGTGACATTATAATCTGCTGATCTTGTTACCACCATCGCCAGGTGCGCCTGTATGTTTGAACAAATTGACACAATCGACATAAATTATAAAGAAATATCGTCTCAATAACATGTAGTGCGAACGGTTTGAGACGCATCAAAATTATAAGACTGCTTAGCTCTTGGTATTGCATCCTGCATTTATATTGAGGAAAAAGTCATGTGGAATTTTCAAAATATCTGGTGAACTTCTTCAATATAAAGAATGCACGAGAAGCATAAATCTAGAGCTGAAAGTAACACACTCCACCGCCCGGGATAAGGAACAATTTGTTTCTGGTAAAATGATTCGGGAAGGCAGTTAGTTATCTTATTTCTTCTTGTCAATAAGAAAAGTTTTGGAGAGGAGATAGGCGCAGCCCAATAAAATTCATCCCACTGAAATACCACAATTGGAGTATCGACTTTATATGGATCGTATCTTTGTGTCCTATTGTCTTCAATTTTGACGCAACTACAACTTTGACTGGGTTATAAACCTTATTACTATTATCTATAGGAAACAACAGTGAAAAACTCCTTTTCGTGGTTCTAGTGTCACACTCATCATATTTAACCAATAGTTACTTTGGGAGGCGTGGTAGTGCAGTGTACAAGTCACTCTGTCGCCGACCAGGTGGCGGAAATTTCAAGCGTCTGCCACCAGCTATATAAATTTAATCAAAACATATAGATTTCTTAACTTCCTACATCTGGTAGAAAATGAATAGAATATCCTCCAGTTGATCTTTCTGTGTGGCATAGTGCTTGATCCATGTGACTTATGCTTAGGATGTCTCGGGTTCAATACCTCCCTAATTCGGGAAGATTTACTTAATAGTGAGTTTTTTTCTGACAACGCTGAAGCTTGAAGCTACAGAGTCGCGTGCTGCGAGTGCAGCTCTTGGTAGGCGGCGTGCTGCTCTGTTGAGATGTGATGAGTAGCCAACGTGTAATAAAGTCCTAGTACAGACTAATTATTTCATTCCTTTACGCCTTTTTTATAGCTCAATCCAGGAATAGTATTTTAAAGGGCTTTCTTTTTAAAAATTGTATATAAATTTATAAAACACATTGAACAAGAGGATAAAAATAAAAACATTAATAGTGATTGTTAAATTAATTTTTCTTATTTAAAACTTTATTATAGGCAATATTAAAACGAAACCCTGCCTAATTACTTTTTAAAAATATTATACTAAATTTAAGGTAGACTTCGTAAAGGTCTTCTATATGTTACCACTGCAGTTACTCAGAAAATTGAGAATATACAATAGCAAGATACTCCTCTGTGGTGAGATGTAGAAGAGACAGGACTCTCAAGAGTGTCAAAAGAAGTGATACAAGGACTCGTTAACAACCTCACTGAAAGTCTTTGACATACACCATGATACATGAAAAGTTGTACGAATTAGAGCCACAAAGCACTCTCAATTTACAAAAAGTTGCAGCATCTTCTGGAAAAAAAAAAAGAAGAAATGTAGCAACTCAACAACGGCGACTGGCTAGAGAAGTTCAAGTAATATTGTGACAGGGTCGAAGTCTGTCAGCTATGTCACTTTGGTGACAGTGAATATTATGCATACTTAGACAGTCGTCTAAGTCGTGACAGAGAATGAGTGATGTGTCATCGAGTGTCACAAAGGTGACAGTAAAACAAAGATGGTTGTCAAACGTCTTAGACAAGATCCTTTCTGGAACCTCTGGTGCTGTGGCCAGGTCTAAACCTGTGGAACTCTTCCTGACATCAAATAATCACAAAGGTACTTCTTGTCTCAATATAAGAACGACTTTTAATATGAACAACAAATTCCGGAGTATTTGCTATCTCCGAGACAGATCATGAATATAAAATGTGCAAGGTCACAGCATTAATGAAACGACTATAACACTTCCAATAAATGAACACGTTTCGGTATAAGCTTAATGAGAATAATAAAACATCTCATTATTCTACTCTAATCTCACTCTATTCAAATACTAATACTAGACAGCATTATAACTGTATGTGTCGTTTCCATAACTGCATGTGCAGTTTGAAACTGTTTCCTCAGTCTAGCAACTCGAGCGGTCCTCCTTCTATAGTCGATGATCGAATGCCCTCCAATTTTCTCAACCCCTAAGTTCTTCTGAACTTCGCGAAACTTCCCACCAATCAAAAAGCTTTCATTTCCCCACAGGAAAAACCTCTGACCAATCAGCATTCATCCATCTGGTCATTCATTCAATAACACACGTTGCACTTTCATAACTTAAAATAGAAATCTTAACAACTTCAGACCAACCAGAATGCTTGTACCTGGCATGATCGCATTTGTTTATTATAAACAAAAGATCTGACACATTCTTAGATAAACACGTCTTCGTATTGCGTGCCAGCAGCGTCCGTAGTGACAACATTTCTTAACAACTTCAGACAAATAAGAATGCTTCTACCTGGTATGATTTCCATCTGTTTATTATAAACAAAAGATCTGACACATTCTTGGATGAACAAACCTTTGTATTGCGTGTTAGCAACGTCCGTAGTGACAACATTTACACATCGGCTGACCATGCAATGTATGACATTTCACGCCGTCAATCTCTCGCTATCTGTGAAGGGTTATCGCTTCTTACTGTGAAGCCCCCTGCTTGTGAAGGGTTCTCTATATTGTGAACTGAGCCTACAGGCTTTGGTATCCAGAGTAGGGCGCAATACTGTCACAATATCATCTACTTCAGCGTTCATTCTAAAATTCCCACTGGATTTCTCTTGTAACAGGACAATGTAAATAATTGTAACAATGACAAGATTTCCATTTGGTTGCAGTCCAGAGAATGGAAATGCGTTGTGGTGCCGTTTTATTTGCGCCAATGGCCCAATGCATCCGTCTTTAGCGAGAAGTAATATCTGAAGTGATAATTTCGAACTCTAACTGAAAATCACAAAGTCATTCTCACTTCTACTGGGTAAAAATAAGTCCAGCTTCTGCAATGTTTTGTACTTTAATGTGCCTTGTATCATTTGCTTGATAAAACGACATTTTATAGAACCATCGATTTGTTCAGCTATAAATGCAAGTTATCGTTAACGCATACCGAACAATTGTTCGGTTTTTATTCTAGATGGTCTATCTATCTATCTATCTATCTATCTATCTATCTATCTATCTATCTATCTATCTATCTATAAGCTGTGTCCCTTGTTTGCCTTGCAGCGTCAGGGGAGGAAGAGTTCTCTGGAGATGGCCTTCTTATGTGCTGTTTGTAAGCTTGTTCCTGTGGCTTGTTTGATTTCTGTGATCCATCTTTTACATGTTCTGCCTCTGTCTATATTAATGGTAATACAGGGTATTTCGTGATTTTCAAGTTAAAATTAATACACGGGGTCTTTGTTACCTCTAATATTTTATGGTAGTGTGTCCTGATATAACCTAATTGGACTTTGTCCGCTGGTTGAAAGGGGCACGCCTCTCCAAAAGAGATGCAAACTCATTAACTACCTACCTACCATTTCGTGATTTTTTAAAAGAGTTCATTCTCAAACCTTCGTCTACAATGGACGCCGGCAGGATACAGTCAAGACAACGGAGATGTATTGTGTCGCTTTATTTATCTGCTCCAAATGTCCGACACATCCAACTTCTGTAGTATATTTCCTACTATTTGAATCTCATACTTTTGTATATATTTCACTGTGGTCACACCTTTAATCTTTTCTAAGGGAGATTTCTTCTTCCAGCAGGAAGACATCTTTACAAGTTAATTATCCAATGTAGATTGAAAATTAAATTGCATGCCCTTCGGGGCAACTAAACAACAACAGGTTCTGAGCAAGCCATTTGCTGTACGTGTAAATGTATATTATATTTAGTGCGTATAAGTTTGATTTTTAAAATATCATTTTTATAAAAATTTGTTGAGTAGTAAAATATATTGTGTAGTGTACGGATTGTGAGAGTTGACTTACGAGTTACAAGTAGACAGTTCTTACACTTATAATAATAATCTACAAGATTTTGCAAACGAATGTGACCGACGAGTGTTACTCTTTCTTTATACAACATAAAATTGATGTAGCCTATGTGAGAAATAAAATAAACGCGCTTGCAAACCAAGAGCATCTCATGTTTCGGTGGTGGTGAAGCTTCTCGGATTTAGTATGTGGTTTAGTGAAGTGGCATTGACTACTTCAAGCACTAAATTAAATACGGTGGAAATAGTGTTTGAGGGGTCCAGATCATTTAGGAAATGTAGAACATTGTATTTACAACTACAATCAACCTATATTAATATTTCCCACTCAAATTGATGTTGAAATATCTTTTGGCTATTTTGTGACTTTGTGAAAATATAGTGTAATCAGTTTTCTGTGTATTGATTTTTAGTTTGCGCAATTCACAGTGATACTGAGATTGTGATGAGAGCTCTGCTGATCTTTGCTTTTGCCAGGATGAGATATTTATCATTGGTCCAGATGACAATGTCATCAGTAAATGATGCTATTGACACATTGAGATGTTTCACAAGATCATCAATGTAAATAAGGAAGAGTGTGCAGCTTAGAGAGGAGCCTTGAGCTAGTCCCTCTTCCAGTGTTCTTTTCTGGGATCGTTTATCAACATAGCTGGTGGCTATCGTTCTGCTGTCAGTTGTCTGCTATCCATTTAAACATATTCCCATTCTGTTCATCTTCAGCAAGAACAAGTCTTCAAACTTTTTCATAGACTTGCTCAAGGTCAATGAACACTGCCAATGTGCTTTTTCCTGCTTGGAAACCATCCATCTCATTTTGTGTGAATCTGAAGAGAGGGTCATCTGTGCAACATTTGCGCCTGAAGCCTACCTGAATATTCTAGACAGTCGTGGTCTTCCAGCCACCAGTATATCCTGTTGTTACCCATTCTCTCAACCAGCTTGCCTATGCATGAGGTGAGAGATATAAACCTATAACTTCTTGGTGTTCCTGCCGGGTATGGGTATAAAAAATACAAATAACAATATACATGATAGTTTCAACCTTATGGTCTTTTTCAAGATAACAAGACAAATAGTAAAAATAGCAGCAATATCACAAAAGCATACATCAAATGGCAGACATTTAACAGCAGAGACATCTAAGATAACAATGATCTACATACAAGTATTGTCTTAGAGACGCACATTAAAAATATATGAGGAATGAGAGCCAAAAAAAAATTTAACTATGCCTGAAAATAACATGAAGCATGACACAACAAAGTCCCACCACCAAATCTAAATAAATGAATGATCAGTATTACGACAAAATGACTTAAGGGTACCAAACTGAAATATATAGCGATTTTCAGGGGACTTGTGTTTTTTAAAACAGACCTTAAGGTTGAAACTATCTTGTATACTGTTATATGTATTTGCTTATGCCCATACCCTATCTTCTAAAAAGTAAAGCTAACCAACCTTGTGTTCTACATAAGTACTCTTGTTATACAGTATTACAGCTGTCTCACTTATTAACTATTTTCAAGAACAACCTTGCTCCACCAGTGGAACATGTTGTGGGCTATGACTATGTGACAGTAGATGATTTCATTCCAATGTTTAATTATTTCACTATATGTCAGTTGCAATTTTGTTTAAGTTATACAAAGTATCTGCCTCATCAGTAATAATTTCTATTGCATATAATTATTTAATATCTATTTCTCAAGGTGGGCAGGGGAGCCAGGTGAACTTGACATCTTCCAAAAAATCAAACATGAAGCCTGGGAGTAATTATATTAATTCAGGAGAGGATGACCAGATGGTTGGTACACTTATCTGACTGTAATACTATTTTATGTATTTTCTTCTGCATTTGTTCTCTGATAACCAACATGATAGTTCATGTGTTTTCAGCCGAGAGTGTGAAGTATGTTGTGCTGCTGATTTCACAGCGAGCTATGTTATTTTGCACCTGCCGGCTCTGCACATCTGCTTCAGCATGCTTTCGATTAAGGTTAACATCCATAACTTGTGACAGCTTTCCTGACTGTCACCCAGCTTTGTTATGAACTAAATTTAAAAAGTAATGGAATATTTCTGTAACTGCACAGAAAAATGAGAATGACGTTAATAGTTTGGCCTAATTGTAGGCCTGTATGTCTGTGAGTTTTGTGTCTTGAAAAATTAGATTCTCATAAATTTGTATCCATCTGCTGCATCCCATACTCTCTTCAGCAGTCTTGATTTTGTCTTGCAGCTGGTATCGGGTAGGCCTAGACAAGAGAGTGAAGCCAATACATTTGCCTGTGGGGGAGCAAAGATTAACAACACCCTCTATTGTTTATTTAGTTAAGATTAGTTGACCCTCTATGTATGTCATAAGAGGCGATTAAAGAGGTTATGGAATGAGTTGACTGTTCCATCCCATTTAGGTTCAAAGTGACTCAGAAGCCATTCTGAAGTCATATGTGCCAGATAGATATGCACAGATATCACAGCAAAGCTGTAAAAAATGGCAGAACACATTCAATTATCCAGACTACATCCTGCTAATCTACAGGAGTTTGAGAATAAATGCAGAAAAAGAGGTTGATAACCAGTTACTTTTTCTAATTTAGATCCAAGCAATAGCATGCTTTAATTTGAAAAGCTCACACATACTATCTTCGCATATTTCACATAATAAAATTGCAGGATGAGGGATGTCCATGGTGTAGTGATTAAGCAGTTTGTCTTGTGCTCCATAGATCTCAGGTTCAAATCCATCTCATGATGTCTTATTTGAAAGGTGGATCTTTAGGAGATACCAGAAGATTATTGCTTGAAGCTACAAAATTACATACTTGGGGTGTACTCTCGGCAGTGTCATGCCGCTTCGTAGAGAGAGATTATATATGGTGAAATCTGAGTAAAATATAGTCAGCCCTTTATGCCTAATCGACCTTTATAAGTAGCAGGATTAAATGCCTGATACTAAAAACTTCACAAAATCTATTACTCCAAGCGATTAGACTAAGCCCATTGATAATGGGGAGCTCAACACATACCAAAATAGTTGTACTGCTAGATGTAAGGACAAAGGTCCCTTGTTAGTAGACAGAAAAAATACTTCAAATCTCTTTAAATGTCTTGTAAAATCTTCAAAATTGTTATCACTTCCTAAGAATTCCACATTCAGAACTGTTCAATGTGGTACAGCAATACTAAAGAAGATTCATGCATCATTGAGGAATATCAATGAGTTAATGCAGGATAGCACAGGAGTACCCTAGACTAAGGGAATAAAGCCCTACATAAAAACCTCAAGCAGTCATTCTGTTTAGGCAAGCAAACATGTATCATTCTATGCTATTCTGTCAAAATATTGTTACTACCAAATATCACATTGAACAATTTTCAATTTCAATCTGTAAAAATCTTCAACTACCTGGATCCAGTTACCACAAAACTATCATTTGATGAAAAAATAAATACATGAATAGGAAAACCTGTCTCCAATTTTGGTAAATTGGTTAAAAGTTCCTGGAATGACAAGAAGTTGACATTCTAAATATAGATTTTAATCTACCAGACATGCTTATCCAGTATTCTCCTTAATGAGTGAGAAGTATGTACACCATAATTACAACATGAAAAAGGTTGAACATCTTCTATTTGTAATGTGTCAAAAAAACTTTGAATATCAAGTTTGCAGGTTACCAACAAATTCGTGCACAGAGCCAAGTTTCAACACACGGAAGACGTATGTGATTTGACAATATTCAGAGGATAATCAGCAGCCGCATCCAAAAACAAATGCCTATTGAGAACTTTCACATAGTGTTAGAATAATGGGTAGACAATTTTATGAAACAAATATATATATACAAGTCATCAGTGAATGCTTTTGTCGTTGTTTCTGATAACTGATGGAAAATTGTGTTACATGAAGAACAATCTTGCACAGTGATACTAGGAATTTGAGAATTCAATATTGAGCAGAGCAGAAGAACAAGATTCAGACACAAGGTGTAACAGTCCTAAGATAATATATTCTCATGCCTCTTCTACAACAAACCAAATTAACCATGTACCAGCAGCAGATTTAGCCATGAGAAGACATGTTTAACTCTTGCCAACATTATTTCATCTGATACAGGTTTGCTTCAGGCCAGCTTTCATAATGAATAAGGCCATAATGCTGATATTTAATATAGATTTCATAAAAGATTATTGTTGATATTCAGATATATATATATTTCATAAGATTATCGTTGATATTCACATATATAGATTCCATAACAGGCTACTGTGAATATTCACATTGGTCTACATAGATTTCATAACAGGCTACTGTCACTATTCACACATATAGATTTCATGACATACTTAATGCTCATAACACATTTGTTGTGTTCTCTCTGTAGGAGATTATTGGCTTCCGACATGACAGGATAAAACAGATTGTAACATACATATCTTACTTCCTGACTGCCTGCCTTCTTCGCCTTCTCTTTTATTGGATGACACACTGGATGCTCTACTCCACCCACACAAAATGCTCACTACCAGATGCTGAAAAAGTTTTGCTAACGGTATGAGTTCTTTTTTTAATAAATATAGGCATTTATAATTGAACTCACAAGCAGCTAGAGTGTTGTTGTGTTAAAAAAAAAGAAACAAAGAATAGTAATGCTATCATGTATGTTCTAAGAGGGGAACTAAGATAGGTTTAAATCATGTATTAGCTACCCAACCCTGTTGAAGGCAAAGTTAAGTTGAGCTCTGAACAGGTGGCATAGCACATGATTTTCTCATAAGTACTCAGCTGCCACAGACAACACAGTATTGATCGCAGGAAACTAACAGGAACTACAACTCTTTTAGATAAAGTAGTTAAAGAAAGTGAAAACAAAGGCCTCAGTTTAAACAAGAAGAAAACATAAATAATGAATTGTCTCAAAGAGACATACACCACCAAGATGCAACATAATAATTAATGACACACAATTAGCACAAGTTGAAAAAGTGAAATATCTTAGTACCCTGTTAACATCAGAAGGTAGATACTCAAGTGAGATAAAGAGCCAAATCAGCATTCCAAAAAATGAGAACCATTTTCTGCAATGGAAGACTATCATTGCAGACCCGAATTCAAGTACTGAGATGTTATATCAAACCAATTCTTTTTTATGGATATGAAGCATGAACTGTAAACACAAAAATTCAAAGCAAATTAGAGGTAACAGAAATGTGTTTTCTAAGAAGAATGATGAAAATACCATGGACAGCTAAGAAAACTAATGCAGATATTCTCATTGGTACTGGCATAACAAGATTAATCATATCAAACATTAGGAGCAGACAATCAAGGTTTCTAGGGCATGTGCTGAGAAGAACAAAGCTTGAATACTTAATAACCACTGGAAAGATCAAGGGGAGAAGAGATAGGGGACGACAAAGAGAAAAGTTACTAGATAGACTTGTATTGTATCACGGTATAAGCTTACCAACCGAGCTTATTGGCAACACAAGAGACAGAGAGTCGTGGAGAATCATGATTGCCTATGCCATTTGGCATGGCGATTGATTGACTCAGCTGCCTATCATCGCTTACTGCACTTACTCAGTAGTACCATTCCTTGAACCACCCAAAGTCCTGATTTCCTACTAACTTATGGTTGGGGGAACTATTTAAGTAATTTTTATTACAAAACCATGCAAAAAAAATAAATTGAAAAGGTGTAAATGATTGACTTTATTGTATGCAGTTTACACATCTATCACATGTGCAAGAACAGATGACAAATTATGGGGGACATTTTAAGTTTCTTATATACACATTTGTTGTGCAAGGACAGAATGGTAGATGAGATTGTTATTTAAAGATTGAGGGAATTAGGAATTGCTCTAGGGAATAATGGAAGATTCTTGACGGATAAGACTAGGAAAAATTACAAAAATATGAGCCACAGAACTATTAGCATGCATACCTGTTGCAGTCTGCTGAAAGAGACAAAACTACTATGGGGTAGCCTAGAGTGTACCAATTTGGTTCAGATTACTAATTGTGTATCCGTATGTTCTCTGTGCCTCTCAATGAAACTGAGAATACCACACATAACTCATAGCTTTAAGCGATAATCGCAAACGATCTCTAAGAATATCCACTTTGTAAACAACACTTTGAAACAGTATTCAAACCAATGACCTCTTGAACATAAATGAATGTGGCTTAACCACTACACCAGGGACAAATTACAAATGAGTTAACTCAAAGCCTGAGTCTGCTGGTCGATGTGCTTAACACTACACTGCTACGGTTTCCTAATACAAGGTAAAAGTGACTCATGCTGAAATTGGGCGTGTCTGACAAACAAAGAAGCAGAACCAAGGTGTAAACAATGATGAAACTCATTTTGTTTTTTCCCTGACTACATCCTGTTAGCTGACAGGAATTTGAGAATGTTCATAAAATAAGAACAAGTTCAGATAGTAATGCCCCTTTGTCACTGTGACACCTTTTGGTACAAAACAGGACACCAACTGAACTTATTAAACAGAGAGTTGTGGAGAAACATGATTGCCTAAGCCACTCAGCATGACACTTGATTTATTGATTGATTAACCCTTTAGATTCTAAATTGTTCTCAGTAATCAATCAAAATTGTGCTAAATCCTTTTGCCTAATTACTTTCCCCCTGTGCTGATTCCTTTTCTTGTCCTGCAAAAATAAGAGCTTCCTTGCTACTGTCTTTTTATTGAAACCAGAAAGTATACACCTCGTGATGGAATGTTTGATGTGCACTGCCGCTTGGCGATTTCACAATGAAATAGTTTTAGCAATGAAGGAATAGAAAAAAAAAGCAATGAAGTTAACTCATCTTTTATGGTAAAATGGAGAATGAGTAAACTCGTGGATAGCAGCTGAAGTGTTAAGAACACTTTTAGGTAGAATAACATCTCTGTTACCTGCCATACATGTTGTAGAAGGCAACTAAGGAAGTTTTGGGATGGAATTGTCTGACCCATCTCAGAAAGGCTCAAAGTGACCAAGAAGTCAAAAGTGTCAGGCCAAAAAGCACAGATATTGCAGCTAAACTTTAAACCATAGCACAATACATTTTTATCTCTGGGCTACATCCAGCTAATCTGCAGGAGTTTGAGAATGATATTCAGTACACATGTGATATGCACAGTAAATTTAATGTTGATATTGGGAATTTGTCACTTCTTCTAAAACATTGTTATCCATATAAATTCTAGGTCTTATTTTCACTTTGTCGGTTGTCATTATTTTGAACTTTTTCATTTTTAGAAACAGGTTTTGTTGTTGCTAAAGCTTTTTGTTCTTTTTATTATGTTCATTAAGTCTTTCTCATTTGATGTTAATAGCATTGTGTCATCTGGGTATCTAATTTCTGGTATCTGTAGACCCACGATGTTAATGGGATTGAATTCTCTCAATTAAATCACCACTTAGTCACCCTCCTTGCCAGTAAGCTGATAAATCCTCAATGTTATGTAGAGATTTCCGCTGAAGATGGATGTGTCGGGCCACTGGCGCAAATAAAACGGCGACACAACGCATTTCCATTCTCTGGACTACATCCTGCTGGAAATCTATTAGGACCATGGTCCTGCTGTAAGGGAGATCCGGCGGGAGTTTGAGAATGAACGAAGAAGAAGAAGATGTAGAGATTTGCACATTTATTATGCCATAGTTGTAAACTATTGTGGATATTAGGAGTTAATAAGCTCTTAATTTGTGCATAACTATCCTAGGATTAGTCTATATTTCGATATACAGCATATTTAATAGTTAATAAGCTGTGACTTTATACACAATTATCCTAGTATTAGTCTGTTTATATTTGGATAAACAGTATAATTGAGAAATCTGTGGCTTTAGTTTATTATAACTTTTTTTGGTTCTGTTATGAGAGTAAACATGTGCCAAGAGAGTTCAGTATCCTAGTAATTACTTTACCTAGTGATGAGGTCATTATCTACCTCAAGCTTGCATGTCAATTATATATCCTTCAGGATCAATATGGCCAGTACTTTGTGTCAACTGTTGAGACAATTACCAGAGAAGGAACACGGTGAGTTTATTGAAATTGTTTTGTATGGACTTCATGTTAAAGATTGTCACTCAATAGTCAATCAAACATGTTTAGTATAGGTCATACACACTAGAAGACTAAACCATTTCCACCGTAAGTTGGCTTTGTATGATACTCAATATCCATTGGTGAGATAAAATACCAGACAGTGAGGTACTGTTGAAATCTGAATCTGTAAGCATACACACAATTTTGATGAAGGCACAACATTCTATACAGGACACATGAAAGATCATCATCTGCCAAAACAGATGCTATTTAGAACACTTCAAACTGTCTTCCGCACAGCGGGAGGACAGAATAATCATTCAAAAGACACTTTTAAGGCATCACTGACTTTTTTCAACATAAACACAAATTCATTGGTAAGTTGCACATGACAGATCAAGCTTTCATCGCAAAATAAAGAGTGGTTTCCTCTATTCTAAGTACATGATCAATTGATATAATTCCACGTCTTCTTATAAAACTTGACACAAATTCTAAGTTTGTTTATTCCCTCAGTGATTTTCTTGTTTTAAAATCATTCCAATTTATGTTTACTACTATGCAAAAGGATTAGTTTTCAAAGGTTATTAATTTAGTTCCTATTGCTTTTGTGGATTTCCAGTTTTTACATCCATATGTCAATACAGGTAGTATTGTCCTGTAACAATACGAGTCCATTCTTTGACCTGTGATGCACTCGGTCTCACCATCTGCATCGCGAAGACATTAGTCATATATCAACCAGCGCCAGGTGTCTACAGAAAACCAGTAATCACAGTAATGGGACACAATCTCAATACTGCCAATAAGTTTGTATATCGCAACAGCACCCTATTGAAAACTGTGACAATTGACAAGGATGTTGCCCTGCGTATTGCTTGCACCAGTAGTACTACCAACATTACTTTATACTGTGTCATCCTGGACTGTCTATGTGAGACACGTTCGACAGCGTAACTCTTTCCACCTTTGGTGCCTACAAAACCTCATGGGAGTATGTTGACAGGATCGAGTACCAGACACAGAAATTCTTCAAAAGTCCCATATGCAAAGCATCCATGCCCTGCTGACTAGGTCCCAACTCCGCTGGACTGGCCACATCGTCTATATGTCAGACAAGTCCCTTAAAAAGATATTATTCTATGGGGAGCTGTGCGATAGTAAACGTTCAAGTGTAGGGCAGAAATAATGCTTCAAGGATCACCTAAGAAACAATCTAAAGCACTGCAGCATTGATCATAGCTCCTGGCAGACTACAGCCCTTGATCACTTAGCTTGGAACATCCAGATCACAGCAAGCATCACTAAATTTGAAAAAGAAAGAACACTGCAGGCAATTTACAAGCGATGGAAGCAGAAGGAAAATCTGAAAACTCTCCTGCCCCAAACCCTCTGCACTCCTGCATACACTGCAATAGAACATTCCTGACATGAACCATACTCATCGAGCATCTACAAACTCACAAACCAAATTAGACAATCACAAATGTTTTGTTTTTTCTGCTTGTTCATCACATGTATTGTTTTTCATGCCATCAAGAAGGAACATCATCATAGGTAGTATGCACATATTGAACAGTCTAAGTTATGTAAGGTTGTTAAATTCTTGTGAGCGTCATATATTTGAAAACTTGTTAAATGGCACCTACTGCCAGAGCTATAAGGAGTGATATCTCTTTGTTTGTGTCACGATCATGTGATAGCTTGCTCCTCAAACAGTTAAAGGTTGAAACTTTCTCTTGCTCATGTTTGTTGAGTTTGACATCAATTTTTTCATTTGTGAAATCCATTATTTGTGCTTCAGCTCAGTTGATGGTTAGACCGAGCTGTTCTGAGAAATTGTGATGTCTTTTTATTTTCTTTCTGAAATCTATTCTTGAGCAATTAGATGTATTAATTGTCTGCGAAGTTTAGATCTAACATTGTATTTCCAAAATACCAATAGAATATTCCCAATGGAAAGATTAGATTTTTTGTTTTTGTGTGAACTTACTCATACCCCAGTCAATTATTATTCTGAAAACCATTGGGTACAAGAATACAACCTTATTTGAATCCTGTCTCTATTGGAAACCAGTCAGAATTCCCAATCAAATAATTTTTTTTTAAAATATCAACATTATTTTCAAGAATTGAAAAATAAAATAAAATTAATGGGTTTTTTTTCCAGAGTCAAATTGAAACATCCTAAAAAACATCTCTTCAGTAAACAGCATGACATTCTCAACTACCATCCACAGGTAAGTTCACTCCTAAGTTGTCATCATTATTATTTTTGTTTTTATGTGGTTTGTAAGTTCCTGGTAGAAGGTGTGTTATGTTGACTTTCTTATTTAGTTGCCTAGCAGTATGTCCTGTTATTGTTTTGTCTTAGGTCTTTCTTTAATTTATTGTGGAAATCTGCCACATCAGCTTTCTGTATTTATTGTTCTTTCTCCACTATTTATTTTAAAAAATTCTTCAGCATCATCAACGCCACAATCCCAACATTTCACATTTCTTCTTCTTCTGTAATCATTTGTTAAACATCAAGTCCAAATTGGTCATGTGTCTGTTTTAGGTCATCTTGTGTTCCCCACAACTTGTGCAGAGAAATTCCTGTGGGCCAGATTGTCATTCAGTGAACATCAACTGGAACAATTCTATTGATCCCTGTTGTGTAATTTGTCACTCATGAATGACATTTTGACGACTTTCCATATGGTGCATAATTCTTACGGCTGATGGGAATTGAACCATATCTGTTCTAGTGACACCAAATCGCCTTGAAAAACCAGTAAACAGGTTATCTGTACTTTACTAACCACATCCCCAAAAAAATATGTGATCTCATCAAGACATTCAACCTGTGTGCTCAGGTCACTGCGAATGTACCAAGTGAGACAAGGACTATTACAACAACAACAAACATCCTGTACAAGTATTCAAGCATCCTCTGGAACACAAACGTAGAACATCCATATTCAAATGGAATGTGGTGCTTTCCGTTTAGGTGCATGAATTCATTTGTATAGTTGCATGCCCTCTTTCAAGTTCTGTGCGTTGGGGCTGGCATTTTCAACTTGACTGCAGGGAAGTATCTTATGATACCTATCCGAAAGTTGGTTTTCATGGGACTTCCTACTGATTAGTCTTTTGTGTGAAATATAAAGAACATATTGTAATGGCAAACAACATTTTCTGACTATGTCACCATGTTGGTGCAACCAGAAATCACTGGCAATGCTTATGTAGACCTGCAAGTGCATATATTTAATTTCTCACATAGATATTGTTTTTTTTATGCTGTATAATAAATGTGTAAAACTAATCTGTAAAATTTGTTTTCTAAATATACAAAATAAATAAGAGAGTGAGAGAATGTCAATACTCATAGTACATGGACGTGACCATTTAGAGGGGTGTTAAGTGTTGATACAGAATAATTCCATTTTTAAATTAATGTCACTGATCTGAAAGAATAGCACTCATTGACACATGCATCAGTCAGGAATGTACAAATTCAAGTCATGAAAATCTGAAAACAAGAAATAGCTTTATACTTTATTTAACACCCTTATAAAATGGTATGTCCATGTAGTATGGGTGATAATATAGAAATCACCAAAATTATTCCATTGCTCTCAAACCCCTAAAGATTGCTAGATGTAATCCAGAGAGAGGAATATGTTGTGTCATGGTTTGCAGCTTGGCTGTGATATCTGCTCCCTCTGAGCTTAGAATCAGACTTCAGCATTGCATCTGGATTACTTTGACCCAGTTTGGAATGGGACATCCAACCCCCTCTCCTCCAAACTTCTTTAGTCACCTCCTAAAGTACGCATGGCTGATCACTGTGTCACTATTTTTTATTCCCCATTTCCACCCCTCTGTGGTCCCTCTGACTTTTTCTAAAAATCATTAATTTTCCCTAATTATATTATTTTTCTTCTTCTCGTTCATTCTCAAACTCATGAATATTAGTATTATTTAATGAATGTGTTGCAACATCTGCACCTTTCAACCTGACACATTCATCTTCAGCATAGTTTCTGTCACTTTGACCCTATATGAAATGGGATAACCAACTCAACCCCAAAGCTGCCTTAGTTGCCTCTTACAACATGCAGGAAAGGTAACAGTGGCACTATTCTTTATTCTCCTTTTGGGTCCCTGCAATACACGGTTGTGAAGTATTCTATCCTGAAGATGTAACGGTCATCCAGATTATCACACATTCATATCTTCCTCTCTTCTCGCTCCGCTTCAGTTTACGCCCCAGTCTTGCAATGACCATTAGATTGTCCTTCCATCATTTTTTTGAGTCTTCCTTCCTAGAAGTACAGATCCTAATTATTTCAGCAGAAATTAACTATTCTTTGATGAATTATGTTGCGACATCTGATTATAGACAAGCAGAGTGCACCACCACAGCAAGAGACCGGATGCTGGAGGTTCGTTGCATAGATGGCACATGACGATACAGTTTTACTGCAGTTCATCTATTATGGTTTATCTACTTTACAGATTTTTGATAATCACTGGAGCCGCTGCAAAACTATG
The DNA here is from genome assembly GCA_034231615.1 of Meghimatium bilineatum. Lineage (NCBI taxonomy): Eukaryota > Metazoa > Mollusca > Gastropoda > Stylommatophora > Philomycidae > Meghimatium > Meghimatium bilineatum. Next base: position 30,979,440 of record CM067300.1, on the reverse strand, counting down.
ATCTAACACATAGAAATTGGAAATAAGGAGTAATGAAGTTTTGGGAATCGCTGTAAGAACTTGAAAATACACACATAAATCACTGGAATCGCACACAAAAATGCACATAAAGGTGCAAAAGCGACAGAGGATGGAAAATGGAAAAGCTACTGGATAGATTTACATTGTCGCATGGTAGAAAGTCATCAGTAGAGCTGATACACAGTACAGCAGATAGAATATTATACAGACCACTGATCACCTATAACATATGGCACATGATAATGGTGATCCTGTTCAGGATATTTCTGTTCAACTATTGTTGCATTCCTAGGCACTAGTTTAACTGCTTTATTTTCCCTGCCAGAGTTATGTGGAATAGCTTAATCTGTGGTGTTTCGAAACCCCAACCAAGTTTGCTCCTATTGGGTCTTTTTGACCATGAAGATTATCTTTATTCAATTGAGAGGTTTACTGACAATAATCAGGTGTAATAAATTATCTTTTATCTTTGTACTCTGTGGAATTTGTTATCTACCCCAGTTTTTCTATATCTTTGTAATCATTGGACATCCAGAGCTGCGGTATGTTAAATTATCAGCCATCAATTTGTTATCACTTGTTATCATATGTGTATCTCCAGGCTCTGAATGGAGAGTAAAGAATAAGATTGCTGCTGCCATGCATGTTGTAGGGTTTACTTTACCCCATATTTACTTTACTATCACCAAACTCATAGTTTATCTAGCAGCAGTAATATCATCATTTCTTTATGCCTGTGAAACATGGACAGTCAACAACAGACAAGTTAGAGTAACCAACCATTTCCACCTAAGCTGCTTTCATAAGATATTCAATAACCATTGGTGGGATAAAATACCGAACAGTGAGGTACTTCTGAAATCTAAATCTGTAATTACAATCTTCTTGATGAGGACACAGACATGATGGACAGAACACCTAGTCTGCATGAAAGATCATCGTATAAAAAATTACTATATGGTGAACTTCAAACTGGCTCCTGCAAGGCAGAAAGACAAGAAAGAGAAGTGTATGTGTTTTTACCAGCTTTTTAGCTAAATTTCTAGGATTAAAAGTCATTCCAATTTCCTAAGTGGTGGTTCTAAAAAAATCATTTGCAACAGGTGTTTTAATAATTTATATTTATAAGCCTGAGTCCTTCTTTCAGTATCTGCATTTAGTATCTCTCATGTTCAAAGAATAGCTAGTGCTAGCAATCTTGTTCACAAGTCTAAGACTAATAAAGAGGGACAATCCACGAAGTGTGATAACATTCAGAATGTTGCACACATGCAATAAACCTAATGGATATATTGGGTTCACTGTCTGGCATGATGGTCTCTGGTATATACTTTATGGATTGGATTCGAACCCTGTGTGCAGCCTACTTATTGTTTGCAAGTACATTTTTATGGTCCCTGAGGTTATTGTTGTTACAAAGTTATGTTGTGATGATGATATTCTCTGTTGAAAAAAGAGTACATATGGAGAAACTGAAACATAATGAAGTTAGCCATCTTCATCTTTTGAGCCCTGTTTTAAAACTGAAAATAAGTCTCATAACCAGAATAATTGTTCATAAATCTCAGCTGCAGCTCCTACCAGCTTATATACAAAATGTGTGATAGTGGCATTTTTATTTCTGTTTATACATCACAACGCTCATTATATTCATTTGTCACAGGATGAATTGTGTTTGTTCCTTTCTTGATAAAGACCATTTAATCGAAATTCTGATGCTGTGTAGTGTTCAATGTAAAACTGCTATATAACCCTTTATCTATATATATATATATATATATATATGTATATATGTATATATATATATATATGTATATATATATATGTATGTATATATATATATGTATATATATGTATATATATATATGTATATATATATATATGTATGTTTTTGTCAATATTTACTTTGTCACAATGTACTCGGTACATGTTGTCATGTTAATTTGTTTTGGTAATTCTCATACTAAATTGTTAATATTTTTATAACAGTCTGACAGTGGCCTAGTTCGGTACTTTGTATGCAAGAAAATCAAGTATGTTTGGAACTCTGAGCGTGGCCAGTTTTTTCCACTCAGGTAAGTGTGTTCAGAACATTGCCGAGCCTTTCTTGAGGCCTATAGACAATCAAAATCATGAACCACCAACCATAATCTACAATCTATGGTTATGATGGATGTGGCTCACAAGACCAATTTGTGCCACAAAGAGTATTCCACAGTATATACAAGAACCATCATGTGCTGTTACTTGTCTTCTTTGATTTGCAGCCCCTGAACTATCAGCAATAGCTTTCTCTGTCTTTATAATATTTTGATATTTCTTCTAAAAGTACATGAAGAAAATAAATATTAACATCTAAACAAATCACAAACTATAAGTTTGAATATCCATAAACAGTCATACTTCATTTTAAAAATTAGTGAAAGTCTTCCTCCAATTTCACTATCCATAAACATTCACTTTTCAATATCCATAAGCAGCCACTTTCCAATTTCAATATCCATAAACAGTCACTTTCCAATTTCAATATCCATAAACAGTCACTTTTCAATTTCAATATCCATAAGCGGTCACACTTTATTTTAAATATTAATAAAAATCAGCCTTCAAATTAAATATCAATAACATTTACCTTTAACTTTAGAAATCTGTCACCCTTAAATTATGTTATCAATCAAGCCTATCTTCTTCACTTTTTTTTGTATACGAAACAGTCACCTTTTTAATTTGGTGATCCATTATTGAAATTACATATTATTTTATATGATAAAATATTATTTGTTAATAATCAAACTCATAATGATATTATTCATCATTTTAGAGATTTTGTGCAGACTTGAGACATAGGCATAAAATAAATCACATACTATAGGCTCAAGTAACATTTAATAGGATGCGAGGCCTGCTAAGTTTTGTATGTGGTCAATGTCTTACCTCTGCTTGAATTCCCTTGATAATTATTTGTTCAATGTCTACTTTTGCCGTATAAGTATCTGTTCAAGGTTTGTAGCGCATGGCCGTGTGGTTAGAACGCCATTCTCAGACCCTTGAGGTCCCAGGTTCAATCTGCGGTTTTGTCAGATTTGTTTTCTTTCGGAGGTACAATCAAAATCCTTCCTGTACAAGTCACAGCATCTGCTAAGGCAACACAGCCTTGATTTCCACAGCCTATAGAAAGCCACTCTGCACTCCATCACAGGAAAACATGCAGTAACGAAATTTTATTTTGTAATATCTGTTCAATGTCAACCTCTACTTGATAAGTATTCTACTGGCACCTTTCTGTCTTTCTAGGTGATAGCATTTTGTTATGCTCTGAAGAGGCTGTAGGCTACAATCTATGGCAATTGTGAATGTGGTTAAAAAGTAATGAAAGCTACGAAGAGTATTCCATAGTGCAGGGGAAACTGGGGCACAGTGGATCAGAAATCTTGTTTTTTTAATTGTGCAAAATCGCTAACATATTCTCTCTATTTTATGGTACATTGATGGTAATGTACTGAGAAATATATCGTTAAAAGTATTATTTATATTCTTACCTATCTGCTTCAAAATGGGATGGGTCATTTGATTCACTGTGCCCCAGTAATCATAACCAAAAAAAAACCACTTGTAGAGCTGATACATAAGGAATCTTATTACCATTTGTGTCATAGTATGCTAGGATGACTTCAAGTGTCCAGTCCTTGGTGTATATACTATGACATTCTCATTAGTTGTTATTCCATTCCTGATCATTCTCTTCCATGCAACACAATCCATGGCATCCTGTTTCCATGATTTCATATCAATGCCTGTATCATACATACCCTGCTTGTACACATCATTGTATCGAAGTATGAGTAAGCTAAGATCTTTTTCAACTATAATCCTCCATAAAGGAGATCCTTTGGTATTGTATTAATCCTCCTAAACAGTGGAGTATATCGAACATGTACTTAGAATGAATGAAAATAGGCTGCCACTACAATCGTTAGAATGGGTACCAGATGACAAAATAAAAATGTAAGATCAAGAGAGACTCTTTGCAGAACAGCCATCAAAGAGGGTATGACTATTGATCTCAACAATATGCACACAAAAAAACACAATAGTATTATATCGCTGGAACTGGAGAGCTTTGGTTTCTGCCCTATGCACCACATTCAACGCTGAAGGAATTTAGAATCTTCCTGGTACGCCCCTTCCATTTCAGTCTTTGTCGATTGAGCATGATAAGTAACAAGTTTTCTATGTAGATCAATTAATAATTTTATTTCTATGTTTTCAGGGGTCTGGATGAGGGATACAGATTGTCTTACTTCCACAACACCAAAGGTCTGGACCTTAATGAACATTTTAAACGGTACGTCTTGTTATTCTTATTATAGTTCATGCCATGTGTTGTTGGTTATCATTTCTGTTCATAGCCTTCTGTTTCATGTGCTATCAATCGTTTTCAATACCGATGTTCTCCCATGCCACAATTCCAGGTTGTCACGCATCTTCTTTCTTGGTCTTCCTCTACCCCTCTTGCTCTTCAACTTGCCTGTTGTTACAATGTGTTCCGTCTTTCCCCTTCTCATGATGTATCCAAAAAGTGTGGGCTGTCTCTTTCTGATGCGGGTTAGCAGCCTTCTTTTTGAAATAATTTCTTTCGAGATATCTTCATTACACTTTTTATCTGTTCGTGGTGTTCTCAACATTCTTCTATAAAACTGCATGCCTGCGGCCTCAATATATTTTTTCACTGTTCTGTTGAGCGTCTAAAATTCACTTCCATACATCAGAATTGGTTCTATATAACTTCTAAGACCTCTTTTTCTCACCTCCTATTTGCTTTTTCTTCTTGTGTCCATCAGCTGTTAAATTTCCTCTGTCATCCATTTCTTCTATTTCTTCATAAAACTAGCTGAAAATATAATATTTTTAAAGTCTTCCATGGAAGGCCTTAAATTATGAGTGCAGTACACACTGGACAAGTCAAAAGGCACTCCAATATCCATCTCTACAAATCCATCAGAATGTAGCAGCTCACAGATCCAGTTCATATATCTATTATGTTTCTTTTACCAGGCCACTCCAATCTCTCACAATCTTAGTTATCTGCAACCATTATTCACAATAGTAAAAATCTTTTACGTAGATGGATCCCCTCAGTGCATTAATTATATTAGAACAATTAATTGATGTACCTTTTTATACTGCAATCAATATAAGGTAATAATGCGTGAAACGGAACAATAGTACTTACGTAGAACATAGATTTTTGAAAGTATCACTTGAACATGTAAGACTATCATTAAGGTCTTGTGTATTGTCATATGTATGTTTTCGTGTTTACACCTCATAACTCCTTAGCGATAGTCTGTTGTGTTCTTGTGAAATTTTCAAAAACCTGTGTTCTGAATAAGTACTTTTTATACTGTGGCCATAATAGCATAACATAGAATATACTATATAATAATATAATATAACCTATCAGAGTCGTAGATAGTCCACATTCATAGCTGTTTACTTATTTTTTCATAAATTCATATATTAACAATTTATTTCCATATTTATATAAAAAACGCCCATATCTAGCACCCCAAAAAAAAATTCCCAACTATATTAATTTAAAAAAAAATTTTTTTGTCTCTCAATATATGTGGGATAAAAATATTCACAATAGTAATAATTACTAGGTAATTTAACACCAGTGACCTTTTTTTTAAAAAAAAAAAATTTCAAAAATGGGTTTGGAGGAGGGGGGCTAAATCCTTATTAATATTGAAAATCCGCACTAGTTGACACCTATGCACATTGGAGACACATCATCATAAAAAGCCCTCCAAATACCTCCTTGCTCAGCCATTCAGATAAGTGTTAAAAAAACAAGCTGGAACCAACCATTCCTTAAAACAAAAAAGTTATTGCGTTTTCAAAACACTCACCATAAATAACGTACATTTTCCAAAAAGAAGTCAGGCTCGGGGGGGGATGTAGTTTTAAGTCAGGGCTCTAAATGTTAATGTTGTCAGTCCTGGTTTTCCCCTGGCCACCTCAACTCCTTACTCTCTCAGCTGTTTCTTGCAAAATAGTCATGTCTCATTATATGTCCAAACCAAACAAGTTTATGCCATTCCTGGCCAAAGATTGCATCAACATTTCATCCATTGATAGCGCATAATTTCTACTTCAACTTTGCAAAGCATGTTCATTGAATCAATATGTATGCTTGCATGAACATAGTCCTGTGATATCAGTTATGCCAGTGCCTTCATCCCATCTTTATCTCCATCATAAGACTTCTCATGGTTGTGACTGGATTGACAGTTTTTGGACTGGATCATACAAAAAAGTCCATGCACTGCGTTTATTATGATAGTAATGTGAAAATATGATGTGTTTGTTTGTTTCAATCCTAAGGAATTAGAGCAATAGTCTCTTATATATTTTTGTGAAATAGGAAGCTTTCCCAGGAGTTTTATATCTTGCTCGGAGTGCTCTCCAATTCTCAGAGTGGTATGCAATGTTTTGGAAAAGAAAGCCTCCTACTCATAGCGGAGTAAAAATATAATTGTATAGAAGAAGTATGGGATGGCTTCAATAAGAGGATTTTCTTTCTATATGTTGTTTGTTTGAGCTTAAATCCTTATCAGTATGAGCCGTGTTGAGTAAAGGCAACTGTCAAATTAGACTCTAGGTTGATACACCTACCTAGATTAGGTGCTGCTTTGTTAAACATATCGGTGTTATGGGTTTTGAACTGTGCATTTCTCATGCACTCACCTTGTTCACTTGAGATGGCCTTCCAATCCATCGCTAGGAGCGGTCTGTGTATTTTTACTCTTCGCCATTGCGTATCTTACCCAAAGAGGTAGGTAAAATACAAATCTCGGACGAGGAACTTTGCAATGGACTCTTGTGTACTGAACCAATTCTCTCTGTATGAGCCATGTTGGGCAACGGCCTACAGTCGAATTGGGCTATGTTTGTAGAGACTTGCATTCTATGTTGCTCGCAGTGTACAGATTCTGAGTCTCAACACTGCTTCTGTCAGACATTTGAACAATGCGCTCCCGGATATTTGTTTGATGCTTATCCTGTGTGCAATGGGGAGCTGTATTCAAGCTTTTTTCCATACCAAGGAGTTCATGTTCAAGTTGACATATCCAATACCTGAGTCATGATTCCTACTTTGAATGGGATCAATTGTGATGGGACGTGGGCTTCTTTGTGTTCATGAACATGAACAGAATTTCCACCAGTTGGTCTTGTGCTGGTCCATTGCAACTCTGTTGCCACTGAATCAGCTCACGTACACTACGCTGCCCTCTAGCGTATTACCTTTTCCAGATTCTGTGTGTACCTGTAAGATCACTGTATTTTTATGGACATTGACATTGATCGTCCCTCCATTATTTCTGCTTTTTAAGCTGGCCCAGTAAGGATGCACAGATGCCTTGAATATATTGGATGTAATGGTGTAGAGGTTTCAGAGATATTTCCTATAATTGAGGTAATTCTCGTTCCATCTGCCACATCTGCGGACGCGAGCCTAAAAGTGTTAGCCAGGAATACAGCTAGAGCAGTTGTATTTCTGTTTCCAGGGTGAACCACGAGGAGGTACTTTTAGGATCTTGGTTATCTGCTAACCCTGGGTCCGCACGAGAGCAATGCAAGGCCCTTTGCACCCCTTTCTTTCTATATAAATGCATGTTATCTTCTATATGTTTAACATTTCATGGAGGTTGGTCTTGTGGACTACTTGTGAGGTCACCAGACCTTCCGCATGTGTAATCAAATGTGTATATTTTGTGTTATGGCAATTTCATCTGAAATTTTTGAATGGTTCTTAAATTTGTTTTTTACAATTGTTCTTAAATATCTATACTATATAATCTTTATGATTTCATATAGCACATTTATATTCTTTTTTTTTTAAACCAGTCGTGTACTCTACGGAATGAATTCCATTGCTGTCCATGTCACACCTGTTGTAGTTTTGATATTTAGACAGGTAATATGTATATTTATTTTCTTTCCTTTAATCTTCTCCTGCCATTACCTCATATTTTAACTTAAAATCATTCTATTTTTTGTTAATTTACCATATCCTTTCCCACTCATAATTTCTTACTTTTTCCTGCTTTAAATATCTTATATTCTTCTCCATTCATAGTTTCATCTATTCTTTCTCTACTTATAATCTATAATATAATAGCTGTGTTCTGCCATCTCTGGAACACCCTATAAATAGCACATTTACGTCATGGAATTCCTTTGCGATATCCAATCAAAACGATTGGTGTCATGACGTTCAAAGCAGACGGCATTGTTGTATACAAATTGATATTGATGCGCAAATAGGTATAATTCTGTATCTGTGTGTGGTTAAAGTTATCTAAAATACATCTTCTTCTTCTGCGTTCATTCTCAAACTCCTGCAGATTAGCAGGATGTAGTCCGGAGTACAGAATGCGTTGTGTCATGGTTTACAGCATTGCTGCAATATCTGCACATTTCGGCCTGACACATCCGACTTCAGCATGGCTTTTGGTCACTGACCCTATATGGGATGGGACAGCCAACTCCATCCCATAACCTCCTTAGTCGCCTTTTACGACATGCATGGAAGGTTAAACAGTGTTGCTATTTTTTGCTCCCCTTTCGGGCCCTGGCAACACACGGGAGATCTAAAATACATTATATAATACATATAATTCGCTTTAAATGATGGATGATCCAATGGCAAGAAAATGTCAAAAAAACAAAAGAGTGAAAAGCTAGATGGTTGATTTGTCAAAGTCAAGAGTCATTCACTCAAATTCATGCTGCAAATGCTACAGAGCATAGACATTGAATTGAAAGAGAGATGCGAAGAATTGACCAAGAAACCCTTCAACAAAGACAAACCCATCGAGCTAAGCTAGAATCACCAGCGCAAAGAAAAAATTGACAAGCTATGAATAGAGAATACCAACATCATCACAGACAGCATGAAACTGTTGAGCAAACGCAGAGACATAGAGCTCCAAATGCCGAGGCTCACTCATTGTCATAAATGCATCGAAGTCAAGTAATTTCAAATGAAGCAGCAAATTTCGCTGAGGATCGTGTTGCTGCACATAACTATGGAATTTTCAATTATTATATGTCAATTTTCTGGTGCTAAAGATTTTTTGGCAGAATGTCCTAACGATGGCTCAACAAGTTGTTGCCGAAAGGGAAAGATCATACTCCCAAAGTCACAAGACATCCACGGTAATAAGCTGGAGTATCCTAGTTCCTGCGTCAATGGGAGCAAAAATTACGTATTGTCATGGTTGAGGTCCATATGTTTTAAAAGTTCATGGACAAACTTATCATCGAACTTCTCATATACAACCGCCGTACAACAAAGTCCACAGTTCGCTCAGTTGTAGGTTTTGGACAGTCCTCAAGCATCAGAAGCTCGACAAGCATATGCAGCAAATGCTACATGAGAAAGAGAAATTCTTGATCAAATTTATCAATTTTTTTCTTTGACACAATAGACTAGCAAAGTTGTATCAATTAATCCGTGATCTCGAAACGAGAGATTCAGAAACAGGAGCTGCTGAAACTGGAAGAGAAATCCCAATAGTAAACATAATCTTCAAGCACGATCATCAATCTGATCAACATTGCTATAATGAACCAACATCTAACAAGGTTATGGTTTTCGTCCACGAAGATGGAGAACCACCTTTTAACTGCGACATTCCCATTTACCCATTGAATCCAGAGAATCAAATAAAGCATTTCATTAATATCAATATACTTAGCTTGAATCTGGTTACAATCTCATATTCTCTGTTCTTCCCACGCTGTGAGCCGAGTTGGCAAGCACATTGGCAATGTCAGGCATATCACGGTAAGCAACCCAATAAATTTCATCCTGACAGGATGATGGGTGAATCCAAATGAATCTAGTTTCTTATATTCTTTCTCTCCTCATAATTTCTTTCTCAACTCATAATTTCTTTCTCAACTCATAATTTCTTTCTCAACTCATAATTTCATCTATTCTTTTTCCACTCATAATTTCTTCTATTCTTTCCCCACTCATAATTTATTATATTCTTTCTCAACTCATAATTTCTTCCATTTTTCTGCACTCATAATTTATTCTATTATTTTTCCACTCATAGTTTCTTATATTCTTTCTCCACTCATAACTTCTTATATTCTTTTTCATATATTTCTTATATATTTCTTATTTCTTATACTCTTTCTTCACTCATAATTTTTTCTATTCTTTCTATTAACTCAGCTTGCGAAAAATACAACATGAAAATTAACATGGAAACTATGAAAATCAGTAGACTAATTGGCCTATTGAACATTAATATTAACAAAAACAACATTAGAAAAGTACAAGAGTTTAAATACCTGCATTAAATAATAGCATTTTCACTGAAGAACACAAACTGGATAGAGAAATTGAAACACGATGCCAAAAAGCCAACGCAGTCTTATACCAATTGACACCACTACTCAAACACCCTTACATTAATTTGGCTACTAAACAGATATTGATAAACAGTATATTTATACCAAATTTATTATCAATGTCAATCATGGTCACTGTCCAAGACACAGGAGAGAAAGATAGCAACCTGTAAGATGAGATGTCTAAGGAAGATCATTGGGGTCAAAAGAACAGACAGCATAAGAAACGATGACATCAGAAATTGTATAAAAACTGTACCAAGCATCAAATATATAGAAACTGTACCAAGCATCAAATATATAGAAACTGTACCAAGCATCAAATATATAGAAACTGTACCAAGCATCAAATATATAGAAACTGTACCAAGCATCAAATATATAGAAAGACAACAGAATAAGTGGTACAATCACCTTATAAGAATGGAATCAGATAGAACTCCAGCTTTAACAGAAGAATATCTGGGTACAAAGTAAGAAGAAGACCTACATACAGATAGATTGATAACATCAGAGACGTAATACAAAAACATGGTATTACAACAAATGCAATACATTTGGCATTAGAAAGAAGACAGGCTCCCCACAATGCTTCACTGCATTTGTGGCTAGGACAAGACAAAACACATAATTTTTTTATTCTTTCTCTACTCATAATTTCTTTATTCTTTCTCCACTCATTATTTTTTGTATTTTTTCTCCACTCACAATTCCTTTAAATTCTTTCACCGCTCATAATTTCTAAATGTTTACTTTGTTTCACAATAATTTGTCTCATTTCTTTAAAATTTTTAATCATAGACCCACTTGTGCCATTGTGTGTCCTGACAGATGAGCAGCCCTGGAACTAACTGCCATCACTCTCTCCCTTGCCCCCATACCACTCCGGATTTTTCCTCTCCATGCAGTTTGATCCATGGCATCCTGCTCCCACGATATAGTTTTTAGATAAAAGCATGCCTGTCACATAATGAGATGCCTAAGAGAAGTTGCAAATATAAAACAAGAAGAGATCACATTGGAGATCTCTGTAGTGTTGTAGTTAAGCTGTTCACCTTGTGTTCAAGAGGTCATAGGTTCAAATCGGCTCGTGACATCTTGTTTACAAAGTAGATTTTTTCAGAGGTCTCTGGGGATTAGGTATTAGGTATTTTGATTTTCATCTACGCACACCGGACGCGTCCATAGGTGATCCGATCTCCGCTTCAGTAAATCTCAGGGTATAACGGCTGATTGTTCCGGTTCTTTGTTGGTTCACTACTCTTTTTGAAATCTTTGTCAAGGGTTCTCTTCGGGCCACGCCCATCCTCACTCCCAATTCTTGATATTGACTCATGCTTATTCTGTTTTTATATAGCTGAAGCTACAGAGTTACCATAGGAGTTACTTTAGCTACAAGTGATACTCCCCTGAAACCTCTGAATAAAATCCACATGTGTGCTATGAGTCATGCTCTTGTCAGACGGTGTTCCGTTTCATTAAGATGGATGGAGTACATATGGGGAAACCCAGCTACAATAAAGTCAATAGGTGAAAACAAAGTAAATCATTTAAAATTTGTTGTATTGCTTGTCTGAAAATTTGTCCAGTGAAATACTTTCATCATCTTAATGTTTGTCTAAATATTATTTTCTGCAGCTCCTGTCTCCATTCTATATCTTTCAACTGTTCTCCATGATTGTGTGGTATGTGGATGAGTACAACATATACGCCTCGTGTATTTTTCTCATGACAACTATGTCCATCATAGTTACCACCTACCAAACCAGGAAGGTAGGCTGTATAGATAGCTGTTAGTTTGTATTATATTAAATGATGGTTATTGCTGTTTCAGCTAAGTGATTATTATTGTATCCAGTAGTGATTCTTTGTTGTTGTTGTAGTTAGTGATGGTTGATGTTGTTAGAGACAATTATTTGTGTGGTTAAAGATGATTATTGTTGAATTAAGAACATGTAATTATGGTGGGGTTTTCTTCTTGGCCTAATGGTTAAGCTGTTAGATTCATGCTCAAGAAGTCAGGACCATTTTCCCACTCATAATATCTTATTTACAAAGTGGATTTTGTATTTGAAAGTCCCTGAGGATTATTCCTTGAAGCTATGGAGCCACTTGCTATTAGTGGTACTCTTTCAGTGGGTGGTGTACCATTTTGTTGAAAAGTAAGGAATGCATATGGAGGGATCAGAATACAATGAAGTCAATCCTCTACACTTTTTCAACCTTTTCTATTACAACTACCTCATGCTTGTTACCATCAATAATAATTTCGGCATCCAACGTTATAATTTATGTTTCTTTTTGCTAATTTTTTTATTCAAACTCTCAACAAAGATCCAATCACATAAAAGTATGCAACTATTTGATGGTTGATGGTATCCCATTTGACCACACAGTCAATATGACTGCACTGCTTCATTATTACTGATATTAATGAGATCAAATATAGAACTGTTTAAAATATAGTTCATATTTAATTAGAAATATTTCATTAGATTTAAGTAAACAGGTTAAAATTTTAATTACTTATACACATGCATGCACTCCTCACATCCAGATATATATGTATGTTTAATTATTCAATTTATATGTTGTTTTATGTATATTAATTGCAATGGGTAGGTGTCTGTGGATATATGGTGATATGACACAAAACAGCTACAAAAAGTTAAAGTATGTTTAACCATTGTTAGTTTTGAGGTTGGTATAAGTATGGGAACTAGCTCTCTCTTACTACTGGCTTACCAGTGATGAGGTTACAGACATCCACCGTTCAGGGAAAGTGGTAAATATACTGCCGAAGTTGGATGTGTCTGGCCATTGCTGTAAATAAAATGGCGACAATGCATTTCAGTTCACCGGGATTACATCCTGAGAAAATCTAGATCCCATTAGAATTTAAGAATGAACACACAAAAAAGAGAAAATATCTATGGGTACTTAAAAGATTTATCCACATTTACATACCTCAGATAAGCAATGATGGCAACTCCAGTGTCAAAATGAAGACAACACTCAAAATGACTATGGCTGTCATTGAATGTGTTATAGATAGTCTTCTTCTTCAGCGTTCATTCTCAAACTCCCGCTGGATCTCCCTTCCAGCAGGATCACCTACTAGATTTCCAGCAGGATGTATTTCAGAGAATGGAAATGTGTTGTGTCGCCGTTTTATTTGCGCCAATGGCCCGACACATCCGTCTTTGGCAGAGTTATAGATAGCAAAATCAGTAGTTTAGTCCAGATAAATCTATACAAATCACTGCTACTATCTATTCTTAGGTATGAATGTTAAAACTGGACACTCACTCTTTGTAGATACAGAAAAGATGGTTGCAAGTGTTTGACTATAAGAGCTACAGGCGTGTATTACAATGATGCTTTAAAGAACTTAAAACAAATATATTTGTCATGAAAAATTAGCTGAGCTTGCAGGTCGACAGGAATCACTGTTTGACAAATTGCCATGTTTAGACATGTAATGAGACATATTTCACTTTCAAAGATTTTCCTGCTGGAAATAATTGAAAGTGGAAAGAGAAAAGGTCATCATCATGTGACATTTTTTTTCGAGAACATAGCTTTCCTTATGGAATCTCTGAACACTCTGCTATTCTGGACAAGTTGACCTGTTGCAGCTAGAGACATGCTTATGCAATTCAGTATATCACTGCACCATCGTCGTCTTGGGCGCCCTCTTCCCCTGTTGCTGTTAACTCTGCCTTCAACTATTAATATTTCCGTAATGTTATGTCTCTTTAAATGACCAAAAAGACACAGCTTTCTTGTTAAGATGTTATTAAGGAGCCACCCTCTTCTACGTTTATTGATCTTAACACATTTTTATTTGTATTTTAGCTATCCATACGTAAAATTCTTCTGTAGCATCTCATTTTGAAAGCAGCGTCATTCAGAAGCAAAGCAGAAAGTCATTTTAAATCACTATTTTATTTAATGTACATGCCTCACAACCGTATATTGCCACTGGTAATACGCATGTTCTGATCATACATAGTTTAGCTATACTGCTGAAACCTTGCCAAAGATTTTTCATTTGGGCAAGTTTCAATGTCACCATTGCAATTCTTCTCTTGATTAAAGAGAAAGGGTAGACAGAGAAAATCCTGACTTGATAACATCACAGTTGGTCAAGAAATGATCTTTCAACACTTTGTGTATGACCAAAGATGGGGATATTTGGTAGGTGTTTCACTGTGATTTTTCCAATGTGGCCCTCCCCATCCATGATTCTAATGGGTTTTTATTATTATTATATAATTTTTCTTTCAGTTTGAACGAGCATTACGAAAAACAATTACTTCAAGAACAATCATATCTGTCTGTAGAGGAGGTGACGGTGAGTGAAATTAATGTACAATTGATTTATTGATTATCTAACCTAATGTTACACATCTTGCACCATCAGCAGACATCTACTTCTAGAATATTCATAGGGCACTGATACACAGGCACATCCGCCTCTGACTACACCTGCATTTACTTAACCTGTCACATTCTCTAGGCTGTCTATATGGAACAGGCACCCAGACCCTGGCATGTGTAGCCCTAGTTGATGTGTTTGTCATTACAATATGTAGCTCTAATTGGTATGTTTGTCATTACAATATGTAGCTCTAATTGATATGTCTGTACAGCATTTGATATGTTTATATATAGGGGCCTACATCAGGTAGCTATAGTTGACAATGTTTGTATATGCATCATGTAGCCCTATTTGATGATTTTGTATACATATCATGTAGCCCTAGTTTAGAAGCAGTATTGATATGGTTCTACAGAAGAATTCTAAGAATACCATGGACTGTCAAATGGAAAACTAATGTGGAGGTGTTGAAAGAGTCAAATACGAGACAGAGCTTAGTCAATAATATAAGAAAAAGATAGTCTTCATTTTTTTGGCCACGTTATGAGACAAGGAGTTTTGGAGAACAGTCACAACAGGCAAGAATGTGGGCAACAGAGAGACAGAAGGTGGCATTGTGATAAAATATTAGACAGTTTAACAACCTGGCATGGCAGGCAAACAACAACGATACTGATACATAATACTGAAGACAGAGCTGTGGAGAGCCATGATCGTCTACACCAGCCAGCATGTCACCAGATGATGATAAGCCCTAGTTGATGATGTTTGTATATACAGCATTTGACTCTAGTTAATATGCATACATACATGGTATGTTATCTTGTCTTTGTATTTTGCAGTTTTTATTGATGTCCAATCTGATGATTTAGTTCCTGGTGATGTGATTGAGATACCACGTCATGGCTGTGACATGCAGTGTGATGCTGTTCTGATTACAGGCAACTGTATTGTCAATGAGAGCATGCTGACAGGTGAGATTTTTTCTGTCAACAGCACACACCCACATTCTGAGAGAAGAAAATAAGAGTTTTATATCATGCACAAAAGATTCTCACTAATGGTCTATGCCAGGGCTATTCAACTATATTTACCCAATGATTTTATACATTTAGATTTTTTTAATAACTTTGTTTCACTGTTTTATCAATGATCCGCCGGCCACCAATTGAATAGCCCTGGTCTATGCTTTGAGATGAAGTATCCTGTGTGGAAGGCATATTCTGATTTGAATAGATGCTTAATTAAATTGGCAGTGATGTTACCTCATTCCTTGCCACATTGAGACAACTCCTTGAAGTGAGAATGGGGCTTAGTCCAGCCAATGAGGCTGGAAACCAAGATTGGTTGGGCCATCCCTGACATTGAGCACAATTATAATCCTGCCTAAGCAATCACTGGTGCTAAAGTCAGAGATTCCAGACCGACAGGCATACCAGCAACCATGGTATCATGCAACACGACTAGATAACATGCCTTCACAACCTCTTTCCTTTTTGTATTTCTGGATGAGATTTAGCAACCCTTTTAAAACATTTTAGATTATATTGTTGGATAAATGTAATTTATGCTGACCTTTGCTCCCAATATCAGAACCAGAATTAACCCTTTAACTTCTACGCATAAGTTTACTCGTTCCTCCCTCATACTGCTAAAAGCGAGTTCACTAATTTTTGTTGCTTCCTAAACCTTCATTGCTAAACATTATTCCACTTTGAAATCACTAAACATGACCATGCATCAAACATCTCATTCGTGCGTATATATTTTCTGATGTCAATAAAACAACTACTGCAATGGAAGCTCTTATTTTTGTAGAACAAGGAACAGAATAGTGACAATGTGTGAAACATAGTGGCAACAGAAATGACGTGTCTATGAAGAATACTCGGACTGCCATTAATATATAGAATTAGTAACGATAACATCAAACAGATAACCAAAACAATACCAGTATTGGAGCACATCAAACGACAACAGATCAAGTGGTTTTCACACACTTCCAGACTAATAACACACAGCATGCCACAGATGGCCATGACACATAGATATCATGGCTATAAAGCCAGAGGTAGACTATGTAAATGATGGATCACAGAAATCAAAGAGGCCACAGGAACAAGCTTACAAACAGCACACACGAAGGTCATCTCCAGAGAACTCTTCTACCCCTGACGCCGCAAGGCAAACACTGGCTACAGCATATAAATAGACAGATAGATGAAGTGGAATCAGCACAGCAGGAAAGTCATTGGACTAAGAATTTGTCACATTTGGTATTAGTTACTTGAAACAATGTAGCAGCTAAAGGGTTAACATGAATAAAAGAGAGATCCCAGATATTATTGTTGTTCTTTATTGCATTCTCCACAGGTGAAAGTGTACCAGTGACAAAAACTTCCCTGCCAAATCCTACAGGCATGAAAGAGCAGCATGACCCTGAACTGAGTATGAAGAACCACTCTAGACATGTGCTTTTTTGTGGAACACATGTCATACAAACACGGTTCTATGGTAACCAGAAGGTCAGGGCTATCGTATTGAGGACAGGTTAGTTAACAGATACTTTATTTATTATCCCCCTGTTTGTAACATCTTGTTTACATCTTATCCTACTTATCACATCTTGTTTACATCTTATCCTACTTATCACATCTTGTTTACATCTTATCCTACATACCACATCTTAATTACATCTTATCCTATTTACCACATCTTAATTACATCTTATCCTACTTATCACATCTTAATTACATCTTATCCTACTTACCACATCTTAATTACATCTTATCCTATTTACCACATCTTAATTACATCTTATCCTACTTACCACATCTTGTTTACATCTTATCCTACTTACCACATCTTGTTTACATATTATTCTTTTTACATCTTATTTACATCTTATCCTACTTACCACATCTTAATTACATCTTATCCTACTTACCACATCTTAATTACATCTTATCCTACTTACCACATCTTATTTACATCTTATCCTACTTACCACATCTTGTTTACATATTATTCTTTTTACATCTTAATTACATCTTATCCTACTTACCACATCTTATTTACATCTTATCCTACTTACCACATCTTAATTACATCTTATCCTACTTACCACATCTTATTTACATCGTATCCTACTTACCACATCTTGTTTACATATTATTATTTTTACATCTTATTTACATCTTATCCTTCTGATAACATTCTTTTTACATCTTCTCATTCTCACAATATCTTGCTTACATCTTATCTCACTCACAACATCATGTTAACATCTTTTCCCACTCACAATGTGTTAATGTACATCTTATTCTGCTCACAATGTGTTAATGTACATCTTATCCCACTCATGATAGGCTATTATTCATGTGAAAGAATTTGAGCTACATTTGGTACTGTAAAAAACTTGGCCTACAATTTATGTTGTGAAAAGAACTTGGACTACAACTTATGCTGTGAAAGAATTTGTGCACCATTGATGTTCTGAAATAATTACGGCTACAAATTATGTTGTGAAAGAATAGAGCTAAAATTGATGTTGGGAAAGAACTTAGGTACAGTTGAAGTTGTGAAAGAATGAAATTGGGCTACAATTTATGTTGTGACAAAATGAATTTTGACTACAATTGATGTTGTAAAGGAATCTAGATTACAATTGATGCTGTGAAAGAAAGAATTTGGACTACTATTGATGTTATGAAGGAACATGGACTACAATTGATGTTGTGAAAAAAATTTGGAGTGCAATTGATGTTTTTAAGGAAGTTGAACTACAATTGATATGGAAAAACAATATATTGTTATCTTGGAGTATTGTCAATGTAATATGAGAAACTGAATTGTTGCATATAGCTAACATCATCAGGTAGATAGCTAACAACATCATCAGGTAGATAGCTAACAACATCACCAGGTAGATAGCTAACAACATCACCAGGTAGATAGCTAACAACATCATCAGGTAGATAGCTAACAACATCATCAGGTAGATAGCTAACAACATCACCAGGTAGATAGCTAACAACATCATCAGGTAGATAGCTAACAACATCACCAGGTAGATAGCTAACAACATCACCAGGTAGATAGCTAACAACATCATCAGGTAGATAGCTAACACCATCACCAGGTAGATAGCTAACAACATCACCAGGTAGATAGCTAACAACATCATCAGGTAGATAGCTAACAATATCATCAGGTAGATAACTAACATCATCATCATCAGTTAGATAGATAGCTATCATCATTAGATGGATAGCTGACATCATCAGTTAGATAGATAGCTATCATCATTAGATGGATAGTTGACATCACCAGGTAGATAGATAGCTATCATCATTAGATGGATAGCTGACATCATCAGTTAGATAGATAGCTATCATCATTAGATGGATAGCTGACATCATCAGGTAGATAGATAGCTATCATCATTAGATGGATAGCTGACATCATCAGTTAGATAGATAGCTATCATCATTAGATGGATAGCTGACATCAGTTAGATAGATAGCTATCATCATTAGATGGATAGCTGACATCATCAGGTAGATAGCTAACAACATCATCCCGTAGATAGCTAACATCTGCTTCAGGTGAAAAACGGATAAACTTTATTAATAATTTTGGTTGGATTAATACCAAGTAACTCAATTAATGTGATTCATAAAATTAAAACAAGGGATGAGTGCAGTATTTAGATTGGACTAAAAATGGTCCTCACGATGAAAAAACATTCTCATTTTTTTCCCTGGACACGCAGGTGTGCAGGAAAATTAACAAGTCAACGAATTAGCTACCCTTGCCAACATAAGTGATGGTACGCCTATGGACTTAGCAAAAATATTAAATGCTTTTTGTAAGTCAGCACGTGCAGAGGATTTAAGATACACGAGTATGAGTCAGTATTGAGAATCTGCGAATTGTGATTGAGTAATCCTGACTCATGGAGAACTAACAAAGATTTAAAAAAGACACTGAACCAACGTAGAAACAGAACCATAAACCGCTATACCATGAGAGATTTACTGAAGCAAAAACCTGAAAACCTATGAACATGTCTGGTGTGTGAAGAAGATAATCAACTTGTGTAATTTCAAATACCCATAATGTTTGACCAAGCAAACTGAACATATGAAGTCGGTTTTGCAAATCAATAATGAATCTTTTATTACCTCAATAGGTTAATATGGTAATTTGATTTACTTTGCTACGTGCTATTCTCCTGATAGGTTTTGCAACTTCCAAAGGGGATTTAGTTCGATCCATCATGTTCCCCAAACCTGTTGATTTCAAATTCCAGCGACATTCCTACTACTTTGTGATGGTACTGGCTGGCATAGCAGCAATGGGATTCATTTATACCATTATATTAATGGTAAGCATATCTGACTTCATTAGTCTCACTGCTCAAGCTTCTATAATTTAATTTGATATTTCTGACTTTTGTGACCTGTAGAGTTGAAGTCATGAACTTTGATTCCTCTTGGATATATCATTACCAAAATGTTAGAGAAGATCTAAAAATCAGGTATGGGCAGTAGTAACACAAATACCAAAGTGATAATACTGAATCAGTAAATATGCGTTACAGACACCCACCACTACAAATTTATATTGTATATTAATATTTTTTCTGCAAAATTGTTTCTATCAAATTTTTTCTTATTGTTATATGTTTGTTCAGATGAAGATCTTTAATAAAAATGGCAGCCATTTTAATAATTATTTAATTTATTATAATTGTTTTTATCATATTTTTGTTAGTGGTGGTAGGTATTTACCATATATCACATAATTACTTACTGGTATTCACTATTACCACTTCCTTTTGGATACTCACTAGACATGAAAGATGTATGGATACATATCTGCTAATACAAGTTCTATTGATGAATTCTGGGCATCTCTTATAGAGAGGACAGGACCAGTGGCGTAGCGTGGGTCAATGGCGCCCGGGGCGGAATCATAATTTTCCGCCCTTGTGACATGAAAAAAATATGTCAGTGATTGTGAAAGACTGGACGAAAATAAATTTGCCGCCCTCCAATGATGCCGCCCGGGGGTGGTCCGCACCTCCGCCTCGCTACGCCACTGGACAGGACAAATGTGTATGTAAGATATAAAATAGAGATGCATACAGGTCCACAAGAATCACAACTCTTCATAGTAAATTTATGAAAACCTGTTGGTCTGGACATGTAAGCTAACATGACATCCTATAAAAAACAATCCTGCAGGGAACAGTTGAAGGTAAAAGAAGTAAACAGAGATAATCATGTCAGACAATATCAGAGTTTGAAATGATCAAGATTTTTCCTCACTCATCTGCATTTTCCTCATTCATTACCCTAGCATTTAAATTGTTATATTTCCACCTGTTTATCCAGCATGTGCACTTTCTGAAAGTTTGCTTTCATGCTTTACTGGATAGAGTACCCAACCCCTTATCAAAACCTTCGTAATCATATCTTATGACATATATGACACAATCTAATGTGACTAATTTTTTTCCATTTTGGGCCTTGGAACATGTGGACCTTGGTAACGTGTCTGCCTTGGTAACATGTCTGCCTTGGTACCATAAATGCCTTGACAACATGAATGCCTTGACAACATGAATGCCTTGGTAATGTGTTGGTCTTTGTAAAAGGTGGGCCTTGGTAGGATGAAAATAATAATAATACTCACGTGGGAGACAGGTAATGAAGTTATACTGGTAAACAACTAACACACTATCACTGTCGGATGCCTACATGAATTAATATATTATACACAACAAAACACAGAATATAATCATACAGATGACAATACACAGGACATAACCAACGTTTTGGACCTAAAGGCCTTTGTCAGGATACGCACATAACATTCAAACATAAAAATACCACAAGTAGAAATGAATACACAATAAGCGTATCCGAGTGAAATATGGTAGTCAGATTCCGGAAGGATATGAACAGGAAGTACACAAAGATGATAATATAGATGGAACGAGAGGAACAGAACAATGATGTAAATGACGGCACAAAATGAATATAAAGACAAAGACCAATCCGACTGGGAACTAAGCAAAAGAGTGGTCGGAATTGAGTCCAAATGGCCTGATGGTACCCAACTAAAAAATGAGACGATTTTATAGGGCGTACCTAGATCTATCATCGGTGGTGCAGGATCTGATGGCAGTGACCTGAATGTCAAGGACACCCCGGTGGCCATCGCCGTTGAAGTGATTGGCCACAGGAGTGGATGTTCTGTGCTTAATGGCATGCAGGTGGTTACAGAAGCGGTCGCTCAATCTAAGGCCAGTCTTACCGATATATTGCTTACCACAGCGTTTACATATGATCACATAAATAACATTACGGGATTCACATGTAAAGGCCTCATTAATGGAGAAAATAGCCTTGGGAAATTAGATGGAGCACATCTGGACCACATAAGGACATGTGTAGCAATGACTGCATGAGCAACGAACGGTACCAAAATGGTCATGTGCAGAAGACCTGAGGTGGCTGTGGACCAAGATGTCTTTCAGATTTTTGTCGCACCTATAGGCCACCAGAGGTAAGTTGTGGAAATGTGAGTTGTAGGATGTGAGCCTTATTAACATGTTTTTTCGACCTTGATAGCGTATCCACCTTATTAACTTGTAGGCATTGGTATCATGTGAGCTTTGGTAACGTGGTTCTTGGCAATCTCTCTGATTGAATCTTCCCATCATGTTTTTGGTCTTCCTCTTGCTTTGTAGCTGTTCTTTCTGCTGTTGTACGCAAGGATGGCTGGTTGTGATGTTTCAATTCGCATACGGTGTCAGAACCAGTCGATCTGTTGTGTCTCTATGTATTGTTTACATCATATGGTATCTACTATCTCAGGTGTCTTTATTCCTTATTCTGTCTCTTCTGGTGATGTTTATAGCCTTTCTCAGGCATTTCATCTCACATGTTTTAATCTTTCTCATGAGTGGTTTTTTTCCGGGGCCATGTCTGACACAGGTAACATAACAGAATAAAGATGGTGTTTGTTTTCTGTTATTTGGTCCCAATGCATCTCTAGGTGTTTATGTTGTATATTTTTGTTTCATGTTTTCAAAAGTCATCATCGCCCTTAGTAGGCAATGCAGAGTGATGGGAAGGTAGACCTTGAGATCGAGGAATTGATAAAGTGGAAATAAATAATGTTGATAATGAGAATGCAGTTACTCAGATGGCTCTGTTTGGCGTGGAGTGAGATCCAGTTGGGGCTTCCCTGCTAGATTTGGAGAAACAATCATAGCTAAGTAGAGCTGAACTTACATGACAACAACTTCCAGTGTGATAATGGGAGCAGAGGTATCTATGGCAGTTTTACAAGCTATCTGTTATCTTCTTTTGCTGTTGAGTGTTGCAGGATTGAATGACGATGTTTTTTGGGCTAGGCACAATAAAATGCTTGCTTGATATGCATTAATATTGTGACATCTCAGAATGTTGGTAACTCCTTAAATCCACCTTCATCTTGGTTTTCCTCTACTGTTTGCTGTTTCCATTCTCATGTTGTATTCTCTTGGCCAATATGAGTTTATTCACATCAAGTGGCAGAACCATTTTAGTCTCTATTTTTTCAAAAATATTTGACCACCGACAACTTTTACATTGACTTTCAGAGACCATGATGAACAGAGAAGTTGTTATGTCTGACTCTGAACCCATGTTTTAGAATATCCAAAGTGGATGACTGCACCATAAATGGATGACTGCACCATGAATAGTTAGTTAGTTAGTCGTTGGATCATCGTCATTGCACTCCGGACAAGTCCATAGGTGCTTAGATCTCTCCTTGGGTGTAGCCACCATTACACATTGACTGACGGTCCCAGTACACAGTTGATTGACCATCATTCTTTCTTGCCCACGAAACCGCTCCGTTCTAGCACCACCACATTTCAAACCAAACTCCTTTATTCTAGTCATGGAACACGAGTCATTGTCACTTATACAGTCATTTTCTCATGCGTTTTCCTGTAGGATGTACAAAATGTCTGCTCAATCCATCGCTCCACCAACAACCATAGTAGCAGCGTGTGCGGCCAAACTATCTGCTCTCTCATTACTCGGACTCCCGCATGTCCCGGCACAAAAATGAAAGTCACTTTACGCATACAGTAATTCTTCACTGCATCCAGCCATGAATGGATGGCTGCACCATGAGTGGATGGTATACATATTAAGATCTGCTATTCCTTCACGTATATGGATCTAGTGGTTTGTAGATCATTTCTGATAAAGATCTACTTGCCAAACTGTCCAGCATCTTCTCTCTTGGTCAATTTCTGCCTTTCTTACTCTTCTAATTTTATATTCAGGATTGCATTTGATCTGGATCTGATTACCTCTGAACTTTAATTTTGTATTCCTCATATAGGTCCGTAATGGTGATGCTGTGAAAGATATCATTATCAGGTCCCTTGATTTGGTCACAATTGCTGTCCCTCCAGCTCTACCTGCTGCTCTTGCAGTAGGTGTGGTCTTCTCTCAAAGCAGACTTAAGCACCAGAATGTTTATTGTATCAGTCCTCGAGGTATCAACATCAGTGGAACAATCAATACATGCTGCTTTGATAAGGTTAGTAAATATACTTCTGGATTTTAAAAAAAAATAATTGCATCTTCACTCTATCACTCTCTCTCTCTCTCTCTCTCTCTCTCTCTCTCCGTATGAGTAGGTGTGAGTGTACAGATGAAGCACAGTAGAAATCCAATTATCCGAATTAATTGGGGATCGGGCCGATTCAGATAATCAAAGATTCAGATAATTGGACATAGCTTAGGAATGAAGCAAAACAGTGTACATACATACAATCATACATTGAAATGAACAGAATTTTATTGATAAAAGTACACTGCCCCGGAACCTCTCTACCGCTTCCGCTAACGCTCTCCCTCTAAAATTATTTCATCTATATTATATTCTGATAATTGGGGATTCAGTTAATTGGGACTATATTGGAAATATATATTTCAACAATTGAGTTGTGGAGGTTGCAGTTTCCTTCTGATATAATTGTATTGATCTCTTATTTCCAGACTGGCACATTGACAGAAGATGGCTTGGATATGCATGGTGTCGTTAAAGTGGAGAAAACCAAGTATGTATTCTCTTTTTTCGTTGTCTGGATTTGCTCACGGAAACGTTGCAAGACTAGAACATCTGTCTTATTTGTTCAATTCCACCTTCATTATTCTTCTGTAGTTTTAGCAAAAGAATATGTAGATGTTGTCAGAAATGGTAAATTACCACCATTATCTACACAATATAAAATACTAACTCTTGACCCCTGTGACTACACACTGAAACGGCATGGACCATCTGGGTGCCTGTGACATCTAAGTCACTGCCACTAAATTATGCTACTCTGATTATCGAAATCAGTATTCCTTTGAGAGTCAGTATATTCATAAGGTGTCAACTAGTTCAGATTTTCTGTATTGATACGGATTTCGGGCCCAAATAAAACAACCCCCAAACAATTGTTATTTTTATTTTGAAAGGTCATTTGGTTTTACATATTCAGTAAATTACCACTAATGCAGACATTTGTATCTCACACACACATATTGAACTTATTAATGGGCAAAAAAAGGGTCTTTTGGTGCTAAATATAGATGTTTTTACTGAGCTGCGGAAATAAGTTGTTAAAAATACGAGTTTATGAAAAAATAAGTTGACAGCTATGGTATATCTCATGATAGCGGACCCTTCAAACTTAATAGTTTCCATCTCTATTTCTACATTTTGTATATCATAACACGCCATCTCCCTATATAGCTATTTTGCCGTTTATCTGTCATTGTTTTTTAAATAAATTTTATTATTATTTTCTGCTTGCTTAAAACATTTCATTCATGAACTTCTCATCCTTTGTTGTGTTTGTTGATAGTGTTGTTTTCTACCTGATCTGTTTTGTATATTTTGTTTGATACATGTCATTTGGTGTAAACATCAATTTAGACTGGATTTTTTTTACTGATTTGTAAAGCTTGCCAGCACGAACTGAAGTCTCATGGGAAAAAAAATTGCAGCTGATAGACCAGCACAAACATTGTTAGAGACTGATAATGGTTAACTGTATGCTTCACTTTGAACTTAAAGAAAGAAGAACGAGTTAATATTTTAACAGAACCAAATGAACAGAACTCTAGATCTGCAACATTGAGACAGTAAAAAATTTTATGAAATTAGAGCAAATTTGTACCTGACTACTAAAGTTTATCAGCATTATGATTTCATTTCTTTTAGTTTTTATCATAATCAGCACTTCCTCATTCTCTCACATGATGAATTTTATATGTTGCAGGTTTCAGCCAATTATCAAGAATATGGATAATCTGGGCTCTGGCCCTATTGTGGCTGGTATGGCTGCCTGTCATTCACTGACAATCATTGAAAATGAGCTGATTGGTGACCCCCTTGATCTCATTATGTTCAATGCTACTAAATGGGTGAGTATGTGTATGGACATGTCATATGTTTCTAACAGTGCTCTCACATCTTCAAGATTTGAATCTAATTTTTGTTTCATTCCTTCTCAAACTTCGACCAGATCTCTCTTATAGTAGAATAATGGTCTTACTAGATTTCCAGTAGGATGTGGTCCAGAGAACAGAAATGCATTGTTTAGCCATTTTATTTGCACCAATGGCCCGACACATCCATCTGCGAAATTGATAACTAAATTGTTAAATGTTTTTACCACTTCAACTAAACAGTAGACGTCTATTACCATATCACCAGTATTGTAAACCAGCCATACAGGAGAACTGCTTCTTGTACTTACACACTGGTCACCAAGCTCAAAGATAAATACATCCCCCATGCTTAATATTGTTTGCCTCTGTCATGCATTGCTATCAACATAACCACAGACTCCTACAGAATGTTATTAAATGCAAACAATATGTTATTATTATGTTTTTATTCAAGTATTAGAACTAACACTCACAGAAATACTGAGGGGGGTAATCAATACATAAACACATCAAATTGGATGGGAAAGGGAAATGCCTCTGATACTGTGAGGTAAGACATGGCCACACTGGGCTGAGCCGAGGCAAAAACTTTCTGGCAACCGCTTTGACCAGAAGCAGACTGGGAACTTTGTCCTAGTGACAGGCCTGAAGATCTAGCAAGATCAAAAGAATCCTTAAAGCAGAAGAAAAAGATGAGAGAGAAACACTCATTGCAGATTTAGAGAGGAGGATACAAGCCTTTGAAAATGAATACTAGATCACATTTTTAACCTTTTTTTCGTCTTTAACACCCATTTTATAGAAATAAAGTTACCCATAACTCATATAATTTTAAAAAATGCTTTTCAATAGGGTAATAAAAGCACATCAAAATTGTATTTTTCAGTTTAATAAAAAATATTATATTATTCAAGCTTCAAGACAACTATTAAAAATAAAAATTATCTAACTCTTTCAGGATGCAATTATTCCAGAGTTTGGACATAATTAATATTAGGCTAAATTTTTGGAACGCAATATGATTTAGGCGCAAGCTTCATGAAGACAAAGTATTAGCTATGGCAGGTCATATAAGATATCAAAAGAAAGATAATGGAATGTGAAATCCATAAACAATATAAGAATTGTAACAACAAAACACAAAAATTAACCACAAACAGGGATGTTAGGTGAACAGAAATGTTTTTCGTTGTGCACTTTTTTCTACTTACCCTCGATTTGATTTATCTTGAAATGTTGATATCCAATCTTACTAAAGTAGATGCTTGACTGTCCATTTACTGTTCATAATTAGTTTATTTGAAGTAAATATATCAACTGCCTAGTGTTTTAGGCCAATTTTTGTGTCTCATGTCCAATTTCAGAGCCGAGCAAAATATTGTGAAAATTTAGAAAATATTCCCAAGTATTAGATTTCCAAAGTTGAACTTTGTTACACTCAATATTATCATTAGGTCTAATTCTAACTTCTGTATAACGTAGTGCAAGATTATCAATGATGTCACTAGGCATATCTGATTCTTCAGAAATAATAGCAGTTGAAACAATTTTATAATTTTTTAGCCTTTGCCTATTAGGTCTAGGCCTATTTCTTTTACTAGGAGTGGGTTGTTTTTTCTGTTAGAGAATAAATTTAAAAACTCACTCTGTACATGACATGCAACAGAAAGAGCATGCAGCCTTTATCACACAGCTACAAATATCAACCCCCTAATGGGAAACATGCAGTATTTGACAGTTTTCTTTTATATGCTACTACCATTCTGTAATTCTCTACGTTATTTACTTTCAGATGTTAGCTTGAATAAATTTCATGCATGCATTTCTTATTTGTAAAGCTGTACATATGCTTCTAGATCATACCTCAACGTATTGTGGAAGATCATGGTTCACTCTTCAAAATGTAATGTATAGACATTGACTCTATTTAGCTTTAGTCTGTTTGTTTCCAAGCCTAAAAAGGAAAACAAAGAACAGTAATAATGCCATGCATGTCATAAGAAGTGACTAAGTAGATTGGACATGAGTTTGGTTATATAACCCCATCATCTCCAATGGATGAAAACTGCTGAAGACCTATGCCTGAACTGCTGGGAGGGATAAACCATTTAATCTGCAGCATGTCTTGAGATTGTAAGAAAGCCATAGCAGCATAATCTCCAGAGTAGAACGCTGCCACAGCTCATTGTATTGCACGTACATTTGCATTGAGTAAGGGAGCCATCTAGGACTTACAAAAGTTCTGGAAAACTTTTCTGCCAAAAATAATGCCAGAGAAACACCAAAAGTAAATATCTCGGGCCAAAAGTAAAATTGCACCGACTGACATCGGGAACATGAGGGACAAACTCATATTCCTTCTGGATTCTGTAATCATCGCCATCATCATTGATACAGTGTAAAATTGTTAACAATGCCATCTTCTCTAAATGTCAGGACCTTGAAGAACCTGGGGAAGATGAGACCAGATTTGATATGATGACACCTACTGTTGTCCGGCCAAAGAGTAATGCTGTATCGAATGGACTAGGCTCAACTGATGTGGTAAGGTAGTTTATGTCTTTTCTAAGTATCTTTTTTCATAGTGAGGAATCTCTAGTTATCTTTCTCTTGCTTGGCAAACCTGGAACACAATTTTAACCAACTATAGTGTTTTTAAACCATGAAACAATCCCAGTCTCTTTGAAAGCATATTCAGCACTCTAAATACTTGACAGAACCCAAAACAGTAGAACACACCTCCCAAAACATGCACTCTCGGATGCAAGAAAGGGAAATTGTAGTGTGTGAGATCAGAGGTTTCAAAAAAGTCACCAAAGTTACCAAAAGACTGAGAAGCACAGATTTTAAACAAAATTTCTAGTATATTCTATTCAAGATGTAAACATCCATTTTATGGCCATAATGATTTTCTTTTCATTAATAATTTAATAATTTACATTCAGTGATTTGTCACTGTTTTTTAATTGTCATGATGCATAATTGCCTACAGCAGGCTTTGAACCTGGTACCTTGGTCTTCACAGGCATGTTCAGTACCTGCCACCACAGAACCGGACTAGAAGCACGGATAGATGCTACTTTAGCCAGAAAATTGTATGAATAGCGTCGTAACATTTACCATCATAGCTGAGACAACAGATATTTAAGATCTAATACAGTTTGTATTTTTGTGGTATTTGAGACATGTGGTTCCCTTCTGATTTCCTCCACAGCTGTACGGTGGTGATGTTGGCATAGTTCGTCAGTTTCCCTTCTCTTCCAGCCTCCAGAGAATGTCTGTGATCACAAGATCTCTAGGGGCTATGAACTTTGATCTTTATGTCAAAGGGTCTCCAGAAATGGTAGCCAGCTTGTCTAGACCTGACACAAGTAAGTCAAAGAATTAAGTACCATTAATATTGTCATTTTAATGTTATAATTTAATATGATATATATATCTTCTTATATTCCATGTTGTGTGGTGTTGGTTATTATGTCTTTCCAGAGCCTTCTGTTTTGTGTGCTGTCAATTTTTTTGGGTCCAGTAAAATCAATTCATTAAATTTATTTTGGTCTAATACAATCAATATACATAGACAACGACAGCACAAGACAAAGTCAAACTTGTGACAACTGAAATGGCATGTTTGTGCAGAATCCTAGGGATATCATTAAGAGACAGAATGAGGATGTTAGACAAAGAACAGGCATCACCCCAATTTTGTTTCAACACAATCTATTATGCCCTAAAATATTATTTTTATCTAGTACAAAAAGTGTAATTTTAATTTGATCTAATATGATCAATTAGTGTACCCCAGCATTTTGTTTTGGTCTAATACAAACAATGAATCTATTTTCTTTTGATCTTATAGGATCAGTCTATTTTCTTCTGTCTAATACAATCAATGTGTTTATTTTGTTTCAGTTCCTTCAGATTTCCAACAAGTTCTACAGTCATATACCCAGCATGGCTATAGAGTCATTGCTCTTGCATGGAAACCACTCCCAGGCAAACTTAATTATGTGAAAGTGCAGAGGATTAACAGGTGAGGCAGAGTGCCTTAATCTTTGATATATTAATTTTGGATTGGTTCTTCTTTTTCTTCTGCATTCATTCTCAAACTCCTGCAGATTAGCAGACAAGAGTAGTCTCTTGAAAATGGAATGTTTTGTGTCATGATGTGCAGTTTTGCTGCAATATCTGCACCTTTCAGCATGACTTTCACATTCGACTTATAGCACATAAGGCCTAACACATAACATGGTTCTAGGTCACAAATACCCTCTATTGGATGGAACAACTAGGGACCAAACCTGAAATAAAGGAATGACAAAAATGGATGTGCTGGACTTCGGACGTCCAGACCACAGAGTGGCCAACCGAGGTGCAAATAACACAGTTCTACTGTGGAACCTGCAGCACAATGTTCTTCACGTTCCCGGCGGAAATCACACGATATATTCGCTGTGGTTATATGTAAGCAAACGCTGAAGAAGAAAAAGAAGATGGGACAACTATCTCCACCTTTTAACCTCATTAGTCATTTTGTACGACAGGAATGGAAGGTAAACATCATTGCTATTTTTTGCTACCCTCTTTCGGGCTCCTGCAACACATGACCTAGGATCAGTTTAAATTGTCCACATTATGATGCAGTTTTAAATCATGATATTCTCACAAGTCAGGATATTGTCACACATTTTAAGCTCTTGCAACAAATTAGTAATGTAGTCACACAAGTGTGGATATTGTCACACATTGTAAAGTTTTATAACAAATTATTATATTGTCACCATATTTTTTTTGTATATTGCAAGAAAACATGAAACATATAACTAGAACATTTCATTCTAACACTTACCACTTGTGATGTTTGCTCCGTAGAGACCAGGTTGAGATCGAACTAACCTTTCTTGGATTATTGATTATGGAAAACAGACTCAAACCACAATCAACTCCAGTCATTAATCAGCTGACAGAGGCTAACATTCGTACAATCATGGTTACCGGTAAGGCAATCACTTGAATTGATTGCAGTGTTGATTGAATTGTATTAACAGCAAAATGTATATACTTCTTTTCTTTCAGTTTCCCTGTGGAACATAGAGCTGCTTCTGTTGCACTCTATCAATATCCATTATGTTGTCTTCTTCATCTGTGCCCACAATGTCCCATTTAATTTCATCTCTTCTTCACCAGGTGTTCATTGGTCAACAAATTGGTAACATTTCCTATTCAGCATGTAGCCATCAACCTAGTAATTTTTGTCTGTAGTGATTTTCTAGGCAATATAAATATGTTCAGTAGTTTTCCATTGCTTTCTGAACGGTTGATATACACAATTGCCTGTAGCGGGATTCGAACACGGTACCTTGGCCCTCACAGACATGATCTGTACCACGCCATCACAGAGCCGGACATTAGTACTTACATAAAACACAAGGTCAATCAGCTTTACAATGAATGCACTGACTAATATTGTATCCAGTTTTACAGCAGTCTCACTTATTAGCAATTGTTCATTGATCTTCCAACTCTCTTCTTTCCTTGCGGGTTCCACTACAGTACCTATCTGATTATGTTGTTGGGCTTCTCTCTGAGGGTATCTCCTATCCATTTCCATTTTCTAATTTGTATCTCGCAAGTAAAATGGTTCAGTCACCTTATGAGAATGAACACAAACCAAATACCAATAAGAGCATATAACAAAATAATATCCGGATGTAAAGCCAAAGGTAGACCAAGAAAACGGTGGATAGAAAACATCAAGATAGCCTTGAACAAACATGGACTAAATGCAACCACTGTGACATATTTGGCCTTGGAACGACAGCTTAAGCTCCCACCTTTACGCTTAACAGCAAATGTGAATACAATGAACCATCATTTACCTGAAGATAGACAATAATTTAATTCCTACACCGGTATTATTCAGTATAGGACTTCCTGTTTATTACAACTATCATTCTGATATAACATAACCCATCATTGGATTGATTCCATGCTGATAATAGGAGAATGAATTATTTTATTGCATTTTTTTCACACTTCAAAATGAACTTCAAGCTGTTGATACTCATGTCCCAAGTGTTTATATTTGGTTTTTTTTAGAAAATAATATTGGTAAAACGACTCAGAATTAGACAAAAAATTGAACTATGATTCAAGTGAGCTGGTTATATATTGATACAGAATAGTTCATACAGGTCCAAGAGCGAGCGATGGACACACATTTTGAAGATGAGAGAGTGGCAATCCATTGCTAGACAAAATAATTAATAAAATCAATGCAAATGAAACATTTCAATAAAAGCTTGAGATAAGAAAGCTTTTTCTTGTCTGAATGTCTTTTTGAAAGTTTCAAACCCCTAATGTTATTGAGTGATTATTAATTATTTCTTAAAGTTATCACTCGCAAACCTCATCATACCTATACAAAAAAAAGTATGGCAAGGGTAAAGACTTAGTATGAAAGGTATAACACCGAAAGTGGTAAATATTGTAATTGTAACTTGGTTGTAAACCAAGGCAAAGCACATTCCGTTCTCTGGAATACATCCTGCTAATCTGTTGAAGTTTGAGAACAAACGCAATAGAAGAAGAAATATCAAGGATAGATAAAGGTATATTCAGTGAAAACTGGGTTTGTAGTATATCAAATGCAGAAACCTGTGCATAGGTTGATGGGTATGAAGGTGGCCACATATGATCACACTATATCATAGAGCTGTATTTCCTATACATTTGTGAAGTTAGAACTTCACCATGAGGAAATGTAATTAGACATTTCCCAGGTATTCATTTGAGATCTTAAAAAGTTAATCCATACTGGCAAACTGAGAATTTTTGGGAATGTGTCTTTCCCCCCTCTCCCAATTCCACAATGCATGTTCATAATATAGAATCAATTGTAATCATAAAACTGTTTCCCCACTTCTTTAAATCCACTCATCTCTCAAGTTAACACTTATTATATGGCAGATCTCCCAAGTTAACACTTAATATACAGTATAGGCATATCTCTCAAGACAGACTAGTTGTCATATTTTTAATGCAAATCTAATGACAAGATCCATTTGTTGTAGCGTAAAAACATGGTTCCACAGTGTGTGCTTAATATGATTTATGATCTATTTCTGTCATTTATTTATTACCACATTAGTTATATGTAGTCTTCTATCAACTTTCTTGTCTATTTGTCACTATCCATGATAAAGACATGTTGGTCAAAATGCTAGTTATGTATGTTTCTTCAGCTTAACACTGCTATTTTACCCATTTCATATATATTTTTATACCAGGTGTCACAAAATCACTATGTACTTGTTTACATTGGTTGTGACACTACGTGATATGAATTTTGAGTATTTAGTGCAGATCTGTGAACATCAGTTCACAGTGACTTTACAGACACCCTCTAAGTACTAACATCAGTTCACAGTGACTTTACAGACACCCTCTATGTACTAACCATACAATGTAGTTTTACTGTAATCTCTGGTTCATTCAGTTATTTCTACCATGACCAGGTGACAACATGCTTACAGCACTGAGTGTGGCCAGGGAGTGTCAAATGGTGGGCGCGACTGACCGCATTATAGTGGTGCAAGCCTATCCTCCTCATAACGGACAGTCAGATGTCACTCTGGAATTTGTCTATGCTGATGACAGTAGTAGCAAAGTGGAGGAAGTCTTTACCATGGTATGCAATAAATCTACGATAAACGGTTTTCAACCTTAATTTTGAACATATTTTTTTCAATGCCCCCCCCCCCAATCACCTCGCTTTAAATGAAAAGGTAATTTGCTGTCTTTTTACACATCAGTTAAGCTTTATCATTATGTTTGCTATCATTCATGGCTGCTTTCCCTTTACCTCTCTTCTCTCCCCCCCCCCATTTCAAAATTATTCATGGTTGCCCCCACCTTCTAAAGTCCTTGTGGCCTATGTTGAGAACCACTGTTATAGATAACTCTGTCTCATCCAGTATTGTATTCACTATGTATGCCTTCCCTTGTTTCATATACAGTGGAATCACTTTATAGTACATACATTTATAACAAAATTCCCTATTTGTTAAATAATACATCATTATTATCAGGCAGCATATTTTCTCTGTCACATTCCCTAAAGCCACCTTCACCATTGATGAGAGCTTCAAAAGTGTGTCCTGCAGCATCATCTATGCCATCATATGCAAACGTTGTGCCATGACATATATAGGTGAAACTGAAAGGAAGCTCGCAGACCGATTCTGTGAACATCTGCATAGCATTAAAAACTATTTTGGTTATCCTATGGGCGTCCTCTTTAGTGACACAGGCCATCGAGGCGTCCAGGACATTCAAGTTACGACCATGAAGTCGTGCTTCTCTGATGACCGAAAGCATCATGCGCTTGAGAACCGCTACATTTACCAATATGACACTCTTAAACCCTACAGCATCAATGAGTGCCCGTCTCATGGATGATATCGAGTTGTTTCATAATTTCTGTTTGTTTCGTGTCACATGTATGTAATAATTTTTGTTATATTCTTTGTACAGTGTTATTTCACCTCTGACCTAGTTACAACTCTTCCGGTCAATCTACAATACACATGACCATGTGAATGTCTATAATTCTTACTGTTCATTTTCTGTTGTATGTTTAAATTTTTGTTCAATTTTTGTCTTGATAAAGGCCTATTTGTCGAAATTTCAATTTGTGTCTGTTATTATGTGTGTCTTGAGTGATTAAGAAAACAAAATATGGGTTTCTCACCGAAATATTCATTGGTCTCTAGAATCCTAGATTTGATGTATGAATCACATGGGTTTATTTATGTTTAAGTGAGGAATTCAAACTTCTAAAGACCTCTGGTACAAAGATCAGAGTTTTGAGGTTATGTCAGATTGTATTCACTTCATATATAACTGTGACTTTATGGTCTGAGTACTTGTTTCATTGTCTATTGTGGAAAGACATTTCATTGTGCTAAGCATTGTGGTCAGTTTTCCTTTGGTGTAGTGTCTGGTGTGCTGTGGAGTTAATATTGTCTTGTAAAGAACATGTCACAACCTGAGATCTAACCCTTGATCTCTTGAGCTCAAGACAAATGGCTTACAAAATCACTGTTGCACATGATTCTTATAATTTAAAAAAAAGAACATCATAGTTGAGATGGCTAGATTTGTTTCCTTGTATAACTCAGTAAGCCAAGTACACAATTATAGCTGGGTCAATTGTAACAACTTTATACCTGACAGGCATTCTGTTCATTTATGAAGCCAGCAACCTCTTGTCTATCATCGTGATAGTTATCAATCAAGTCAAACATATCATTCACTTGAAACTTGAACAAACGTTTTGTTTCCTAAACAGTTTGCTTATCCTGATACATCATGTTTTTGGTGCATTCACAGGATAACCAAAAGATTCAAATTGATGCAGACAGTCAGAAATTTCATTTTGCTCTGACAGGAAAAACTTGGGCTGTCATCCGCCAGTACTGTCCTGAAATGCTGAGCAAAATAGTTGTACGTGGAGCTGTGTTTGCTCGTATGGCTCCAGAACAGAAAGGGCAGTTAGTGGAAGTGCTGCAAGATGTGGGGTATGTATCACAAGCTACTGATAATAGCTCTAGAAGGGGTAGTTTATGCTATTATTATTGTTCACTTTCTATCTCTTATAAACAGTGAAACAGGCATTTAGATCCACCTGACATGCAATTAAGCAGATAGATCCTCAAAATTTTGGGGATGACTTAGAAATAAATTATGACATAACTTTCCCTTAAGGAGATAACAAAAATATTTTTAAGGAAATAAATCATTTAAGCATTTGAAAACATTTTCCTTGTATAGTTGAAGTTTTTTTTACATGTTTCACATATTTCCATTTGATTCTGTTTGCTACTTTCTCAATCCCAGGTCTGTGAGTTTCCATCACTTAACTCCATATAGTATTTAGTCTACTTTGTTTTTTGTGTGCATCCTGTGTTTTTTTGGTCTCTTTCTTGATAAAGAACGTTTGGTATAAATAATAATTCCATGTTTTTTCCATGTAAAACTGATATCCTATGTAAAACCCAATTTATAGTTAGTTTTTCTTAAATAGTTTTTCTTTTGGACTTATATCTGAAGTTTTCTTTCTTCTAAAAATTTGAACGTTTTGTAACTTGCACAGAAGTCCATAGAGTTTTTCTTCCACTGTTATTTCTATATGCAATAACAATGCAATATAATAATATATAATAATGCAGGGAATGGTGTCCGACAGTGGTGGAGTCGGAGGTACTCGCTCTAATCCGTGAAAATTCCAGGGAAGGTGATATGATTGTATATACAGATGGATCAGTTGAGAGACACATCAGAAGTGCCTGGGCCTTCACAGCTCAAAGTTGGTGGGAAACCATCAGAGAGGAAAGTGGTGCATTCGCTCAGACAACAAGCAGATAATGGAGAGACAATGGAGATTTTGGCAGTAGCCAAAGCTTTGCAATGGGTCTGCTCGCAGATAGTCTGCGAGCATGCCTGCATACTCAGTAACTCGATGAACATGATTGTCAAAGTTCAGGCGGGATACATTCGAGAACAGTGGTTTGATGCAGTGAATAATTCCTGTATGCGTAAAGTGACTTTCATTTTTGTGCCGGGACATGCAGGAGTCCAGGGTAATGAGAGAGCAGATAGGTTGGCTGCACACACTGCTACTACAGCTGTTGGTGGAGCGATGGATCAAGCAGACATTTTGAACGCCCTATGGGAAAATGCACGAGCAAATGACTGTATAAGTGACGATGACTCTTGTTCCATGACTAGAATAAAGCAATTTTGTTTGAAATGTGGTGTCGCTAGAAAGGAGCGGTTTTATGGGCAAGAAAGAATGATGGTCAATCAACTGCGTACTGGGACCATCAGTCAACGTGTAATGGTGACTACACTCAAAGAGATATCTGAGCACCTATGGACTTGTCTGGAGTGCAGAGACGATGATCCAATGACTAACCAACTAACTAACTAACTGTTATTTCCCCGGGTCCAGTGTATTTACCTCAAGGGGGAAAAAACAGATATATAACAACAGAGATTGCAAAGTTTTGTACCAGGCCTCATATATTTAGTACATTGGGGCTGTTCCCTAACAAAGAAGATTTGTCCCTGTATTTACCTCAGCATTTCATATTCCAGGCATTTCAGAAGGATGTGCTCTACTGTCTGAGGTGTCTGTCCATATGTACACATGGCCATGTTACCCATTTTGAACAGTAAGCACTGATCCTTCACAATCATAGTGCTAGCTCCTAATTGTAATTATATTTCATTCATCTACAGGTATTATGTTGGTATGTGTGGCGATGGTGCTAATGACTGTGGTGCTCTGAAGACTGCACATATGGGCATCTCCTTATCTGAGGCTGAAGCATCAGTAGCTTCACCGTTTACTTCAAAAACTCCAACCATTGAGTGTGTTCCAAAAGTCATCAAGTAAGTCAGTGTTGTTTTTCTCTTTCACGATAGTATTTGGTTGCAGTCTGTCTGTGTGTCTTCACTGGGACAAATTATCGTATATATGTCACACACATAACTTTTATAAATTTTACATTATTTTATCTCATCAGAAAGCTAATGGTAATTGTTGTTTTTCTTGTTGTTGTTGTTGTTACTTCTGTTGTTGTTCCTGTTGTTGCTGTTGTTATTCTTACTGCTATTGCTGTTTTGGCTGCTACTACTGTTGTTATTCTTGCTGTTATGCTGCTACTGCTGTTGTTGCTGTTGCTTTTCATGTTGTTTCATCTGATATAATTCTTATTTATTGTCGCTGCTGTTGTTGTTGGTCTTGTTGTTGCTGCCACTATTGTTCTTTTTGTTGCTGCACTTGTTGTTGTTGCCACTATTGTTCTTTTTGTTGCTGCACTTGTTGTTGCTGCCACTATTGTTCTTTTTGTTGCTGCACTTGTTGCTGTTCTTGTTGTTGCTATTAGTGCTGCTTCTGCTGTTGTTCTTGTTATTGCTATTAGTGTTGCTGCTGCTTCTGCTGTTGTTATTGTTGTTGTTGCTACTCCTGCTGTTCTTGTTGTTGCTGCTATGCTAGTTTTTATGTTGTTGCTGCTGCTTTTGTTTTTGTTGCTGTTCTTGTTATTGTTGCTGTTGTTCTAGCTTTTGTGTTTGCTGCTAATGATTTTGTCTCTGCTGTTGTTGTTTCTGATGCTGCTGCTGTTGCTCTTGTTGTTGCTGCTGTTATTCTAGCTTTTGTTGTTACTGCTAATGCTGTTGTCTCTGCTGTTGTTGCTGCTGCTATTGTTGTTGCTGTTGTTGTATTGATCCCCAGAAAATGCAAGTAATTATGCCAGTGTGTTTTCAGGACTAGAAAAGGAAGCAAAGAATAGATGAGCTGGTTACCAACCATGCCTGTCGGTATGCCATGTTAAAAGGAGGTTTTGGAGTCAAAGTGACCAGAAGCTATACTGGCGTCAGATGTGTCAGACCAAAAGGCACAGATATCATAGCCAAGTTGCAAACCATGACACTTGGCATTCCACTCTCTGGACTGCAATCTGCTTATCTGAAGGAGTTTGAAAATAAAAACAGAAGACAAAGACAACAAGTGATTAGCTGATACTCCCTACGTACAATGCTGTGGTTTCTCCAGAGCTTTATTTCATACCCAGAAGATTTTAACTCTCAGCAGCAAGCAATGCTTTGAGAAGTCTCCTACTTAGAGGGGGTAAATTCTAGTGGTTTTGTAGCGTTTATTCATTTTCATAACATATAGAGTTGGAGTCATGGACTTCAGCTCTCCTGCAAGCATCCTTTCCTGTCAGAGGCATCCATAAAAAACTAACACTTTACTATGGTCTCTGTGTACTATGGGATGGATGGGACATCTAGATATGCTTAGCATATGCCCTGCCATCCTAGGGGACTCTCCAATTATGCTGAGCTAACATCTTTGTCTGATTATCGGCTCTCCGAAGGAATTGTCAGATCTTGCACAGAACTGCTTTTCACAACACTCCAAGTTCCACTTGTTCACGGCTAGGGCACCATATACTTGTTTGCAGCTTGAAACACGTTCAGGGCTGGATATCTTGTTCATCCATCATAATGTTCAATACTGAGTTCTCTGAACATTGCACCACAAATGGAAATATAATTTTACAAATGAAATGCTATCAGACTTCCACAAGAGGAGAGATCCCTATATTGGCCAGTCATCTACTGAGAGTTTAAAGTGCATAATTGTTGGTCTGATATTCCAATAGTGAGACCTTCCACATGTGTAATTGTCTTATGTAATATTTAATATTGTCATGTGTTTTATTAAAAAATATTTAAGAAATTGTAATCCACTTACTGGTGCAGGTATTGTTTCTGATGTCTTTCAGAGAAGGTAGAGCTGCTCTGGTGACCTCATTTGGTGTGTTTAAATATATGGCGTGCTATAGTTTGACACAGTTCACTTCTGTGCTGATCTTGTACTGGGTAAGTCTTTCTGTCTTTCAAACATACAGGGTATCTATAAAGTGTCTGTGCACTCATTTTCATTGCTGGTGACACTTCATCATATTAAATGTAGGTATTTAGTGCAGATCTGTGTGAAATCATTAATACTACAACATTGTTGTTGTTGCTGTAGAATTGTTATCACATTGCTGCTGAATAGTTCTACTAATGGCGATTTAATGCCATTCTTTAAAAAGTGCAGGTCTCTGAAGTTGACTTAGCGATCCATACTGTAAGTTATTAACTGTTAAGAGTGTCTGTAAAAGTTTTCCTGATAGTTGAAAGAGAACGACAGTCATTAAGGAGGTCTTTTATTTCTATAAATAATAAATCTTTAATGTTTCTATATTATATGGTTCATGATGCAGTCCAGAGAATAGCATGTATTGTATCATGGTTTACAGCTTCGCTGAGATGTGCACCTTTCAGCCTGACACATTTGATTCCACCATGACCTGTGGGTCACTATTACCCTCTCTGGTATTCAACAGCCAAACCCACCCCCAAAACATCCTTAGGTACCACTTACAACATGCATAACAGGTTTTAACATAATTACGATACATCTAGCATAACATAACAATACGTCTAACAGTACAACATTACAATAAATCTAACAAAAAAGAACAATATTACAATACATCTAACAATATCATTACGAAAAATACATCTAACAGAATAACATTACAATACATTTAATAGAATTTTTTAACAAGAAGCATACTATCATTTATATTGATAATGTGTTCATTTGGTGAATCTGCAGCTTGGAGCAAATGTGACAGATGTTGAGTTTCTCTACGTAGATTTGATTCTCATTACAACATTCAGCATCACATGTGAGTTTTTGATGATCTGTTTGGTTTATGTGTAAATTATGAAGAGACATGTATTACATATTGGATTGAACATATATATTTTTTCATGTGTCTCAATGATGGCACAGTAACTAGAACTTCCATCAGCCGTTATACCCTGAGAGATTTACTGAAGCAGAGATCTGAGTACCTATGGACATGTCCGGTGTCAGTCAGTCAGTTCCTCTTTTGCCAAGTTTGGCACATAGGGCGGATGTCATAGTTCTCCATGCGTGTCGGTCAGTTGCCAAGGATTGCAGGTCTTGTGAATTTATGCCTGTTGATTTTAATTCATTCATAAATGTTCTTCTGAGCGTTGTTATTGTTTTTGGTCTTCCCTGTTTTCTTTTCCCCGTCTGGTGTCCACATGAAGGCTTGTCGTGAAATTCTGTCTTCCTTCATTCTAAGTATGTGGCCGATGTATGTCCAGCGACGCTTTCTGATGATGTTCGTCACATGTTCTTGTTTTGTCTCCTCTCTTTCCTCTCTTAGTATGTCCAGTGTGCAAGAGAGGGTAATCAATATATCTAATGCCTAATATATATTTTTCAGTATATTTGGTCAAGCATATTTTTCATCCTCTGGCATCTCCTGCAATTCTTCTTGTTTCCAAGCATAATGGCATTGCCCCTTTTTGTAAACTAATCAATAGAGCTGAGTGGGAGGTTAGTGCATTTGGGCAAGGCAATGTCTCCATAAAACCTGCCCAGGCAAGCAGTCGTGTGAAACGTAGGAACTATGAGTCTCTGAAATGTACACTAGCCTTCTTCCTGACTGTCTGTAAAGACATAAAAGACCATCACACTTGGGCATGGTATACATACATTGTCTTGGAAGTATGATTCATGAAACATATCATGAATGCATACATACTTGGAAATAGTTATGATGCTATTGAACCATATCACACATGTTGCTGGGCACTGAAAGAAGAACAAAGTATAACTGTGCTGTGACCTGCCATACATGTCATAAGAGGCATCTTAGGAGGTTGCAGGGATGGAGTTGCTTATTCATCCCATAGGTCAGTGACTCAAAGCCTAAGCAAGTCTTATGTGTCAGGCCGAAAGGCACAGATATCACTGCCAAGTTGTAGTCCATGGCACAACTGATTCTATTCTTCATATTACATTCTTTTTCTAACTAGCAGGAACCTATAGACTGCTGTATCAGCAACAAACCAACCAAATAGATACTTTCAACTTAGAACTGGCCGCAGACTACAGGGTGACTTGTACAAGATCGGGGCCACTAATGCAAATTAATGTCCATGTGGAACTGACATACAGACTCCTGAACACATATCCAGGACTGTCCAGATTACAAAGAACTGTGATGAAAGACATGGCTACACTAGACTGAACTAAGGAAAAAACTTTGGGGCAGCCACTCTGACCTAGAGAAGACTGGGAGTTTCATCCCGGTAGCTTGCCTGAAGATCCAACAAGACCAGAAGAATCATGAATGTTGATGAAGAAGATACTTCTAAAAGTATAGAAGAATCTTTGTTATTAACCATATTATTTGTTATCTCAATTATTAACCATAACAAACTTCATATTTCCTTCCTATAGGACTTAACCACACATTGTGGAACACTATTTTACATCCTTGTCCTACTTCTGACATTGTTTAGTTTCTTTATAAAGTTTTCTTAATAAGTTGATAATGAAAAAATCTCAAGCAAGTACATATTTGTTACTATTTTTCCTGATACAAGGAAGTGTAGTTTTTCTTTCAGCTCCAGATTGGTGTATCTCAGCCATTATTTTGTATGGGGAGTTTTTCCAGAACCTTTGCAAGTCTCCAAAGATCAATTGACTCTTGTAATTGTAGGGTACAATGTCACAAGTGAAGAAGTCTTGTAATCTCTAGTGGACTATGTCTGATAGTCTTCTTCTTCTTCTGCGTTCGTTCTCAAACTCCTGCAGATTAGCAGGATGTAGTATGGAGAACGGAATGTGTTGTGTCATGGTTTACAGCATTGCTGCGATATCTGCGCCTTTCGGCCTGACACATCCGACTTCAGCATGGCTTTGGGTCACTGACCCTATATGGGTTGGGACAGCCAACTCCATCCCATAACCTCCTTAGTCGCCTTTTACAATATGCGTGGAAGGTAAATTGTTGCTATTCTTTGCTCCCCTTCCGGGCCCTGGCAACACACAGGTGATGTCTGATAGTAATAGGGATGTTCGAAATTTCAGATAGAAAAATAAACATTATAAATGTCCTATGAGTTGTTGAAAATGTTATAAATGTGCAATAGTAAAAGCAGCATTAAAAATATGAAATATTGGAGGAATGTTTAAAATTATCTCATAGTAAAAAAGAATGTTAGAATTGTTATATCTAGGTTGAACATTTGACAGGAATGCATGTTAATGTAAACATTGTTTCTAGTCAGCAGAACAGCGCCTTATGAGGAACTTGTCAGAGAGAGGCCTTTGGTCAGTTTAATTAGCCCAAGTCCCATCCTAGGAATCATCACACAGATGATATTG
This sequence comes from Meghimatium bilineatum, assembly GCA_034231615.1. Taxonomy (NCBI): domain Eukaryota; kingdom Metazoa; phylum Mollusca; class Gastropoda; order Stylommatophora; family Philomycidae; genus Meghimatium; species Meghimatium bilineatum. Next base: position 30,936,242 of record CM067300.1, on the reverse strand, counting down.
GTCATTGCAGCTCAAACTTTCATGTTTTTTCATGTCAAGGAACAGCCATGGTATGTTAACATTTATGTCTCCTGTTGTTTAGTGTATGTTGATTCATAATTTTCACTTTCCAATTGTCCCTTGTTACCTCAAGGGAGCTTTACTCCGTCTGTTAAAAATCACTTGTCAAACTAGACAAATATATGGTGTCTATAAAGTTGCTGTGCACTGACAAAATACAGATCCACACTAAATACTCAAAATTGATATATGAAAAATAAATACAATTGCATTAAAACTGTGTACCACTTGACAAATGAAGTTGAAAGGGACAGAGTGCATATGGGGTAACCCAAGTATCATGAAGTAATTCTTCTGCATCATTTCAACATCTTTCATAGGTTCATACCATACAAAGACAATGAAGCCGACAACTATAGATGTCATGAGAATGCTGCCGTATTTCTGATGTCAGCATATCAGTATGTCATCCTAGCTGTCAGCTTCTCTAAGGGGGCACCTTTCAGGAAATCAATATTCTCTAACTGTGAGTAGCAACTGTTGTGTGTTGTATATTTGAAACTATGAAACAGGTCGATGAAGTTTTGCTAATATACACACTGAATAGTGTTCATGTGTGTAGCCAGTAGCAACACTTCATCACCCTGTTCTGTTTTCTAGTTATTCCTGTTGGATTTCAGTTTTGCTGCAGTTATTATCTATTAGGGAGTACATGAAAGTTTGGAGTCTAAATCTAATTGTGAGTCTAAATCTAAATCCCAGTTATTCATTGAAAATGACATTATGGGATTTTTTTGTCTGTTGCGACATCTCCATCCCAAAGAATGACATGCAAATGTCTTCCTCTATCTGAAACTGGTCATGTGGTCAATTGTGCTCATGAAGTGTCCATGAAAAGTCTTTGCTTTTGGGGATTCAGGTGGAGTTCACAAAGATGCATTCCCCAGTGGTCACAAGCACTCAAGAGGGCTGGCCTTGAGCTTTCATTCTATGGCTGAGTATTTGCTGTGACCTTGTCTTCTATGCCTTCACGATTCTCCTTAGCATCGAGTTTCCAGATTCCCCATGAGTTTTCTTGACCCAGTTTCCAATATCTCAAGATTAGGAAATGTTCTGACTTACACAGCCAAAGGACAATGACAGCATAAACAAACTGCAGGAGAAACCAATCCCTTATCTTTCAGTTTCCAACAAGACATGCAAGGATCAATAAACATTTAAACCATATCAAACCCCAGCAACTATCTACTTGTAGACACTACTCTCATCCCAATGAAATGGTGGAACACCTGTCATTTGTCAGAGATGGGGATCTCCCTAGCTTAGAGGTTAATTTTTTTCACCTTGTGTTCAAGAGGTCATGAGTTCTGTTCTGGCTTGTGTACAAGGTGCATTTTTTCGGAGATCCCTGTGGATTATTGCTTGAAGCTATGGAGTTATATGCAATGAGTGATTGTCTCTTGGCGTGCCACTTCATTGAGAGTGACGGAGTACATATATGAAACTGAGTACAGTGAAATCAATCCTCTATGTCTTTTGAACCTCCTAATTGGCTGTCTTTACCATTCAACTGCAGCAAAAAACGTCTACAGTTACTCTTAACAGTCACTAAATTACTGTATGGATCACTAAGCCAACTTCAGAAGACCTGCACTTTGTTAAGAATGACATTATGCTGACAAGAGTAGAATTACTCATCAGCATTTGGATATCAATAACAACATTCATTGAAACTAAAAATTAACTTATAAATGATACAAATAATAGCATGATATTTAACCTTTTAGCTGATACACATAAGTTTACTTGTTCCCCCTCTAACTGCTAAGTTGAGTTAACTAATTTTTTTTCTGCCCCTCTTTGCTAAAGGTTTTTTCAATCTGAAATTGCAAAATACCAGTATACATCAAACTTCCCATTCAAGCGGTTTATACTTTCTCATATCACTAAAAAACCAGTTCAGTGGAAAGACAAAAATAGGAATTGACACAGGTGGGAAAGTCATTGGGCAAAAGAATTTAGCACAGCTGGGATCACTTACTGAGAAAACTAGCAGCTAAAGGGTTAATATGTCATGGTGGGCATTTGTGGTAAAGTCACCAGCAACCCAGATAGTGGCAAAAAAGATAAGCAATGATGACCGTGACCACAAAAGTTTATTGTACTAAGTGAGCTATGCTCTTAAACAGTTTGTGACATATACGCTGGTTTTCAATAGTATTATGGCTTTGGATGTCCTCCATTCAGTGAAATTGGTAAAACATTGACCTTTTGGCAACATGTCACTGCCACAGGATGATGTTTAGAGTTATCTCTTTATGAAATACTATCTATTGTCATCTCCACTTGTGCTGATAAGCGTCATGGAGGAAAGATGAGATTGCACGTCTTTGGCCATTTGGGATGCATTGGCCATGGTCAGCCTGTGTCTCGTTAAGGTTTCTTTGATTGTCTCCACCCATCTAGTTCTTGGTCTTGTTCGTGCCTTTTAGCCTGATCTTCTACTGTTGTATGCACAAAGGACTGGTTGCGTTGGTTCCATTCTCATGACGTGACCAAACCACCTGATTTATTGTCTTTCAATGTAGTCTATTAGAATACATTATGAGATACAACAAGTACAAATAAAGATGATGATTAATTTTCGATGTCCAGAATAAAGTACCTGTGCTTGAAATACAGTGTTGCAAGAAGTGAGCGCTACTTTGGGCTGAGAAGAAGGTTAGTCAACTAACAAAGAACTGGAACTGTCAGTCATGTAATGGTGGATGTACTCAAGTGGAGATCAAAGCACCTATGGAAATGTCTGAAGTACAATTAGGATGACCTGATGACTAACTATTCACCAGGTTGCTGCAACACAATCTTGATTTTGGTATGCAAGTTGTGTCTTTTGTTGTAACCAGTTTGACAAAGTTTCCAAATGTCAAATTGCAAAATGTCTTGTTAAATTTTATATTTAGCCATTATCTTGTTATTTACATACCTTTTTCCCATTTATCATTTTCATTTGATCAGGGTTGTTCCTACTCAACCTTCTTGGTGGTCTGTGCTTAACAGTTTGGATCACTATATATCCAACAGACCGGATTGCCGATTTGTTGGAGGTAAGGATGATTATTATATTGTGTGGTGTGAGACTAGTTAGAGTTTTGGTATCACAACCGTAAGATCCAGAGTTAAACTTCCTGTAAGGACTGGGTTTTTCTATGCCAAAGGGTAAATTAAAAAACTTAACTGTGTACATGACAGGGCAACAGTAAAGGCATGCTGCCTTTATCACATAGGCTATAAGCAACCTCCCTTCAACTCCCAAATACTGAAACAGTATTGACAGTCACAAGAAGGATTGTTGTAGTTTTTAGCATGTATGCTTACCTGAGCTATTGTTTGCAAGGAGTGTTATCGGCAGATTTATTAGATTGGTCCTCAAATTTAGTTCTAATGTGAAATATAATATAATTCCATAGTTTAAAGTGACGTTAATTTTTTGCAAAATTGTCTACGAAACAAAATTTGTGTTTGCACACCGCAAACAGTTGATGTCATCTGGTTATGAAATAAATCTCTGGAGAAACTCCCCAATTGCACAAAAGCATACAAGAACTCTATTGCTCATACTTGATAGGATCAAAACAAACAATCCCTCAAGTTTTGTTCTACATAAAAATATAAAAGACCGAGTTTAAATGACCTATATAGAGGGAAGTGTATTAGGAAGAAAGTGTTGCTTTCTGTTCAACTGCTAGTGGTATTGCGATGGAGGTGATAGCAGTTACTAGAAAAATGATATTATTAGAGTGTCCGAGTGCTACAGGTGTCTGTTTTCTTTCACATTCTATGAGTATACGTTGAAAGATTCAGTCAGGCTATTTGCACCATCAGTGGTTGGGAGTCGTTGATAAAGTCTGTGCTGTGCTGTAGAAAATACTTAAATTTCTGTACCTGGGCATGTGGGTGTTAGGGAAAATTAAAGAGCAGACAGATTTGGCCACAGTGATCAGTGGTAGTTCAACAGACCGTGCTGATATTTTGAATGCAGTCAATAAATTAGACCAGTTGGATGATGTGGGGTGCATTTATTCATGTCCATGGCTATAATGCAGGACCTGTGAGTGAAGCCTGGTGTTTCAGGGACTAAGTAACACATAGGAATCAAAAGAAGAGTTATCAACCAAAACAGCCAGTTTTTAGTTACCACATGTTGAATGACATACTGAATATGAGATCTCAGAGAACGTATGGACGTACTCAGAGTGCCATGATGATAATCTATATGATTATCATGTAGACTATCATGATTGTTGATAGACACCAATCCAGATGGTGTATCTTAGCCATTATTTTTGATGGGGAGTTTTCATTCAGTGAAAGTGTGTAGAAAACACTGAATGTGTAAAACACATTTTCAATCTCTGGACTTCATCCTGCTGGAAATCTTGTAAGACCATTGTCCTTCTATAAGAGAGTTACGGTAAGAATTTGAGAACGCATCTGCCCCCAAAAAAGAAGAATATTTGAACATGTTTATTTTGGACTTGAAATATTTCCATATGGTAACCAGTGATGAAAATTGTTTTCCTACATATCTGTCCACAGCTTGAAATATTGCCTTCTATAAAGTACCGAGCTTTCTTTATCGGTGTGGCTTTCATTAACTTTGTGCTGTCCTATGTTATAGAGGTAAGTTGTTTCATTAACTTTGTTCTTTCCTATGTAATAGAGAATAAGAAAAAACCTATAAATGGAGGTGGATGCATTAAAGATAAACATGGAAAAATAATATTTGATAGAACGGAAGTACTTACAAGATGGGCAGATTATGTGACAGAACTGTTTGATGACCAACGGAACAAAAAACCAACAATACACAACAACGATGGACCAGCAATACTGAAAGCAGAAGTAGAACATGCAATAAAATCAATAAAATGTGGAAAGGCTGCAGGATCCGACAACATAACAGAAGACATAATAAAAACTCTAAATTATTTTGGTGTAGATACTATCACAGAACTTTGCAATAGCATATATGAATCAGGCCACATACCTAGAGACCTAACAACATCAATATTCATACCACTACCTAAGAAGCCAAGGGCTGTGGACTGTACAGAACATAGAACAATAAGTTTAATGAGCCATTTAACTAAAATACTCCTCAAGGTAATACATGAAAGAATTAAGAACAAGATAGACACGGAGGTCTGTGAACAATTCGGTTTTAGGAAAAACAAAGGAACCAGAGAAGCTATACTGAGTATCCGACTAGTGATAAATAAATATATAGAAGTCCAAAAAATATATATATTTGTTTCATAGATTACAGCAAGGCCTTTGACAGAGTCCAATACGAAAAATTAATCAAATGTCTTTAAGAAATAAGCATAGATGGAAAAGACATCAGACTAATTAGAAATATATATTGGCAAAACTGCATCAATAAGATGTGAAAACAGCTACTCGCCATACATAGAAATAAGAAGAGAGGTAAGACAAGGCTGCATTTTATCACCAAGCCTATTTAATATCTACACAGAGAATATCTTTAGAAATATAGAAGAAATACCAGGACTCAAGATAATGGGAAAATAATAAACAATCTTAGATATGCAGATGACACTGTTCTTTTAGCAGAAAGTGAACATGAACTACAAAGACTAATAGACCAAGTCAATAAATCAAGTTATAAATATGGACTGGATATAAATATCCAAAAAACAAAAACCATGATAATCAGCAAATACACAGAAGAACAAGAGCTAAACATAAACATACATGGAGAGAAACTACAACAAGTAAAGCAGTATCAATATCTTGGACACAGTCACAAATAATGGCAGATGTGAAACAGAAGTTAAAAGGAGAATAGGAATGGCTAAAAGTACCTTCAATGACATGAGGAAAATATTAACATCTAAACAAATTAGAAACAAGTTAAAAATGAGAATTAAAAAATTCTATATCTACTCTATATTAATGTATGGCTTTGATTTTTTTTAAATTTGAAACCAATATAATGGCACATAGAACATTCCCATATGTGTTCCACTCTCTGTTCCAGCAGCCACTCAAGAGCATGCAGACTCAATGTCCCAGTCTATCTATCTATCTATCTATACGCTGTGTCCCTTGTTTGCCTTGCGGCGTCAGGGGTGGAAGAGTTCTCTGGAGATGGCCTTCTTGTGCGCTGTTTGTAAGCTTGTTCCTGTGGCTTCTTTGATTTCTGTGATCCATCCTTTACATGGTCTGCCTCTGGCTTTATAACAGTTATGTCTATGTGTCATGGCCATTTGTGGCATGCTATCTGTCGGTAGTCTGGAAGCATGTGAATACCACTTGATCTGTTGTCTTTTGATGTGTTCCAATACTGGTATTGTTTTGGTTATCTGTCTGCTGTTATAGTTTCTAATGCTATCTCTTAATGACACTCCGAGTATTCTTCATAGACATGTCATTTCTTTTGTCACTATTTTTCTTTTGTCTTGTGCTGTCATTGTCCAGGTTTGGCACTGGTAATATAGTGATGGAATAATAATAGTCTCGTATAATGCAACTTTAGTGTCTATGTTTACATTTTTGTTCTTGAAAATACGTGTCATCTGTCCTAGGATCTGGTATGTTTTGTTGCATCTATTTTGTATCTCTTTACTGGTTTTCCCTTCACTCGATATAATGCTTCCTACGTAATTCATCCGGTCAAGATGGCGGGCACATTGGATATCTTTCGGCCAGCCTCTAGACCGGGTAGTAGAAAGATGATATAACCAACAACTGACTGGGACTTTAGTCGTCTACTGAGCACTCTTCATTTTCTATGAGCAGTGTGTTTTGTTGCTGTCGATTTGCTAAATCTGTCTGTCACAGCGTTGTTTCAGAGTTTCCAAATGGTTAAACCATGTTCTAATCTATTACATTCAGATGTAGAAATCACATATTCCATCAGAAATACACTGAAACGAATAAAAACAAAATGGATCTCTCCCACCAGGAAATCAACAAAAATACACACCAGATCCAGTGCAACACAATTCCAACAAGTGCACATCAATGCGTTCAACATGTCCAAACTATGAAATTCCCAAAGATGAAAGACGCAGAACCAAAGAAAAGGGGAGGGGGGCAAGTGGGCAACGGGAGACAAAAGGGGAAAGGACAGAGAAAGACAATGCACGTAGGAGCGGGGGGGGGCACAAATAGACAACAGGGAACACAGATATGTGCAAAGAAGAATAGCATTTGACAGCACAGGATAGACAACAAAAATATACACACATCAAAACAAAATCACGAACCAAACATGCACACATTCTACTGGACAAACACAGATAACTATAAATATAAGCACATATACATACAAACATCCAGACATATACAAAAGTATATACTGATATCACAGTGCACATTGAAACATAGACACATACATGTACATAGGTACCTGCACACACAACAACATATACATATATATACACACATATACACTTACATATATATACACACACACATATATATACATATATATATATACACATATATATACATATACACATACACATATATACATATACATACATACACACACAAACACAAATGTGGATATATATACACATAAATGAGCATAACAATATATATATATATATATATATATATATATATATATATATATATATATATATATATATATATATATATATATATATATATATATATATATATATATATATATATATATATATATATATATATATATATATATATATATATATATATATATATATATATATACAAATACAAGTATACTAGGAACAAACATAAGTATATATCTAAAATGATAAATACATAGATATAAGAAAGATACCCACACAACATGTACAAGCATGTAAATGTATCCAAACACGAACAATGGTTCAAACAAGAACAAATGTGCATAATGACACAAAATAAGTATCAACATAATATATACACATGCATTCACATAAACATTTTCTCACATGAATAAATATAACATGAACATTCGCACACATAGAGATATATACATGTATTTTTATACCCATTCGTTCACATGAAGATATTCACATGTATTACTCTAACACAAGAATATGCACACATGCAAATGCGAGACCCAAAGCAACTGTATGGATACACAAGACCATGTAAAATAATATGCATATACAATTTCATACATATGTGTGTATGGATACCAATCTGTAATTTAAAAAAAAAAAAATAAGAATCGATTACACAAAAATAAGGTACATTAATAAAATTGACAGAATGGAATACGATATAAACAACAGAAATAACAAAGACAAATTACAAATACACTGAAATCTAACAAAAACAAAGCTGATGCGCATGCACATAAAGAAACAATTTCAAAGTACAGAGGGATATGGCTACCAAATAATTCGGAGTAGGCCCCTACAATATAATAAGAATAAGGGGTAGAGGCTGTCAAAAAGTAGTGGGTAAATTAAACAAAACGGTGATTAATGTTAATACCGTGGGGTTGCAATACTCCCATATGACAAGTGAGGCGATACTCCAAAGACTGACATTGCCAGTCACTGGAATAGCAACGTAACAGACCAGTGACAGAAATGTCATTGCTTCCTTGATGTGAAGGACCGTTAAAATGAATGGCCACCGGGGAGTCACAATGATTCGTGATATCTCTTAAATGTTCAGCGAATCTATCAGCCTAATGTCTACCTGTTTCGCCAATATACTTCATACCACAACGCTTACATATGATAGAGGATATTAAATTACGGGACAAGCATGAGAATGATTCTTGAATCTCGAAATTTGACTTAGGGAACTGAAGCATGGGAGTATGAATAACAAAAGGGCAAGTCAAACAATTTCGGGGACAAGGAAAAGTGCCTAATTGACCTACAGAGGTGCGCAGACTGGAGTGAACCAAGAGATCACGAAGATTCCTATCTCTCCGAAAAGCAACAAGGGGAAGAGAGGGAAATGCAGGGCTAGAAATTGGATCTAATTGGAGGATAGAGAAATGTCGTAATAGGATGCATAGTACCAACATATTATGTGGGTGAAAAGTAATGACCAATATAGGATGGTCAGATGTATGTTTAATAGATGGTGAAAGGGCATCAGATACAAGATGTGTCCCATGTCTGCCAAATTTGGAAAGAAAAGTACGAAAGTTACGTCCTGGATTGGTTGGTTTCACCTCATGTTTCCCCTTCCTCCAGTTGGTTTCTGGGTGTCAGTTCTACATACATCAAACCCATGAGATCTTGACAGTCCACATCACGGGACCTAGGTTCTATGATGGAGTGCAATGCCACAGTTGGACGGCCCTCTACTCTGGGGAGGGGGAGGGGGGATGATTGACAACAGGACATTACGACATAAGAACAAATAACTGTAAAGATAGAATTCTGGGGTTTTCATTTTAAAAAGTCTCACTATACAGTCATATAATTTTGTATAATGTAGCGTAGTGGTTGATGTTGTGGCCAATAGTTGGTGTTGTGCCTGACCTTCCGTATGCTGTTAGGAGGACCTGGCCAGTCTGAGTTTCCGGTGTCTGGTGGCTGGACTAAGCTTCATCTTCACGACACGGAGCTGGCCTCGATGGGAAAACACTGAATAAAAACAGACCTTTTCTTCTTCTTCTGCATTCACTCTCAAACTCCTTTAAATTAGCAGGATTTAGTCTCGAGAACGGAATATGTTGTATCATGGTTTACAGCTTTGCTGTGATATCTGCGCCTTTTGTCCTGACACATCCAACTTCAGTATTCCTTCTGTGTCACTTGACCCTATATGGGATGGGACAGCCAACTCCACCCCATAACCTCCTTAGCTACCTCTTATAACATGTATGGAAGATAAACATTGTTGCTATTCTTTCTCCTCGTTCCTTCCCCAGCAACACACATGCAAGATACCTTTTATTATGTTTGATAAGTCTAATATCAGTAGAAGACAACTGATGTTCTGTCCCAGGGGAAAAAAACACTGTATTCTGCCATGCATGTTGTAATAGATGACTAAGAATGATTGGGTATTGGATTGGTTGCTTCATCCTGTAGAAGAAAATAGTCCAGAAATGACATACTGAAGTTGGATCTGTCATGTCAAAAGGTACAAATATCACAGCCAATTTAATCCATTCTTCAGATACATCTTGTTATCCAGGTGAAGTTGGAGAATATTAATCTAATGAAATTTAAAAAACGGCCTATCTATTTCATAATGTCATTTGCCATTCTAATTTTGTTCTTAGACATTTGTGATAGACAATGAAGTTGTCCGTACTATGATTGGAGAAAGTTTCAGTAAATATTTGCCATCTTCAAACCTGACATATGATTGCATCGAATCGGAGATTAAGAAAGATCCCTCTTGGCCACCAGTATCAAATGAAAAGGTGAGCAAACAAATAGCATATGTGCAATAAATAAAGTATAGTGTAATTGAAATTAATAAAATTATAGAATATGTATAAGTTTATGTATAATATAAAATATGGCCTTACTTGTCTGACAGACAGCCTGAAAGAAAGCTTGTATTATTTGGAGTTTGACAGGCACAAGTCGAACTATCTTCTCATGGTTAGCTCTTCTAATCCATAATTCCAATTTGATCTGTTGAAGAAGATGCATTGGAATATTGCATGGTTACACTGTTGCTCTTGTTTTTCCACTTTGCACAATACTGTTTTCAAATGTACTAGCACCACTACGCAGGCTTATTCTCCAAATTGTCAAAGTCTGATGTATCAGGCCAGTGGCACAAATAAAATGACAGCACCGCACATTTTCGTTCTCTGGACTACATACTTCTGGAAATCTAGTAGAACCATTGCCCTACTATAAGAGAGATCCGGTAGGAGTTTGAGAACAAATGCAAAAAATAACTCTAAAATTATCCACATGATGCAGTAGTCTGTCAGCTTTTCCCAGTTGTCAGCAGTGATGACAAAGACACTCATTGGTATTGGTGGTGGACAATGTTCCCAAACATTTTATTCACTTATGGGCAAATATGAAGTTACCTGAGCGAGTATATCCCTGTGGGTATCTGCTACCTTAGAGAAAAGTTCTTTCGCTAGTACTTTATGTATGCAGGTGGTACAATTTGCTAATTGGAACCTTCTAGTGATGTACACAGCTTTATATTTTAGAAGGAAAATTGGTGGTGGATAGAGGTGATAATAGAACCCTGAGAGAGTAAGAATTTGTCACTCTTGTTCTCTATATCAGACATTGGAGCTTTGTTTTCAGCTCCAGATTGACGTTTCTCTGTTTAGAGAAATAGAAACAAGGTGTCCAGACGCAATGACAGTGACTTACCAACTTTAACCACTACTATCCACCCGAAGATCAAGATGGAAATCAAAAGACTGATGTTTCTCAGGAATTTTTTTAATGAAAAGATTTCCAGAGCTTTTTCAAGTCCTAGGGAACAGCTGAAAAAATCTGGTGGCTGTAGATATACAATGTCACAAGCTGGACAGTCTTCTGCTCCATGACTTCGACAGTCTTCTGCTCTGGAGTGGGAATTTATCCATGACTTTCTTGCATTCTCCAGGTATGCTGCTAATAAAGAGTTGACCCCTTCCTAGCAACCCAGGCATGGGTCTTCAGCAGACTTCATCACAGCTGAAATCATGGGATGTAGTAGTCAACCACATGCCCAACTTCTTTGGTCACTACATATGACTTACATAGCAAGAAGCAATGTCGCTTTGTTTTAAGGCCTTGGCAACACATAGGTGATAGTTATTCATATCTTAAGACACTCATCCACACAGAATAGTAAGTGCCTAGTCTTCAAAGGACATTGAAACATTTGTTCACATTCTAAACAAGTATAAATGTTTAGTCATTTCATTATGGGAATCATTGGCCACATTTTAGCAGAATAAATCATATATTATTTAACAAAATAAAATTCCCTAAATATGCATAAACCACCATATCCATCATTTTGTGCGCAACACACTGAGAGCCACCAACACACTCCCCCACCCCTGCGGATGATGCAGAAGTTGCATCTTTTTAATCTCTGAGTCATGGAAGCTGTATGAAATTATGCATAATATTAAAAAATTGGAATGTCAACATGTAATGTGCCACTGATTCCCATAATGAACCGTTTAGTCTTCAAAGCACATTGAAATGGTTGTCCACAAAAAATAGTAAGTGTCTAGTCTTCAAAGCACATTGAAATGGTTGTCCACAAAAAATAGTAAGTGTCTAGTCTTCAAAGCACATTGAAATGGTTGTCATCCACAAAGAAGAGTAAGCATGATCTTTGAGATATAGAAATAATTCTTGATTTCTTTACTTTGTAAAGGAAATTGCTATAAACAATTAGATTATCTACAGGTGGATCTGGCAGAAATATTCCAACGACTGGAAAGCTTCAATCAAGTGTCGACTGAAGTTGAGAAGGACAAGACAACATTGGACGATGTGTTGGAATCTGATAGTGATGAATCTAGCTCTGTAACTGGCAAGGTGAGAGAGAGACAGTTAAATAGTCAGATTTTGCGTTATGCCCATTCATTCTATTCCTTCTTCTTCTATTTTCGTTCTCAAACACCTGCAGATTAGCAGGATGTAGTTTGAAGAACAGAATCCCTTTGCATAGAATTTGTGCCTAGGACAAGACACATGCATTTGTTTTGATGTCCTTTGAACAAATTTGATTACTTTCCTGTTAAGCAGGCACATACATTCATCGAAACAAAAAATGAAATGAAATCAAGAGGAAAAGGAAAAAATTAAGAATACAAAACAAAAAGTGAAAGCAATCAATTCAGAAATGATATCCTTTATTTATATAATAAATCTTCATTAGATTGTTCTAACCTGTAGAAAAGATATTATTTACATTTTGGTTTGTGAAAAGTTCATAATATGGTAAAGTAGCAACACCAATAGAAGCCATTGTCTGGGGAATACAAAATTATGTTATATTCATATGCAATGTTGTCAAAAAAGGTTTTCTAAAAAAAAATTGATTCTGTAATATAAAACACAACTTTGTGTGCCAACTTAGCATGAAAGTATCCAAATTTGTGACACACATCTGTAGCACTTATTTTCAAATTCTTGAATCCTTTCTGCATTGGCAGCAGGTGCCCAGTTCTTACATCCATATACAAGAATAGATAGCACTAGTGACTTGTATAGATTGATCTTGACTAAGGTACTGATTTTGCTTCTCCATAACCAGTTCAACCTTCAATAAAAGGAATGCCAGGGCTAAAAATAAATGAGAAAATAATAAACAATCTATAGTATGTTAATGGTACAGTCCTCTTAGCTGAAAGTGAACAAGAACTGCAGTAACTAATAGACCAAGTAGACCTTATAAAGTATAGATTATATACTAGATATTAACATCCATAAAACAAAAATCATGATAATCAGCAAAATCAAAGAGGACCAAATGCTAAACAATAAAATACATGAAGGGATACTGCAATAATTAATTCATTACCTGTATCTTAGACACATAATCGAAAATGTTGGTAGATATGAAACAGGTTAAAAGGAGAGTTAGAATGGCTAAAAGTACTTTCATTGACACATCTAAATAAATTACAAACTATAAATGAAAATTATAAAATGCTACATCTATTCTGCATTAATGTGTGTTTCAGAAACATTGACATTTAGAAAACAGAATTTATGACTTTGAGATGTGGATATATAGAAGAATAGGGAGATATTCATGGAAAGATAAGAAAACTAAGAGGTTCTGACAACACTGCATATGAAAAAAAAAGTAAATAAATAACATTTAAACAAATAAAATAAATATTTTGAACATATTAAGGGGCATGACACCTTGTTGAAGACCTTACTTTAAGGTAGAGTCAAGGGGTGGTGATTAAGAGGTAGGCAGAGATGCAGGTGGAAGGGAAGCATTATGAGATGGACAGGTTACAATCTAGCAGAGTGCACCATCAAAAAGCAAGAGACCAGAGTTCGTTGAAGGTCTGTTGCAGACAACCTTTATTGCAGAGATGGCACTTGATGATGTTGATATCTTCTTTATAGAATCTATATAGCTTCTTTAAAGACTATGTAGGCCTATAGCTTCTTTAAAGAATATGTAGGCCTATAGCTTTTTTATAGAATCTATATAGCTTCTTTATAGAATATGTAGGGCTATGGCTTCTTTATAGAATCTGTATAGCTTTTTAATATAATTTTTTTTGCTAACCATAGGCTCATTATAGGTTGCAAATGATTATTACACTAGTCTCATGCAACTTCCAGAGATAGCATATAGCCAAGACCCTAAATACACCTCTTCGTAGGGTATACTGATAACAGGTGGTTTAAAAGCTCATGCAAAACAGCTGGCTAACATCTTGGGTATTGTGTTCAGGTAGCGTAAACTGAGAAGGTTGGTTGGTTGCTGATCCAGCGGTCCATGGGCTCATGCCCTTTGACCCAATGCCATTAAATGGCATTATATTGCTGGAAAGTGTGGATTTTCGGCCCACCCCGGGCCAGAGCCAGAGAATAACTATCACACCTCCAGGAAGATAATTTTCAACCTATGCACTGCTTTTGGCCACTGTAGCCAAGATAGGGTTCACTGTGCTCATTCCCCGCCACCAATTGACTACTGGTTAGGCCGAACTTCTCTATTGCTCCAGGCATGCAACCAAATGTTCAAGTCAAAAGGATTGTCATGTCCTGAGTCACTGTGCCTCTATGATGGGTCTCAGCCATAGGAAAAAACAGTGCTATCAGTTTCCTCATCCCCAGTGCTGCACAGTACATCTCTGGCTCCCTCCCAACCACAGAGGGTGCATACATATATTCAAGTAAACATGAAACATATTTCAACAACCAAAAAACAGCATAATAAGCATGATTGTATAGATAATGTGCCATAAAGCTTCTATAAGAAGATAACCTCAATATAATGGCATTTCATCTACTAAGGTTTTCTGTTGCATGGGTGGTTTGTCCAGTGGGCCATTGGTGAGACCCACAGACGCAACCACATGCGTGTAAACTGAGATAGAATGATAATTTATTGCACAGGACAAACAATATCTCTAAACAGCACCTCTCTATCATCACTGTTGCAGAATAGTACACGAGCAGCCAGCCAGGACACCCAGGCTGTCTTGCCACATAGCTCATGACAATGAGATGATTGAGCAAGTCTGCAGAGAAGTAAGGCTAGCCTATTGAGGACAGTGTGAAGCCAGCACAGCACTAGAAGGCAGTGCCAATTATTGCTAGTGCTGGTACAGTAACCAAAACAAAATACAAAAGTCATAATGGAAGCAGTGTTTATGGTTGGTTGAGAACAAGCTTCTAGAAGTTATCATCTAGAAGCATGTGACATGGAAAAGTAGAAGGCAGGTAGTAGCCATATTGTTCCAGTCCACAGAAAAAAACTACAACACTTGGACAAGATGTCCCCAATCTTAGTGATTGAAATCTCATCGAAGAGATGATCCAGCCCCATTCCAACTCCTTAGAGCATGTCCTGTCCTGGAACCAGGCTCTCATATGACTAAAGGTTATGTATCCAAGAGCACAGACGACAATGAACCATCTAATTACACAAGATAAATTCTTTGACAGTGGAACACATCATATGAGATGTAGTTGACCCAAGTCCAACTTTCTACATACCGTATTCATACATGGTTGTCGCCCAGGGATATGTTTAGACCTGCAAAGTTCAAGTACACTGTTGGTGATAAATTTTCATGGCTAAGAGCTGCTACACACTCAACACTTGGCAACAGGAAGGCTGTCACTGGCTAGGAAAGCCCACTCAAATCATATGCACTCCGTAAATGGATGTGCTAGGTTTACATGATGCACCTTCTTCCTCCTCGTTCTCCGGTGAAGTCAGACACTAATATGGATTTCATCAAAGAACTATAATGTGGTAACCAGCCCCAAGACAGGGCCATAGATTTCTTCTTGTGGTGTTGTACAGTGAACAGTTCTGTAAAATATGTTCTGTTGGGGCACCTTATATCATAGCACAATGTACTTCATGGTCCCTGGTGGAAATCACAGGAAAATTCATGATAGTTATAAGAGAATGTTGTAAGTGTTATATAATACATGTACATAGAATTAAATTACATCATTGAATTGTACATCATTGAAGATGCCAGAGTGTTGGTTACTAAACACAATAATAAAAAGAAAACTACACCTGTTTCGTAATATAAAGAGACACAACTATTTAGGAAGACAAGGGCAGAGTACTTTTGAGGAGGAGAAAGGGCAGACAAGGCCAACGATGGACTGATGACATTACAGATAACATTAATACATCGTTGAAAATGCAAGCCCCTTGACTTAAGACAGTGTAGGGTACAGGGAGTTCATTGGGAAGACACAAGACAAGCATCACATCATTTAAACTGGAAAACTCTGGTTTCTGCCCTATGCACCATATTCAACATTGAAGAACATTGATAGACATTTGAGAATGAACACAAATAAAAATGGCACAGGATACTATCATCTGAAAATATGGGAATGTGCAAGTAATAAGTAACATCAGAACTAAAATATGCAGGTATCTTGAATACAAAAAAACCGAGTCAGTATTTCTGTATGTGTATGTGTACATACTGACTGAATGTGTGAGTGAAGAAGTGAAAATATTAATTGATTATCATATGCCCAGTAATAGTTGCTTGATCAATTGTCTTCTTCCATCATTTAGGGAGATACAAATACACCAAAAGAAACATCCCTCAGAGTTGAAAGTACAAAATCAAACGGTGAAGTAAGAAGTCCTCAGCAAGATTCAAAATCACACAGTGAAATAAATAGTTTGCACACAGATTCAATGCCAAGCAGTGAACTTAAAAGTTCACAGCAAAATTCAAAGTCAAGCAGTGAGAATAAAATTTCACAGCAACATTCCAGCAAAGACAATAGTTCATTCATTGATGATGATAATGTCAGTATTGATACTGCTTTATAGCATTCGTCTAACAGACCCATAGAGCACTTGTTTATATTATTTATTTTCTAGGCATCAGAGCTCTTATTTATATTTGTCACTTCAATGAAAGCACTGATAATGTTTGTATTGGTTTAACTGGAGCCTTACAATTATATGATTCCCTCCAGAGCCATGATTTGTTATTAGCTGTTAAACACATATCAGAGCCTTTGATAATCTAAGACAGCAGTTGAAATACTTTTCAGAAAACTATTTATATCAACAGTTAAATATTTTACATCAGCTGATAAATTGATAAGAGCCACATTTTTTATCATCAAACACTTGAAGCCCTGGTTTATGTCAGCTTTTTAGCACTGATCCTAGTTTTATCATCATACATTTAAACCCTGGTTTACATGAGTTGTTAAATAAACACTGATAAGAGCCCTGGTTTTTATCATCAAACACTTAGAGCCATGGTTTATGTAAGCAATTGAAACTTAGATGCTAGGTTTATGTAAAGTGTTAAACAGAATCTATTCGGTCCATGATTTCATATTCATCTTGTATGAAACTAACTCTCAATGTAACACTGGTTGAGGTTCAGCACTCATTTCCCATTCCAAAGGTCCTAAGCTTGATTCACTAGTTAATCTTCTTCTTATTTACAGTGGTTTAACTACGAGAAAAAGTCAATGGGTAAGTCACAACTGGCTGAAAATATTTTTAAAAATATGATATATTAAAACTATATCATTTTAGATGATGTTGTTCCTTTATTTCTCCATATTATTTCCACCAAAGTTGATGTACTTATCCCATCAATTTATCAGTGTGATAATACCTGCAGTATAAAAATATTTCATCAGTCAGTTCTCTGGGTAACCATCATGAGCACATTTCACAGAATTGCTCATGCATTATGATGTAGGGTGTGACTGTACGATCGCTGTCTACCATTATTCACCTGTTAGCTCTAATAAGTTTCTCCACCAACTAACAGGATTTGACAGGACAACCAGGTTACGTCATCAGAAGTGATGTGCTTTCTTATGAAAAATGATTTTTCACAGTCACACGTTTTATGTTATAAAGCATTCTCATTACATACAGGAAATATCTCTTCATGAATGTCATTGCTCAGCATATACAGGAACCACCTCTTTATGAATTTCATTGGCAGAAAGTTTTATTGTTAGAAATATAACGAGGGTAGAAACACAATGCACAAATGCATGCTATTCATTCCTTGTACACTCTTAGAGCACAGTAGCAGTTTTTCATATGCACTGTGCACGTGTGTGCAACATCTACCGATTCAACTATCATCTACTACACATTGATTACATAACGGGATTTTGTAACCTCATAATCCAACTTTAAAATCACCTATCGATGTCCTATTCATTTTTCACATGAGTTTGTGACGTACTTATTGACTTCCCCTCGTGTGTTACACAGGAGGTCTGGTTTTCTTGATAACTGTGGTGTTATTTTATAGTTCTTCAAGATTCCCATAACCAGTCAGTCAATTAAGGAAAGTAAAATGGAATCACTCAAGAGCATAGTGTGCTCAAGTATCTAAAAGTTGTATGCATTCATCTCACTCATTCTGTTCACTCATAGACACACACATCTCACTCATTCTGTTCACTCATAGGCACACACATCTCACTGATTCTGTTCACTCATAGGCACACACATCTCACTGATTCTGTTCACTCATAGACACACACATCTCACTCATTCTGTTCACTCATAGACACACACATCTTACTCATTATGTTCACTCGTAGTCACACACATCTCACTCATTCTGTTCACTCATAGACACACACATCTTACTCATTCTGTTCACTCATAGACACACACATCTCACTCATTCTGTTCACTCATAGACACACACATCTTACTCATTATGTTCACTCATAGACACACACATCTCACTCATTCTGTTCACTCATAGACACACACATCTCACTCATTCTGTTCACTCATAGACACACACATCTCACTCATTCTGTTCACTCATAGACACACACATCTTACTCATTATGTTCACTCGTAGTCACACACATCTCACTCATTCTGTTCACTCATAGACACACACATCTCACTCATTCTGTTCACTCATAGACACACACATCTCACTCATTCTGTTCACTCATAGACACACACATCTTACTCATTCTGTTCACTCGTAGTCACACACATCTCGCTCATCCTGTTCTCTTGTAGTTGTACACATCTCACTCATTCTGTTCACTCATAGACACACACATCTCACTCATTCTGTTCACTCATAGACACACACATCTTACTCATTCTGTTCACTCATAGACACACACATCTTACTCATTCTGTTCACTCGTAGTCACACACATCTAGCTCATCCTGTTCTCTTGTAGTTGTACACATCTCACTCATTCTGTTCACTCATAGACACACACATCTCACTCATTCTGTTCACTCATAGACACACACATCTTACTCATTCTGTTCACTCATAGACACACACATCTTACTCATTCTGTTCACTCGTAGTCACACACATCTCGCTCATCCTGTTCTCTTGTAGTTGTACACATCTCACTCATTCTGTTCACTCATAGACACACACATCTCACTCATTCTGTTCACTCATAGACACACACATCTTACTCATTCTGTTCACTCGTAGTCACACACATCTCGCTCATCCTGTTCTCTTGTAGTTGTACACATCTCACTCATTCTGTTCACTCATAGACACACACATCTCGCTCATCCTGTTCTCTTGTAGTTGTACACATCTCACTCATTCTGTTCACTCATAGACACACACATCTCACTCATTCTGTTCACTCATAGACACACACATCTTACTCATTCTGTTCACTCGTAGTCACACACATCTCGCTCATCCTGTTCTCTTGTAGTTGTACACATCTCACTCATTCTGTTCACTCATAGACACACACATCTCACTCATTCTGTTCACTCATAGACACACACATCTCACTCATTCTGTTCACTCATAGACACACACATCTTACTCATTCTGTTCACTCGTAGTCACACACATCTCGCTCATCCTGTTCTCTTGTAGTTGTACACATCTCACTCATTCTGTTCACTCATAGACACACACATCTCACTCATTCTGTTCACTCATAGACACACACATCTTACTCATTCTGTTCACTCGTAGTCACACACATCTCCCTCATCTTTTTCACTCATAGACACACACATCTCACTCATTCTGTTCACTCATAGACACACACATCTCACTCATTCTGTTCACTCATAGACACACACATCTCACTCATTCTGTTCACTCATAGACACACACATCTCACTCATTCTGTTCACTCATAGACACACACATCTTACTCATTCTGTTCACTCGTAGTCACACACATCTCACTCATTCTGTTCACTCATACACACACACATCTCACTCATTCTGTTCACTCATAGACACACACATCTTACTCATTCTGTTCACTCATAGACACACACATCTCACTCATTCTGTTCACTCATAGACACACATCTCACTCATTCTGTTCACTCATAGACACACACATCTTACTCATTCTGTTCACTCATAGACACACACATCTCACTCATTCTGTTCACTCATAGACACACATCTCACTCATTCTGTTCACTCGTAGTCACACACATCTCACTCATCCTGTTCACTTATAGTCAACACCTATAATTGAAATATTATCAAACATTAGCAGACATATTTCATTACCTCTGATACTATACATAGATTTATCCTACAGAGTTTATACAATTTTACTCTACATAGTTTGTTGTTTTATGTGTTTGCTCTCACACTCCCATTGATCTCTTGTAACTGGATGTTCCTATTAAATTTTTAGCAGGACAGAGAGAATAGAAATGCGTTGTGTGTCACCATTTTATTTATATCAATGGCCTGACACATCTGACGTTGAAGCCTGTAGCTAATATATTAAGCATTTTTACCTTATTACACAACTAAAAAATCCCTCCCTGTAACACAACTCCTTAACAGGAAACATGCAGTATTTAACAGTTTTTTTTGTGTTACTCCTACTGTATTCATATCACAAAATGTAGGCCATCCTTACAAGAGAAATGGTTCTCATACTTACACGCTGGTTCTCATACTTACACGCTGGTCACCGTGCTCAAAGCTAACCATGATCAAGCATGCTTGACATCTTTGCTGCTGTCTGTATTGCTATTTATGTGCCCACAGAGGGGGGGGGGTTTAAGCTTTGGCCAAGAAAATAAAAACTAGAGTAGAAGATTGATGAGAGAACTGATTAAAGAACTCTAAAGAGTTGTGCTGAGAGTATGCTGAAAAGTCCATTGTCTGGGTGGAAATGTCCATTGTCTGGGTGGAAAAGTGTATAGATCAATGTTGATATATATTTCCTGCAAATATGGCAACATCACATGGATTGGGATGGGGGGTTGACATTAAACAGGTGATAACCACTAGCATTACAGTATTTAAGCTCTGCTGTTGAAATTTTAGTATGTAAGGTCTTCTGCTGCGTTCATTCTCAAACTCCTACTGGATCTAGCAGGACCATGGTCCTGCTAGATTTCCAGTAGGATGTAGTCCAGAAAATGGAAATGCGTTGTATCGCTGTTTTATTTGTGCCAATGGCCCAACACATCCGTCTTCGGTGGAGTATGTGAGGTCGAATCTGAGGACAAAATGTTAGTATGTTAGGTCAAATCTGAGGACAAAATATCTAATAGTCAAGGAGCACTGATGAAAGTGCTAAAAAGTGAGCAGAAACTTGTTATTTAGAAGCAGTTTGACAGAATCTGGTTGATTGCTTCCTTCTCATTCAGCATGAAACTGTCTTGAATCATCTGGAGCTCAGTGTCTGAAGATCATTTTACAAGCACCACCAATGGATCACACAGAATTTGATCTGTCACATTTATCTGGGGGAAAAAACTATGTTAAATCACCTATTAGAGCTCTGGTTTATTAGCAGTTAAAGTAATTAGTGTCCTAGTTTATTAGCAGTTAAACTAATTAATACCCTGGTTTATTAGTAGTTAAAGTAATTAGTGTTCTGGTTTATGAGCAGTTGAATAAATTATCTACCAAAGATGGATGTTTTGAGCCATTTACGCAAATAAAACGGCAACACAACGCATTTCCATTCTCTGGACTACATCCAACTGAAATCTTGTAGGACCATTTCCTGTTACAAGAGAAACCCAGTGGGAATTTGAAAATGAATGCTGAAGAAGAAGAATAAATTAGAGCCCTGGTTTATGAGCAGTTAAACTAATTAGTGCCCTGGTTAATGAGCAGTTAAACCACTTATTAGAGCCCTGGTTTATGAGCAGTTAAACTATTAAACTAATTAATGCCCTGGTTTATGAGCAGTTAAACTAATTAATGCCCTGGTTTTTGCGTGTGTCTATTGTCTATCCCCAGGTGAATGATAGTATCCACACTTACCGTTAAATGTAGGGGTGGGAGCTTCAGCTGTCATTCTAAGGCCAGGTGTGTGACTATGGTTGCATTAAAGTCCATGTTTGTTCAAGGTTATTTTGACATTTTCTATGCACCTAGTTTATGAGCAGTTATATCATGTATTAGAACCCTAGTTTATATGAACAATTTAGCCACTTAGTCATGGTTTATGTCTGCAGTTGATCCACTTATCACTGCCCTGGATTGAATCACCTGGAAGTCAAAATTTCAGAGTCTGTTTGTAGTACAATTTCCCAAATTACATAAGATTTTTTGTTGGGGCCATGTGTGTGTGTTCATCTTGAGGTTGTTTTATATCATGAAATACATGTGTACATCATAATATATTGTATTTATTTATTTGTGTATATATGTTCACCTGTTTGATTTTCCAAAATGTTTTTTTTAATATATTTTAATATATTTTATTCTTGCTGTTTAACAATTTAATAAGCAAATTCAATTGTTATCTTATTTCCATTATATAGGCCTACCCTTGGTGACCTTATCAAAACCATTTTGGTACTTCAGAAATTCTGCAACCGTAGTGATAGTATTAATACGGATTATTACGAATTTACAATATTGTATATCTCATGGACTATACATAAATGTAATGGCAGTACCAAACTCAAAGAGGCACAAAAATTAAAAGCATGATACTGTACTTGGTTCCAATACACGTCAACATTGGGTAGGTTTTTTGCAGAGTAGATTCAACATTACATACACATTGTTGAAGCATATAAAATTGGATCCATTACATGCACGTTTATTGTAAAATCTTCAGCAGCGTTGCCAAATTAAAATTGTGCTTTAAATCAAACAATAGAAAAATGCCTGAAACAATCTCAAAGTTGAACTACATTTTTCATACCTTCTTCACATTGAAAGACACTGAACTCTGATCATGCTAACCACTCTACTACATGCTTTGATTTTTTATAACATTTTATTTCTAGGACTTTTTATTACATTAAATTGTTCTTGTATTTGTTAGGGAGTATTTGTTTGTCTTATTTTTTTATGCTGTGACATATTTATAATATTAGCAAAGAGCTGCTATGTATGCCAATCCTATTTCCAAAATGTCCGAAGTTTATCGCTTTTATACATATTTTGCTTCATTTTTATCAAAATAATTACCAACAGGCTTAAGTTAAACCAATGAGCTTTTCTGAAACACACTTATTATTGTGCACACAGAAATATTATTTTCCTTCATATAAATAATTGAAAGAAAATTACTTTTGTGCAATTAATTTTTAAGAAGTCAAGAAAATTCAAATAATATCAATCAATTCTCTGATTACAACAACAAAATTTTAAAATACAATTTCAATTTTTGAAGTAAAATAAATTAGAATGGCAACCCTGATAACAAATTAAAATATGCCTTCTCAAACAATCTATTCTCTGAAAGACATGCTTAGGAATTTCATGTAAAGCAAAACAAATGTATGGGCCTAGTACCTGTATGTTTTCTTTTTACTTATTTTAGTTACATTAATTGATGCAGTTTTTAACTTGTGTCATTAACACACATGTGCATTTCTAGTATTCATTAGTTTTCAAGCTCGCCCCAATTCAAGAGAGAAAAATATACTGTACACTAATAGGCCTATTATGAGTTCTAGTTGTAACTGTAAATTGAAAGTTGTATTTACAGTTCTTATTGAGGTGTACTTTTTGTTTCATAAAAAATAATAGTCAGCATTTTAAAATTACTACTGTATGTACTTATCAGCTGTAGTTAGTACAATTATATTTATTTTGTACTATGGAAAAAATGTTCTATGTCAAAGCAAGTAAACAATGCATTCCAGTTACAGGTTATGAGCCTTAAAATAGTTTGGCGTACTATTTTGCCTAAAGTCTATAGAATGTTATTACACTACACAATATAGGCATTGTATAGTGTAATAAAACCATCAATTGATGTTAATACTTTTATCTTGAAAGAAAGATTTATGATAATCAAGTGTGTGCTTCATTTTGTAAAATAAAATGAGTCTATTTTGTCTACTATATGTTAATTATTGATCAAGGACAACTAGACTTACTACAGTAATTTTTATTTCAACTGGGAAGGGGGTGTTGGTTGGTTGGTTGCCTATTCATGAGCTCATGCCCTTTGACCCAATGCCATTAATACGGCATTATATTGCTGGGAAGTCTGTGGATTTTCAGCCCACACCGAGTCAGAGAATAACTATCACACCACCAGAAAGATAGGTTTCAACCTATGCACTGCTCTGAGCCACTGCAGCCAAGATAGAGTTCACTGTGCTCATTCCCCGCCATCAATTCACTACTGGTTATTCAGAACTTCTCTATTGCTCCAGGCATACAACCAAATTTTCAAGTAAAATGGATTGTCACGTTCTGAGTCACTGTGCCTCTCTGATGAGCCTCAGCCATAGGAAAAAACATTGCTGTCAGTTTCCTACCCTTGTTATTTTATATACAAAAACAATAATGCAGAGGTTCTCATTGATGCTGGCGTAAAAAGATCAACAATATCAAACATTAGGGGCAGACAGTCAAAGTTTCTAGGGCATGTGCTGAGAAGAATACAGCTTGAACACTTAATAACCACTGGAAATATCAAGGGGAGAAGAGATAGGGGACGTCAAAGAGAAAAATTATTAGATGGACTTGTATTGTGGCACGGTAGAAGCTCACCAACCGAGTTTATTGACAACACAAGAGACGGAGAGTCGTGGAGAAACATGATCGCCTATGCCATTTGGCATGGCACTTGATTGATTGATTGTCAGTTTCCTCCTCCCCAGTGCTGCGCAGCACATCTCTGGCTCCCTCCCAATCACAGAGGTTTTTATACATAAATAAAAATAACAAAGCATGAAACACATTGCAACAACAAAATACAAGCATGAGAAGCATAATTGTATAGATAACGTGCCATGAAGTTTCTATAAGGAAATAACCTCAATATAACAGCATGTCATCTAACATTTTCTGTTGCATGGGTGGTTTATCTAGTGGGCCATTGGTGAGACCCACAGACGCAGTCGCATGCATAAGGGGGGTGTTAAATTTAAGTAAATATTATTAATACAAATGTTTTTTATAAGATTACGGACATGTTGAAGAAATTACATGCATTGATTCACACACAAAAAAGTTGATAGCTGTATATCTCTGATCTGGCACTGATAATTATATATATAACAACTGCAGCAAAGCTGTAATCCACCAAGTGATAATTGAAAACAAGATATTGAAGTTGTGCTAATCACATGAAAACACATACAAATTGACATTTCAACCAAAAGTATCACATATCATTTATCCCGTTAGCTTGGTTATATGATCTTTCTTTACTTTTCATATGTGATGTTGTGTCCCTGACAAAGGCATTTTAGTTCAAATGTCAATTTGTGTGTGTTTTTCTTTGTGTTTCCAGTGATTAGTATGACGTTCAGAGAGTGCTTGCTCAACACTTACAGAGCTATACAAAGTATATTCATGCCACTCTTCATTGCCAGCATTAAATCATTGGTCCTGTGTTTCAAGTTCAGTCAAACTTATTTCATACAACATTCCAGCAGATATAATCACCATTGTTTGCTTAGTCTGTCTTTGGTCAAATTGCTATATCCATACAAGAATCATGATTACGGTACTGATTATCTGAACCTGCTGCGATACACTCTGGGCATACCCATAGGAGTTACCGTCTCTATCAGCAGATGACTAAGGGTAGACTCCTATACACAAATGTATATATTTTATATACAAAAATAAAGTCCCTGCCCTGAAATTTGGGCATGTATAACAAATGTTATACAAAGTTTTCTTTTGCACAATTTATTTCAAATCACAAAGATTTGTCTACAACATACAACTATACTCATGTATATAATTTGTTATATTGTTTCCAAAAAATTTAATCAACTATATAATTTTTTTTTCTTACATATATTAAATATATTTGTATATTGTTGTTTGGATCAGAAACATGGACAATTAGTTCAGTTCACAAGAAGTAATCGAATATGTTTTATATGCAGTGTCTTTGCCAAATTTTGAACATCAGATTGCAGGATAAGGTTGCTGACATGGAAGTCTTGCAGTGTACTAAGATAGCAGCATTTTGTTCAATTCTCAGAAGTAAATGTTTGATGCCCAAGTGTTGCTGGACCTGAAAGGGGAGAAAATAATAGCAACACTGTTTACTTTCTATGCATTTCATAAGAGGTGACTAAGGAGGTTATTGGGTGAAAGATGGCTGTCCCATCTTGTATAGTGTCAAAGTGAAAGTCATCATGAAGTCGGATCAGGGCAAAAGGCATATATATCGCAGCAAAGCTGTACACTATAACAAAATTCATTCTGTGCTGTGGACTACAATTTTCTAAGCTGCAAGAGTGTGAGAAGCAGAAGAGGTTTGAAATGCAATGTAAAAAAAAAATCTATGCTCTTCGGTGAGGTCTGATCTTGTTGAAAAAAGGGACAGACCAAAACTAAGGACGTCTTGTAAAACATCCGTGAACGATTTTATGATCAATCTAAATTCTAGAAAATAAATTGTACATCATGAAGATCTGCAGTATTTATATCCAATCAGATGGGGGCCATGAGAAAGACATTGGAGGACAGATGAATGGCACCTGCACCCTCCAAATCAGATTGGGTATATAGGGCCTCACCTCTATCAATTAAAGTATAAGATCAAAAATATTAAAATATTAACCTTGTAGACCACGTGTCACTCTTACACTTGCCTGCTTCCTGACCGCATGTAAAGACACAAAAGGCTATCTAACATTATTATAAACATATTGTTATCACATATTTAGCTGTGAAGATGACACCTTTTTTGTAATTAAATCAGCAGATGCCTATCATGAGTCTACTATTTAGATACATTTCAGTGCATTTGTTCATATAAATTTATCTCCGCTGGAATGAAAACTGTTGAAGAGCTGTGGACGATTGTGACAGGATCAATTCTTGTATCTGCAGCATTCCTGCACTGTTGTTTGTCCATTTTAGTCGACAATGACAATATAGCTCAACGGAGATGATGATGATGTCCGACTGTGACTAATGAGTACTACGTATTCCTGACATTTTCTATCGCACTCGGAGAAGTGTGAGAGGAATCTGTGGGACATTCAGCAGCTCTTGCCTTTTGTTCTTGCACATTTTTGTTATGTAGCATCATGTCTGAGATTCTCTTCAGCTGCTGCACCGCTCTTGATTCTGGAATGCTAATCGGATCTGTCTTGCGCAAGACTCTCCCATGAATTTGTGTCTATGTGGAAGTAAATCAGTGATGTCATCTCTTGTGACTTGTGGAAGATAAATCAGTAATGTCATCTCATTGACTTGTGGAAGGTAAATCAATGATGTCATCTCTTATGACATGTGTGGAAGGTAAATCAGTGATGTCATCTCTTATGACACGTGTGGAAGGTAAACAGTGTTGTTATTCTTTGCTCCCCTTTCAAACTGAGTGACTAGATAACTAGGTTTGTGAAAGAAAGTAAGGAATCCAATTGGGGATCAGGTTCACACTGTATGTGTATGGAAGTGAGTAAAAGATCTAATTAAATGTCTTGTTTGCTGGGATTATGAAAGGGAGTAAGGGATCAAATTACCTTAGGTGTCTTGTTTGCTGGGCTTGTGAAAGGCAGTAAGGGATCAAATTGGATGTCTTGTTTATTGGGCTTGTATAATGCAGTAAGGGATTTCATTCGTTGTCTTATTTGCTGGGCTTGTGAAAGGCAGTAAGGGATCAAATTGGATGTCTTGTTTGCTGGGATTATGAAAGGCAGTAAGGGATCAAATTGGATGTCTTGTTTGCTGAAATTGAACATTTCTAAATTGGAACTCAAACTTTGAGTCACCAAACTCAGATCCTGGTGCATTAAGCTACTACAGTTATCTTCATATGTATACAGCTACATGTGCTATGAGAATGTATCTCTTGTGTAACATAAAAGTACATAGTATATATCTCAATATTTAGTCGATTTTACATTGTTTATTTTTTTTAGAAAACTTATGCAGGTTTGAGTTAATACAATGGGAAATAAAATAGGTTTATATTTGCTACTAATTTTCTTTTGTTTGTTTGTTCTTGTTTTGTTATGTCTTCCAAGCTTCAGATAACAAGAAGAAAAACCTTCCAATCTTCAGATACAAGAAAACTTCTTTAAAACTTCAGATAACAAGAAAACTTCTTTCAAACTTCAGATAACAAGAAAACTTCTTTCAAACTTCAGATAACAAGAAAACTTCTTCCAATCTTCAGATAACAAGAAGACTTCTTCCAAGCTTCAGATAACAAGAATACTTCTTCCAAGCTTCAGATAACAAGAAGAAAAAACCTTCCAAGCTTCAGACAACAAGAAAACTTCTTTCAAACTTCAGATAACAAGAAAACTTCTTCCAAGCTTCAGATAACAAGAAGACTTCTTCCAAGCTTCAGATAACAAGAATACTTCTTCCAAGCTTCAGATAACAAGAATATTTCTTCCAAGCTTCAGATAACAAGAAGAAAAAACCTTCCAAGCTTCAGACAACAAGAAAACTTCTTTCAAACTTCAGATAACAAGAAAACTTCTTCCAAGCTTCAGATAACAAGAAAACTTCTTCCAAGCTTCAGATAATAAGAATACTTCTTCCAAGCTTCAGATAACAAGAAGAAAAAACCTTCCAAGCTTCAGATAACAAGAAGAAAACTTCTTCCAAATTTTAAACAAGGAGATTCAGAGCTGTATTTCATACTACAAGACTCCAACTCTAAACTGTGTGCAATGCTGTGAAAATAAACATCCCACTCAGAGTAAAGACATTGTACAGATGAAATGTATGACTTCACTTCACAATAGGAAAACATCATTTAAAATATGCATGTCATCTACTAGATATTTGCTGTTGCATGATGGGTGGTCTGACCTGTATGCATACAGAAACGAGTAGAAACTATAGGAGAGATGTTTGCACAGATAAAAGTTAAGTATGCCGATAATGGATTTTAAAAAATATAAAAAGATTGAAAAGACATAGAGAATTGACTTCATTGTATATCAGTTCCCCATAATTACTCTGTCTTTCTCAATAAAGCATCATGTGGCATGTCGAGACTACCACTCATAGAACATAACTTCCATAACTTAAAATAATAATCCCAAAAGATTTCAGAAAAAAATCCACTTTGTAAGCAAGACAATATGAGCCATATTCGAACCCGTGACCTCTGTAACCAGGCACATGCCTACTAAGTAGCAGAGAAAAGTAACACTGTGTCCTGGCATAGGCGTACTATTTGAGAGATAATAAGAACACTATATCCTGGTACAGGCCTACTATGTAACAGAGAATAGGAACACTGTAACCTGGCACAATCCTACTAAGTAGGAGAGTATTGTAACACTGTGTTCTGGCACAGGCCTACTATGTAACAGAGAATATGAACACTGTAACATGGCACAGGCATACTATGTAACAGAGAATAGGAACACTGTAACATGGCACAGGCCTACTATGTAACAGAGAATATGAACACTGTAATATGGCACAGGCATACTATGTAACAGAGAATATGAACACTGTAACATGGCACAGGCATACTATGTAACAGAGAATAGGAACACTGTAACATGGCACAGGCCTACTATGTAACAGAGAATATGAACACTGTAACATGGCACAGGCATACTATGTAACAGAGAATATGAACACTGTAACATGGCACAGGCCAACGTTAATGATGAAGTGTATACAACGATCGCCAAATCAAGCAGCATTTTCGGCAGATTGTACGTAAATGTGTGGCGTAGAAATGGCATTAACCTACAGACTAAGCTGAAAGTTTACAGAGCAGTGGTACTTCCAGTGTTGTTATACGCTAGCGAAACATGGACTGTGTATAGACGGTATGTGAGGAAACTCAAATAACTTTCACATAAATTTTCTCAGAAAAGTTATGAACATCAGATGGCAAGACAAGTTTCCAGATACCACTGTCCTTGACAGATCTGGTATCCCCAGCATTGACACTATTCTGATGCAGACGCAGATTCGTTGGGCAGATAATTTTGTACGTATGCCAGACTATCGCCTACCAAAGATACTTTACTATGATGAACTGGAGAAGAGTAAACGATCTCAATGTGACCAAAAGAAACGCAACAATGACTTGTTAAATGCCTCACTGAAAGCGTTTGAAATAGACCAAGACACATGGGAAGAACTTGCACAAAATAGATCAACATGGCGCTCTACGGTCAAAAAGAGCGCATCATCTTGTGAAAAGAGTAGAAATTATGCAGCCCAACAAAGGAGAATAGATAGACAGTCACGGATAGAAAAAAATCCGCCTACGGTGATCATTCCATGTCCGAACTGTCAAAGGGAATTTACAGCTCGAATAGGGCTCATTAGCAATCTACGAACTATTATTCATGGGCATAATTCTAACTGAATTTTCAAAAGTGGATGTAAAAAATGGTCATCATCACTTGTGATTGACGAACACACTAAGTAGCAGAGAATATGATCACTGACGAACACACTAAGTAGCAGAGAATATGATCACTGTGATCTGACACAGGCCTATTAAGTAGCAGTAGGCTTAAGCTTGAAGAAACTACCACATCTCATTGAAAATCAAACTGACCCAAACATTATATGCTGAAGTCGGTTGGGAGAATATTTAAAAATTTCTTATGGAAGGAGACAGGACATGTCCAAATGTCTGTTGTACTGATCTTGTATTTGTGATATACACTTAAATTCAAGTAGGAAGCAAGAGGATATGAAAAATTCTAGGAAAACGAAACGTGCGATTCGGTGCCGTTGAACGGACTGGTTCAATTCACTTTGGTCTCTAGAATTTTTTATTTGGGATATACAAAAGTTTATATTCGTCTTCCTCTGTGATGAATTCTTAAATATTCAGTCCAATATTGGTCATATGTAGAGATGTTTATTTTAGGTCCGTGTGGGTTCCTGGTACTACACATAGTTTGATGGCGAACTAAACTGTTACAACACAACAATTGATGACATGACACAACAGAAAGCAAACACAGTGACTTACCAACTTTCACCATTACTTCTTCACCCAAAGATCAAGATGGAAATGTTTTTTTTAAATTATATCTACAATTGTTATACCAACAATGTGCTACCAATGTCAAACATGGTCTTTAACAGCTTCGCAGCAAAGAAAAATCGTCACATGTAAAATGAAGTGTCTTAGATAATCTGTAATGGTTACAAAACTAGATAAAATAAGAAATTAAGAAAAGAGTTGGTATAATATCATGTATCGAACATATTGAGAGACAGCAAGTAAAATGGTTCGGTCACCTTATGAGAATGAAGCCAAACCAAATACCAATAAGAGCATATAACACAAGAATATCCGGGCGTAAGGCCAAATTTAGACCAAGAAAACGGTAGAGGAATGCAGTAGAGGAAGAGGCCGACCAAGACGTCGTTGGACAAGAGATATTCAGGAATGCTTGCACATGTCCCTGGAGCAAGCGAGACAGCTTACCAGAGACGCGGGGATTTCATGAGATTTATAAGGAAGACTACGTTCTGGAAAGAATACGCCACATGACACATAGGCCTACAACTTCTACACAAGTAGAATCAATTAATCAATTACGATCAGTTGTTATACATCCAAGTGATAACTACTATATTGAGTTATAATGTTACGATAGGCCTATTCTAAATATCAAATGAAAAAAATGACTAAATAACAATAAAGAAAAGACCAAGGACATTTTCTCCACGTTACGGTCCAACTGGGACCTTTTTCAATAAACATTTAAACAAAAAATCACAAAAATTAATGGAAATATTTCACTCTGATCACTTACGGATGCTCTTCTCACCGCACAACTCTCTAAGTGGTCATGTGACAGCGCATGTGTAATACATGTTCAACACTGTTTAATATATAAAGTTTCCTGTTGTTTTTTTTATATTTTTATTTAAATTTAAATCAGCACCCATTCCCGGCGCTGTTAATCATCTATTTAGCCCCCCCCCCCTTATCCATATTCCATTCCACGTGTCAACGTGTCTGTTAATAAATCTCGAGCTACTAATTTTATGCACCATATTTTTCAAACTTCATAATTGTTTTCTAATGTTTTCTTACCCCCCTCCCCCTCAACCGCTATTTCCTAACACCCCTCCCTCCTTCTCGACTTAACTTATTGGTGGTCTCTTACTCTGTGTCCTCTCGTTGTTTTCCACACACACAATTTCTTATTTTGTGTGTGTGGTCTGCGTTCGCATGTTTCATCTTTTACGTTGGGCTTTCACTGGATCTGACGTATTAACTCATCACCTTCATAAACTCTCTCTTTGATGTCTTTATATCATCATCATCATCAAGTGCCGTCTCCACAACGAAGGTTGGCTGCAACGTATCTCCAACATCTCCTGTCTCTTGTCTTGGTGGTGCACTCTGCTAGACTGTAACCTGTCCATCGTGTAATGTTACTCTCCCACTTGTATCTCTGCCTACCTCTTGCTCGCTTCCCTTTGACTTTACCCTCAAGTAAGGTCTTCAATAAGGTGTCATGTCTTTTAATGTGTCCAAAGTATTTTATTTGCCTGATCTTTATTTCTCTTAGTAGTTCTTTCTTCATATTAAGTGTCTTTAGCACCTCTTTATTTGTTTTCTTCTCTTTCCGTGATGTTCTCCCTATTCTTCTATATATCCACATCTCAAAGGCATCAATTTTGTCTTCTAATTGTTTATTTAGTGTCCATGTTTCTGAGCCATACATTAATATGGAATAGATGTAGCATTTTATAATTCTAATTTTTAACTTGTTTGTAATTTGTTTAGATGTTAATAATTTCCTCATGCCATTGAAGGTCTTTATATCAGTAATGCACAAACGTGTCTGCACCAAATTCAACATGTAGGCCTACTAAACATGTGTTGTTACATCATCACTTCAAGAGTTCTGCGGTGAGCCGAGCATCCTTAAGTTATCAGAGTGAAATATTTTCTTTCTCTCTATGTCCACTGAGCCGCTAATATCTACATTTTGAAGACCCACTATGCCGAAAAGCCGCTCAAAGCTACATTTTAATATCAATTTACTCATATCGTGTTCGGCATAGCAGGAAAACCGTACGAAGACAATTAAATGCCTCTTGGAAAAAAGGTCCCAGTTGAATCGTAACTTGGAGAAAATGTCTTTGTGTCCTTGTTCTTTTGTTTATTGCTTTTTATTCATTTTTCAATGTAATATTTAGAATAGGCCTCCGTAACATTATAATTCCATATAGTAATTACCACTTATTTGTTTTGTTACTGCAGCACTCTCCACTTTGTCGTGCATCCTCTGACATTTTGGTTGCTTATACTTCAGCCCCCTATGTTTAACATCCAGTGGTTTGTTTGATGTCAGCTTGGTAATCCCACAACTAGTTTTGCAGAGAAGATCATGTGAGCCAGATGGTCGTTCTTGTTCAGTAAAGAGTCACCCTCTTGGTTAGCGCACTGGCTTCGCTTATATGTGGTCCTGGGTTCATTCCCAAGTTGAGGCGGAATTGTTTTTAAGATCGCAACGGCTCCCGGGGTCGACCCAGCTTTACATTGGTACCGGATTAATCCGAGAAGTAAATACTGCGAGGGAGAGGAGATGGCTACCGCCCTCATTTGCAGAGCCTCTGAAATGTGAGATCGCTAACATCTTACACCCCTACGGCATTAATAAATGTTATGGGTTACGTTACTTTACTTAAACATTTAAAAGTGTTTACACAATCACTGTGCACTAGTGTCACGTAGATCCAATGGTGTCAGACAGATCCGCACGAAATACTCTAAGCTCATCAGAGCAAGGACAAAAATCAAAAGTGTTTTATTGAACACTGTTTAATATATAAAGTTTCCTGTTGTTTTTTTGTTTGTTTTTATTTAAAGAAGCATCCATTCCCCGTGTAGTGTCACCACTTCACGACCACATAGTAAATGAGTTACCTTATATTGGTCATAGTAAATGAGTACTCGGTGACTTTGTAGACAGCCTAATTTTCAGTAAAGCAGACACAAGTGCTCTCTAGTTCGATCCATTTTGTATTTCTTTATTTTTCTGTTTCTTTTTGTCTAGTTACTGCGGCACTTTCCATTTTTTTCGGACATCCTCCGATATGTTGGTTATTTACATATGTACTTCTTATTGTAGCACTTATATATTGTTTACTCCCAGAGACATGTCCTTTTCAGTAATCGTTCTCTGAAGAGTTTCCTTTGACCTTCCACATTTTCTGAATATGGCGTTTAAAATGTTTCATGTTTACAGCAGTCAGTAGGTTCAACAAATAACTAATTACTTCCTTACCTGTCACGACAAAGCATAAAAGGATTATATACGGGTCTTACAAGTTATATACTAAACGTATACAAAAGAAAGGAGCTAATATCATGGAATGAAAAACGTACTAAAATTAGAGGTCTTAGAAAAGCAATGAATTAAAAGGTTCAAAAAAATGTAGAGGATTGACTACACTGTACTCCTGCTACTCCATAGGCCTATGTATTTTATCACTCTCAACAGTAGGCCTGCTGGGAGTGCAACCGTGACCATAGACTATATACGAAATGTGAACTAAATTGAGAATCGTTCTTTCTAAATTAACGAATGCGATTTTCCCCATGATTTTCATTGCCTACGACACAACGCGACCAATGACAATCATATGAACAGCCAAATTCGTCATTCAGAATGGTGAGCCAGAATGACTGAAGAATTGACGAATGACGGTACAACTATTAGCAAGTAACTCTAGCTTCAAGCTATATGCATAATCAGGACCGGATTTAAGTATAAGCTAAACAAACTATAGCTTATAGCCCCCACTGTCTTGGGGCCCCAAAAAAATTATATTTGGCACTGACATTTAATATCTGGACTTATAAAGGGCTCATATCTCAGATAGCTTAGGGCCTTATCAAGTCTAAATATGGCACTGGGCCTAATCCTCAAGGATATCCTAAAGCTTCACTTTACAAATAGGACGTCGCGACCTTGAATCGAACACGTGATTTTTTTAACACAAGTCAAAAGATTTAACACGCCTGTAGATGAAAGAGGAAATGAGGTTTCAAATCCCTTTTGGAAATCAGAACATTACTTTTAGCTTAAGCTTTTATTACTAGGAATTTAGTAAATAGTCCTGGTAATACCCCCCTCCCCATTCCCCTATTTTTGTCCACAAAAGGTCATCAAATTTCCCATGAAAAATTAAGAATTGTCCACGAAGATTAGGCGAACGATATTTTTTTTTTAGGTAAACTCCCCTTCTCACTTACAAAGACGTATCAACGGCCCCGTTTCACAGTTACCACAGAAAGATGCCCTAGGAATTAAAACAAAATTGTAACGTTAAGGAAATAAAAACTAGACATAACATATTTGGGACATATAACGAAGACATGACATGTTTGTATGCGTTCCATTCCCAACAACAATCAATGTAGATATGTATCAACTGCGTGGTTTGTTGTCCCACATACCAGTCACTGACCCCGTGCGGGAGCCATCGTTAGTTTAATTATAATCATTAATCATATATGTCCCTAGAAATATATAGTCCTATCTTGTTTAAGCCGGTTCTTAGTTTATATTTTTTTCGTTAGTATCTACAGCCTACATGCTGGTCATATTGTGTGTCAATGTCACTGTAAGAGTTAGGTAGAAATGGGTTCAAGTCATCGCCGCCATCCGAGAGAAGAACAATGAACAGTACTGTTAGGCCTACACTCTTACCTGATATCAACGTCTTCAGAGTTGGATTATCATAATTCTTCAACTTGAAATTGGGAACAACGATAGTCGCACGAAGGAAACCAGTACAAAGCAGTGTTTCCACTTTTTGGATGTTTGATATTTAGATGTTTCTGGTATGTATAAATGTCAGAAACTGATATCTAGATGTTTTCTGGTATGCAGATATGTATGAATGTCAGAAACTGCTATCTAGAAATTGTATGGTATGTGTGAATGTCATAAATTGCAATCTAGATGTTTTCTAGTATGTATGAATGTAAGAAACTACTAACTATATGTTTTATTGTATGTATGAATGTCAGAAATTGCAATCTATATGTTTTCTGGTACGTATGAATGTCCGAAACTGCCAACTAGATGTGTTTCTGGTACGTATGAATGTCAGAAACTGCTGTCAGGATCTTATTTAGATAGCTTGTGATAAATATGCGAGGTAAATCGTGCTCGCGAGCATTAGCGAACATGAATTCCTTTTGACGTACAAACCAAAACATAGGGTTACCATCCATGATTATGGAGAAAGAGTGGGGATTACAGTGCGTTGAACAGTTTATATGACCAAAAATATAATATATATTTATTTCATATTATATATACATATATATATATATGAATGTACTTCTCACGACGATTACATCATAAAAATTTTCCAGAGATAAACTATAATTTCAGTGATGTACCCAGTGTTTTGCTGGTAAGTTGACGCGGTCTGTTCTCTTATTTACGGAATATTATCCAAGCGGAGTACATCCAAATCTCCGCTGAGGATAAGAGATTATAGTTTGTGTTAGTTTAATCCTATACGTTTTATAAACAAACGACATAATTCAAAATTATTTTACCAACATGTGAATCGCCTGGAAGTCTACACAATTGGAATTTGTCGTATTTTTACCTTTTCTCCTTCAAAAAATGTAGACATTTTTCTGTTACAGCGCTGTACAATTTGGGTGCCGCGTTCGCGCAGTGAATAGCGCACTGGTTTCGCATATGAGTGGTCTTGGGTTCATTCCCAAGTTGAGGCGGAAATGTTTTTCAGATCGCAACGGCTCCTGGGTCGACCCAGCCTTAAATGGGTACCGTATTAATCCGGGAAGTAAAGACTGCGAGGGAGAGGAGATGGCTACCACCCTCATTTGCAGAGCCTCTGAAATGTGAGATCGCTAACATCTCACACCCCTACGGCATTATTAAATGCTATGGGCTACTTTCCTTTTTTTTACAATAGGGGTTATCCATAAATTATATTAACATTATTGACCATCTCCTCCCCCCCCCTGTAAATATGTCCATAGAGGAACCCTCCCCCCCCCTTTCCAAAATAATTCCTAGTAATTATTTAAAAAAATTTAAGTTAAAATAATTTGAGCAGAAAAAGGGGAGATGCCTACATTATTTATTTCAATTTATGGTACTATCCCCGCGATCTTCCTGCTGTCCGTGAACATAATTATTCCTACGGGTGATGGTATCTTAATAATAAAGGGAGTTAATCCTTTAAATCATTTGATTACGAAGTAAAACATTCTATCATGTAAAAGGATACCTTTTACTGTTTATATGGATAAACTCAGTGGTTCTCAGCCTTATTGTACTCATCACCCCCGTTTTATGGTAATTTTTCATCAGTGGCCTCCCTGAAGCCTAAAAAGTTCGTTGATTTTCTATTTACCAAGACTTTTTTGTACATTTCACCAAGACTTTCTGTACAGATCACCAAAACTTTCTACACAGATTACCAATGATTTTTAAAGTTTACCGATATTTTCTTTTTCTTCTTCAGCGTTCATTCTCAAACTCCTGCTGGATCTCCCTTGTAGATGAAACGAGATTTCCAGCAGAACGTAGTCCAGAGAATGGAAATGCGTTGTGTGGCAGTTTTATTTGACACATCCGTCTTCGGCGGGGTTTATAGATGTATAACCTCTTAGCTATCGTTCACATATTTGCCTCCCTAAGACGGAACTCAGATTCCTAATTTCATAATGTTTCCCCATAGCACCCATTAAAGTCTATATGACACCCAGAGGTGCAAATGCTCAAGGTGAGGATCACTGATCTATAGGTAAAAGGGAGAGTCACAAATGGCTGGCGAAAATTAATATGATATATACAGATATGGAAATGTTATAAAATTAATTGACATTGTTTCTTTATTTCTACACCTAACGCCCGTCCGTCAACTGGGGCCTGGACTAGTTCATTGTCTTTTTTCCAGACATGTTGTAGAAGACGACTAAGGAAATATGAGGGATGGGCTGACAACCTGTCACTTTAAACAAAATATCATTGTCACTGCATGTCTTGTCTCAATTTCTTACTTTTATCTTCTGTCACTGCATGTCTTGTCTCAATTTCTTACTTTTATCTTCTGTCACTGCATGTCTTGTCTCAATTTCTTACTTTTATCTTCTGTCACTGCATGCCTTGTCTCAATTTCTTACTTTTATCTTCTGTCACTGCATGTCTTGTCTCAATTTCTTACTTTTATCTTCTGTCACTGCATGTCTTGTCTCAGTTTCTTACTTTTATCTTCTGTCACTGCATGTCTTGTCTCAGTTTCTTACTTTTATCTTCTGTCACTGCATGTCTTGTCTCAATTTCTTACTTTTATCTTCTGTCACTGCATGTCTTGTCTCAGTTTCTTACTTTTATCTTCTGTCACTGCATGCCTTGTCTCAATTTCTTACTTTTATCTTCTGTCACTGCATGTCTTGTCTCAATTTCTTACTTTTATCTTCTGTCACTGCATGTCTTGTCTCAGTTTCTTACTTTTATCTTCTGTCACTGCATGCCTTGTCTCAATTTCTTACTTTTATCTTCTGTCACTGCATGCCTTGTCTCAATTTCTTACTTTTATCTTCTGTCACTGCATGCCTTGTCTCAATTTCTTACTTTTATCTTCTGTCACTGCATGCCTTGTCTCAATTTCTTACTTTTATCTTCTGTCACTGCATGTCTTGTCTCAGTTTCTTACTTTTATCTTCTGTCACTGCATGTCTTGTCTCAATTTCTTACTTTTATCTTCTGTCACTGCATGTCTTGTCTCAGTTTCTTACTTTTATCTTCTGTCACTGCATGCCTTGTCTCAATTTCTTACTTTTATCTTCTGTCACTGCATGTCTTGTCTCAATTTCTTACTTTTATCTTCTGTCACTGCATGTCTTGTCTCAGTTTCTTACTTTTATCTTCTGTCACTGCATGTCTTGTCTCAATTTCTTACTTTTATCTTCTGTCACTGCATGTCTTGTCTCAGTTTCTTACTTTTATCTTCTGTCACTGCATGCCTTGTCTCAATTTCTTACTTTTATCTTCTGTCACTGCATGTCTTGTCTCAATTTCTTACTTTTATCTTCTGTCACTGCATGTCTTGTCTCAGTTTCTTACTTTTATCTTCTGTCACTGCATGCCTTGTCTCAATTTCTTACTTTTATCTTCTGTCACTGCATGCCTTGTCTCAATTTCTTACTTTTATCTTCTGTCATTGCATGTCTTGTCTCAATTTCTTACTTTTATCTTCTGTCACTGCATGTCTTGTCTCAATTTCTTACTTTTATCTTCTGTCACTGCATGTCTTGTCTCAATTTCTTACTTTTATCTTCTGTCACTGCATGTCTTGTCTCAATTTCTTACTTTTATCTTCTGTCACTGCATGTCTTGTCTCAATTTCTTACTTTTATCTTCTGTCACTGCATGTCTTGTCTCAGTTTCTTACTTTTATCTTCTGTCACTGCATGTCTTGTCTCAGTTTCTTACTTTTATCTTCTGTCACTGCATGTCTTGTCTCAGTTTCTTACTTTTATCTTCTGTCACTGCATGTCTTGTCTCAGTTTCTTACTTTTATCTTCTGTCAACTGACCCCCATGGATGACGAAGAGATGTAGGCCAGCAAACATTACATCTTTGTCCGTTTGTGGTGGACACCTAGGTGACGTATAGTGCTAGTTGTGGTGGACACCTAGGTGACGTATAGTGCTAGTTGTGGTGGACACCTAGGTGACGTGTAGTGCTAGTTGTGGTGGACACCTAGGTGACGTGTAGTGCTAGTTGTGGTGGACACCTAGGTGACGTGTAGTGCTAGTTGTGGTGGACACCTAGGTGACGTGTAGTGCTAGTTGTGGTGGACACCTAGGTGACGTGTAGTGCTAGTTGTGGTGGACACCTAGGTGACGTGTAGTGCTAGTTGTGGTGGACACCTAGGTGACGTGTAGTGCTAGTTGT
Source organism: Meghimatium bilineatum (assembly GCA_034231615.1). Taxonomy (NCBI): domain Eukaryota; kingdom Metazoa; phylum Mollusca; class Gastropoda; order Stylommatophora; family Philomycidae; genus Meghimatium; species Meghimatium bilineatum. Next base: position 30,895,781 of record CM067300.1, on the reverse strand, counting down.
GGTGGACACCTAGGTGACGTGTAGTGCTAGTTGTGGTGGACACCTAGGTGACGTGTAGTGATAGTTGTGCTGTCACTGCGGATGGGGCCATCAATCTAACAGTAAAATGACTGTAGTTTGTCCAAAAGTGTAAACTGCGCATCAATTAGGAGGTGAGTATCCTTAGATACTACAGCACTCGAATTCCTCTCTTCTGGTTCTAAGCATATAAACCCCATTAATACTACCACGTCTTTGAAACAATATTATATGAGTCCCTGTGTCATCTCGGTTACACAATAGAGAGGAACCTGCTCTTTTGTCTACACAGCTATTGACTGTCCAGAGCTACATGCTCAGATGTTAAAATGGATTATTTCATCATTATCATTCTTCTTCTTCTTTCCTTCCTCTTTTACCCTTTACGTGTGTCTAGGGAAATACAATGTTCTTGTTCTCGCTTTTCTGGCAGCTTCAGATAATGTTATTTGGTGTTCGTGTAATGTCTCTTTGATATTGTCGTTCCAGCGTACTCTAAGTCTACCCCTGGCTTTTCTTTCTGCTTCTCTCTTCGTATATGCTTTATAAACTAATGAATCACACGGCATTCTTTCCAAATGATCAAACCATTGTATCTGTTGGTTTTGTATGTATTGTAGAATTGATATGACACCCACTCTTTCTCTTATGACATCGTTTCTAATTCTGTGTCTTCTGGTCACTCCTGTGGCTTTTCTCATCATCATTATCTCCACATAATTTCTACCAACATTGATACACTTATCCCATCGATCCAACAGAGTGATACTACCTGCAGCATGAAGGTATTTCGTCAGTCAGTTTTCTGAAAACTCATCGTGGACACACTGTCCGGAATATAAATTGATCATGAATTATGATGTATGGTGAACCATACAAATTCACTATTGCTGTTGCTACCCTTTATACATTTATTTGTCCTTGAGCTCGAATCATTTTTTCACACGTTGTGTAGTTGCTTCCATTAAAATGTTCGACCAGGTCGTGCTTCCTCAGCAAGTGATGAGTTTTTGTAAAACTGTATTAATCTTTTATGCACAGTTTTACGTGATAAACAATTGTCATTGACAGAAAGTCACTTTGCCACACACAAAAATCACAACTGCAAGCTGTTCATTCCTTAAACACTATTGGGACATGGTTGCCATATCACTTACACGCTGCGCGTGAGTATTTAGAAGCTACTGGTGCAACTATCGTATGTCACAACAATTTATCACATAACTAAATGTTTTAACCTTATAATATCCAACCATTAAAAACCACCTATTGCATTTGTATTCATTCCCACGTGAGTTTGTCACTTACTTCTTGACTTCCCTCTATTTAATTCTATATATCCTATAACGTTTCTTTTTCTTCTTCTTCTTTCGTTCACTTGAAACATGCCTATATCTGTAATTCTGTCTCCTGAATAAAACTCACTGTCTTGCCTATAACGTTAATACAACGATGTCCATCTTGTGGTTGTGTACATATGTCAGAACTGATATTTGTGTACGACGTGGAGACGCGATCCTTTTTTGTATAGTATATTCCATCCATCGTGTCACTTTTATGTGAGGTAGTTAATGGCAGGACCTAGAAGATGTATGACGTTAGAGCTGACCTTTCTGGCTGACCAGCGTCCAAAATATTATCATGGGACAAAATAAAGTGGACACTTAGAATACACTGTTATTTGATGTTGTTCGTCCATCACAGGTGATGATGACCATTTGTTACATCCACTTTTGAAAATTCAATTTTAGTTATATCCTTGATTACGAGTTTGTATTATTATGTTATTTGATACATAATTACCACAACGCCAGAGAAGATCCAACGATCAGAAGTAGGAAGTAGTAATATAAATATCAAATTAATTATAGTGAGTGGATACGTACATATGCGTTACATCTACCTACCACTACTAATACAAAGATAGAAATAAAATTATAATAAAATGAATAAATATGAAAAAGGTCGATGTTTCAATTTTGTGATCTCCGTCTGAATAAACAGGTAATAATAAAACAAGGAATAACAAAAAGAATATTAACTTTAAAACATTTTTTAAATCAATAAATGTATTAATTGTTATACATTTTATTTCGTCAATATACCGTTACAAGGACAGATTTTTATGTGTTTTAAATGAACATTTTTTCCGGTATTGTTCGTTGTTTTATTATTACATTTTCGTTCAGACGAGAACCACTATGAATATTGACCAGTTGTCTGTATGCCGTTGGACTGATCCACATTTAACGTAGCTTCAGAATATAGGCCTACATGTTGAAAGTTTTAACCACATTTTTAGGGATGTGTAGTGGTCTCACAACGTTGGTAACTCCATCAATCCATCTTCTTCTAGATCTTCTTCTGCCTTTTGTTGTTTACATTCTCAAGGCTTACAATCTTGCTGCTGCCCAATGTCCTTGTTCTTTCTCATTCTTCATTCTCATTCTCCAAGGTTCATTCTCATTAAGTGACCATTTCTGTGAACAAAATGTTGTAGCATATTTTAATCAGGACGTAGTGATCGGTATATCATTTTTTGGTAGATGTAATTTCATAGGCAATATAAATACATTCAATAGGTTGCCAATGTTTTCTGAACAGTCCAGATTTATAATTTCTTGCGGCGAGGTTTAAACCTACTATTTTTGGCGGAGGTCCGAAACGCTCTCTGTGCCTCGCCGACACAGAGCCGGACGAGCTGTGAATATTCGCCCATATCCTGATTAAGATCTTTTGGTAGAAACTTCGATTGTATATAATTATGTTGACGTGTAAACCTGTATTTCAATGTATCATTTTCAATTATGCATTCCTTATAAGATAACATATGTCAAGTAATTATACCCTAGTGTCATCCGCTGCCATAGGTAAAGACAAACAGCAAACATTGTCGAGACTAGCTTGTTTGCTTATCTCTGCTGGAGACGGTTGATTTACCTGAGCCAGGTGAGGGTGAGTAGAGTAATGACCTGGGGTTGATCTGTGGCTACATACAAAAAAGTATTTAATTTTAGCTACTCTTAAAAGGTCACTTGATCAACGTTTGGTTCATTTCTTACACCAAAACTGGACATTTGTATACACAGAAGTTGCACCTACTAAAACAGTGGTTTTCAAGGTGGGGCATAAGCTCCCTTTCCTGGAGGCACAAATATTTACTGGGGGCCACGAAGAACAACTGAAAATCGGGAGACCACGGATTTATTTATGGGATAACGAGATCACTTTTTTGCGTTTGTTCTCAAATAAACACCGGATCTCTCTTATAGCAGGACAATGGTCCTACTAGATTTCCAGCTGGGTGTAGTCCAAAGAACCGAAATGCGTTGTGTCGCCTTTTTAATAGCACATCCGACTTCAGTAGTGGTAGCTGATATGTTCAGTGTTTTTACTACATCTACTGAGCTGTGGAAGATTGTAACCATATCGCTAGTAGTATGCCTGTACACAGCATTCATAGACTTAACAAAAGCATTTGACACAGTAAGTAGAAAGGGGCTGTGGAACATTCTAGCAAAATATGGATACTCACAGAAATCTATCACAATGGTACAGCAATTGCATAATGGAATACAAGCTAGAGTTCAGAATGATGGAGAGTTATCTGAAACGTTTCCTGTCTCAAATGGAGTACAACAGGGATGTGTATTAGCACCTAATCTATTTAGCATCATGCTCCGAGCAAAAACCAAAGTCAAATCACACACAATCAGGGATCTCTTATTTGCTGATGACTATGCCTTAAATGCCAACTCTGATGCTGATCTACAAATTATCATAGACAGATCCTGCAAATCATGTGCCGACTTTGGACTTAGTATTAACCCAGAGAAAACAGAAGTCATGTTACAACCAGCACCGGGCAAAAGCTATCTCGAGCCCTGCATAAAGGTAAATAGCGTAGCACTGAAAGTTGTGAATACGTTCATATACCTAGGTAGTACGTTATCACAAGATGTCAACGTTAATGATGAAGTGTATACAAGGATCGCCAATGCAAACAGTACTTTAGGCAGATTGTCCAACTGACCAAGAACTGTCCAAGGACATTTACAAATCGAATAGGGCTCATTAGCCATTTACGAACTATTATGCATGGTCATAATTCTAAATGAATTTTCAAAAGTTGATGTAAAAAATGGTTATCATCACTTGTGATGGACGAACGAAGAAGTATGCCATCATTACTAGAGAACTGGTTCTCGTACTTACACGCTGGTCGCCAAGCTCAAAGCTAACCATAATCACGCATGCGTGACATTTTTGCCACTGCCTTGCGTCACTACCGGCATAGTCGCAGACAGAGATGAAACTATTTTTATTGTATTTACTAAGCTTTATAATAATAAGGTTTGAAAAGAAATTGAAAAGCTTTTTACGATTTAGATTCATTAAGCCGGGAAAAAGATCAACGATAGCGATTACAAAATTAAAAGAAATGAAAAATATTTAGAAAAACTGTTATAAAGAGACAAAAGTTATATTTCTTACATCATACATTTTCCCAGTTGCAGGTTGCGGCTGTAAGACGTAAACAATAAATAGAACAACGGCAAACAGAATATCGTCTTTCAAACTGACGTGTTGTGGTGCAATATTAAGAATTTCCTGGACAGAAAAGATAGAAATAGTGGTTTAGAATATGCTGAATATAGAAGAAGGATGGATGGTGAATACAGTTTTACATTGAAACCTGAAGTATTTCGGATATATTTTTTTAAAAACACAATGGCATGGAAAGACGCATATTAGAGGGCAGAATTCCGAGAAGTAGAAGAAGAGGTAGACCTAGATGGAGATGATAGATGACATTAAAGACTGTATGAAGATATCATTGGAGGAGACAGGCAGATTGGCATAGGATAGAGTTGGGTTCAGGACACCAATTGCAAAGACAACGTTCTAGAAAGAATATGTCACGTGATCGTGATGAAGCTGGGGACACGGAAGACAATTTTTCAAAAATGGGTTCAACTGTGAAAAAAGGCTGAGAACCATTGTACTATGATAGCAGTGGCGGAAAAGAAACAAAAATAACATAGTAGTTTTGTGGGGTTATTTTATTTTTCGAAATAGAGAAACGTAGAGTTGACCTGTCGACCACATCTTTTTTTAATCCGGTATCTCACATATAGGACACAAACACACATCTTTTGAGATGGGTTTCATGAGTTTAAATATGAGATTTAAAATATGAGATATACCGTAACAATGAAACGAAACAAGCAGTATATCCATATGTTAGATGATAAGATTTATGTTTAACCGAATCTACGTGTTCATGATTTATTCACATGTTGATGTGTGCCTTAGATATTTCTAACTTTGGAACACTTTTCGTGAGGTAGGTTTGTGTGAATATTAATTTGTATTAATTGTTCCGATGATTTGATGATTCAATCTTTTAGCTCTTGTAACATCTTTCTTCCATCATTCTCATTATCGATTCTATATCTACTCGTCTGCTACCGGAATACGAAAGGGAGCACACAATTGTAACATTGTGACCTACCATTCATATTGCAGGAAACGATTATGAATTTCCCATCATAAAATGTCTGGTGAATGTCACATCATAAAATGCCTCAAGAATGGCCCATAATTAAAAAATCTGAAGAATATCGCCATCATAAATACCTTTAGAATTTCTCATCATTACCTTTACCTGGAGTTTATTAGTAAAAGCAGATTAAAACCAGTTTTTTCTAGTATATTGTCTAATTCTGTTTTCTATAGTTGTTTCCTAGAAATGTTTTCTAGAGTTATTGTTTAAAGCTATTTCTGGTAAAGATGGGAGTGACTGAAAGCAATAGCAAGTGACACCTCATATTTTAAGAGTTAATTACCCAAATCTTCTTCTTCTTTTCTTCGTTCATTCTCAAACTCCCGCTGGATCTCCCTTACAGCAGGACCATGGTCCTAATAGATTTCCAGCAGGATGTAGTCCAGAGAATGGAAATGCGTTGTGTCGCCGTTTTATTTGTGCCAGTGGCCCGACACATCCGTCTTCGGCGGAACCCAAATCTAAATTCCTGCTCAGTGTCTCTTAAAAAATTGCCACCTATGGACATATTTTGGCCTGTAAAGTCCAAAGGCACAATGGATGATAAACCGTAACTACGTGAACACTCGTTTTTCCTGGTTACAAATAGGAGAGCTGTCACGTGCTAGAGAAGCTCGTCTGAATTAAAAGCATGCATGAGTCGGATGTGCTAGGCCTACATGGCTCAAATTTAACAATAGCATAACTTACTTCACTTTCCCTGGTGGAAATCACACAAAGTTCATGTTCCTTATTTGAGAGTGACCGCAAAAAAAGTGGAGTTAATTGCCGAGTTAACATAAGCAAATATTCTTTGCGTGAAGTACAGTGTAAACAATCAAATAATAAATTAACTATGGAGACAATACGTAATCGATCATGTTTTTCTCCAACTTTCTACCTCTGAAGTTTATTTGTGACGTTCGCCTATCCATGATAACATCTCATCCAGCAACTTCTTATCTTTTTCTGCATCTATCTCTTTTCCATTTGATGGCTACTTTCGTTACTGCTTGTTTTCCTTTGAAGGAGTGCAGGGAGGCTTTCTATGGGCTGTGGAATTAAGAGCGACATGTACAGGGAGGATTTTGATAGTAACTCCGAAAGATAAAAAAAACCTGTCCCAACCGTGGAATGAACCCGGGACTTCAAGAGTCTAAGAACAACGTTCTCACTACATGGCCATGCGCTCTAGATATAACGATGACATAACAATGGTTACTAAATTTTTTAATGTTGCTCTTGTGACGTACAGCTCTCTGCCTCTAATTATTGCTTTAGTGTGTGTTTTTTTACTCAAGCGTCTCTAAGAGACCCCTACTTTAACGATATAACAATGATAAATAAATGATTCTCTTCAACAGTTTATATGTTTATTTGCCCAGGTTGAGATGAGGAAACACTGCTTACTTGGACCTATACTATTTTTCTTTTGTATGTGGTTTGTTATAACAGTTTCCACGGAACAACGTAAGTAGTTATTTGTTGTTCCATCTACTGTTTTGTTATAACGATATCCACGAAACAACGTAAGTAGTTATTTGTTGTTCCATCTACTGTTTTGTTATAACGATATCCACGAACAACGTAAGTAGTTATTTGTTGTTACATCTACTGTTTTGTTATAACGATATCCACGGAACAACGTAAGTAGTTATTTGTTGTTCCATCTACTGTTTTGTTATAACGATATCCACGAAACAACGTAAGTAGTTTTTTGTTGTTCCATCTACTGTTTTGTTATAACGATATCCACGGAACAACGTAAGTAGTTATTTGTTGTTGCATCTACTGTTTTGTTATAACGATATCCACGAAACAACGTAAGTAACGATTTCTTATTCTTCCTACTGTATGTTTAAATAACAAGGAATTTCGTGTTATGGATGTCTTTTATATGTGTATTGGGATGGGTTTCTGTTGAAATTTCTTTCATACTCAAGACGACTCCAACTCAGTGTTGACTTTACCACTTTCTAGTTAATGCTTGACCATTTTCTAGTTAATGCTTTACCATTTTCTAGTTAATACTTTACCATTTTCTAGTTAATACTTTACCATTTTCTAGTTAATACTTTACCATTTTCTAGTTAATGCTTTATCATTTTCTAGTTAATACTTTACCATTTTCTAGTTATGCTTTATCATTTTCTAGTTAATACTTTACCATTCTCTAAGTTAATGCTTTATCATTTTCTAGTTAATGTTTTATCATTTTCTAGTTAATACCTTACCATTTTCTAGTTAATGCTTTATCATTTTCTAGTTAATACTTTACCATTTTCTAGTTAATACTTTACCATTTTCTAGTTAATACTTTACCATTTTCTAGTTAATACTTTACCATTTTCTAGTTAATACTTTACCATTTTCTAGTTAATACTTTACCATTTTCTAGTTAATGCTTTATCATTTTCTAGTTAATACTTTACCATTTTCTAGTTAATACTTTACCATTTTCTAGTTAATACTTTACCATTTTCTAGTTAATACTTTACCATTTTCTAGTTAATACTTTACCATTTTATAGTTAATGCTTTATCATTTTCTAGTTAATGCTTTACCATTAATATTACTTAAATATTAGTGCCATGCAATATTTTTGGTCCGCGTACCAGATTGGGTATCACGACAAACGACATTTTATTTCTAGTCGTTTGATATTATTTCTTAGTCCTTTGATATTCCACGCATCGCCTAAGAGTTATCGTTTAAAAAAACAACCCGATCAAATAGGCATAATTCAGGTTTCCCGTTAGTGGTTGCAGGGAAGTATTCTGTAGCTGTAAGATAAAGGCCGCATGCTCTTGCTGTCGCCACGTCATGTACATGGTGAGTTTTTTTAATTGTAGTCAAACACCGAGAACTTTCTCTGCAATGTAAGAGTTGCTGCGTTTGAAGTCTATAGCATTAAACATATAGCAGCACTTTTTCTTCTATGCATGTCGTAAGACGCCACTAAGGAGTTTTTGGGGTGGAATGACTATCCCATCAAATATAGTTTCAAAGTAACCCAGACGTTATGTTGAAGTAGGACATGTCAGACCCCAATGCGCAGGTATCACAGATAAGATGTAAACTATTAAGCAACGCATTCCATTCTCCGGACTACATCCTGCAAATCTGCAGGAGTTTGAGAACTAACGCAGAAGAAGAATTCCACGGATTTATTCCGCTATTGAAGGAATAGGAATGAAAGTATCACTAGTGAGAGAACTGGGCATCTACTGGTTTAGATCAGGAGTGTCTGAATACCCAAAATATGCCACATAAACTATTGACATTAAGACACTTCGAGATTTCGAATATGGAGACTGTGCGTTCGTGAGTTATAATTAGTCGTTTAAGAATTGTACAATTCATTAGAAATTGTTCGGGGATCTCCCTGGCTCAATGGTTTTCAGAGATCCCTGAGAATTTTCGCTTGAAGCTACGGAGTTATGTGCTATGAGCGTTACTCTGGTGAGGTGGCGCGTTGCTTCGCTGAAGAAATACGGAATACATATGGGCAATCTAAACCCATAGATAAGGGAAAGTGAGGTTTGGGATGTTCAACTCCTATCACATCAACATGACTTAGAACTAGGAACTTAACCGAAGGTTGGGTAACTAGCACACCCCCCCCCCCCCCCCCCCCCGTTGCTCCTCCTTTAGCAATGTTATTATATAACTAAAAAATTCGTGCAATTTTTCATTTAAAAAAAAGATATTTAAACACAAAAACGCAAGAATAACATTTTTTAAGGTAACCCCTCTCCTTCCTTTATGGAAACGTATTTACGGCTTTGAGGTAACCTGATTACAATGACGTCAATCCTCTGCGTCTTTTTAGATTTTTTTTTTTTTTTAAATTATCGATTATACAAATCTGCTTATTTAAGATATAATAATCTTACATATTCTGCAGATAATCGAATCCCAGATGTGGGTCACCATTATCCAGTTCACATTGGAGCTGAGGGTTATATAGTTCAAGGTCGAGTTTCTTCCGAAGCCGAAACTGGAGAGCAAGTTCCTTGTGATGTTATTCTTGAAGGAAACGTAGACGCAGACGTGACAGTTCACTTAAGGGTTGAGGTCAGGGACAGCATATATAAGGTTAGATGGATTTATATAGTATATTATTCAGCACAACATATGTCACGCAAAACTAGCCCCAACCCCTCACAAACAACCAAAAATTGTGCACGACCAGAGTTTCACAGTACCAGACCAGTCAATCAATAAATATACACAATCCAATCAACAAAACACAACCTTACAACCAAAATGAGTTTCAATCCACCACCACACTCAAATCGCTACATTCATAACCTCAAGACCAGAACCAGACAGGACAACATAAAGATACCCATAAGACAACAGACAGGACACGAATAAAACACATAAATCCTCATAATACAGACGACATATAACCACCTAGTTCAGATATATAATCTAATAAAAACAAGAGTGCAAGAGTGAGGAGTTCTCATACCACACCATAACATTAAAAATTACACCATCAGATAACAATCACTAATGGGAAGAAAGCTCAACCAACAGACTGAACAAAACCAAAAAAAACCTCAAGTATAATTTAGACAAGGGAGGGGGGGAGGTCCAAAATACTGGTATTATCGTGAGAATAAAGTATGAAAGGCCAATAATACCAGTATATAGAGACGTACTATCGAGATACGCAACTGTATAAGTATGTAAGGGTATGTAAAACATCTGAGTGCATGGATATTTATGTGATGTAAAATATCTGGATACTTGAGTATATGATATGTACAGCACAAGTGTGTATGGATATCTATGATATGTATGTGTAAAGTATTTGGGTGGATGTGTATTTTATCATATGTAAGGTATATGGGTGGATGTGTATTTTATCATGTGTGAAGTTTATGGATGCATGTGTATATTTTCATATGTGAAGTATGTGGGTGCATGTGTATTTTTTAATATGTAAAGTTTATGGATGCATGTGTATTGTTTCATATGTAAAGTATATTGGTGAATGTGCACTTATATGTAAAGTATATGGGTGATTGTGTATTTTTCTCATATGTAGAGAATATGGGTGCATGTGTACTTTTTCATGTGTAAAGTATATGGATGCATGTATATATGTATTTTAAAAAAAAGAATAAATTTAAAAAAAACAAATTAAAAAAAACAAACAAAAAAATTCCTCCACAGAGTCTACAAGATCATCCAAACCTTTGGATGCCAACAAAAGACCCGCAATCATCTATTTCTAGGAGGAGAACCAAGACCAACGAGCCTAACACCAAACGCACCAAGTAAAAGAAACAAGTCCTTCTTAGGACTACATCCCAATCACCCCAAAAAAAAATGTTCCTTTTAAGGACACGCAGACCAGACCCCAGGTCAAATCACCAGTCCCTAACAGGACAACCACGGCCATTGGGCCATAATATACGCCCCAATATAACTAAAGGAAAACCATTCCACAGTTGAAAGGGGTGTGTCTGACTGTAGACAGACAAATCCACCAACTAACAAACAAACAATATAGTTATTTTCAGGTATCTTTAGGAGATAGTGGTGACTGAATTAACGACCTCAGCTGTATTTTTATGGTTGTAAAGTTCTGATAATAAGCAACCTAACTACAAACATAACTAAAACTGTGGCAATGTGTCATGGATTATACATTACCAACAAACATCACCTTAGACAACATCCATATAAAGCAAATCGACAACTTTTGCTACCTAGGATCCACAATTACATCCACCGTGTCCCTGGACAATGAAATAAATGCACGTATAGCAGGGAAAGCTCAGCTACCATTCTTGACGGATTGTCAATACGAGCTTGGAAATACCATAAGCTAAAATTGAAAAACAAAGACACAGATCTATCAAACATGTGTGTTGAGTACACCATACTACGGATCTGAAACATGGACTACCTACACCAAACATAAAAGGAGATAAACATCTTTCATCTAAATTATCTCCGCAAGATATTAAACATTAAATGCAACGACAAAATCACCAACATAAAAGTGTTGCGCTGCACTCAGCTACCATGGAAACACTCAATATAAATAGATTGCGTTGGCTGTCAAGGCAAATCAAGTCTCTCAGAACCATAAAGAGTTCAGAATATCCATACAGAAAACTACGTTCTGGAAAGAATATAAAGCATCAATGAGTCTTCTCCTCCCCCCTCCCCACACTTGACGTTGAAAATTGATTTATTTGTATGATTTGAGTATTTATCTATAATTTGCTACTTACTTGACAAATTATTCGAAGAAAAAAACACCATATTTGTTGTTATCACTGGTAATTAAATTATCCATATATGATCAAAACTATTCATCAATGACAAATTGCAATCTAGGTTCACTGTAATAGAGATCCACTCAAAACTGTAACACATTAACGACAAATTGTAATATATATCCACTGAAAACTGTAACTCATTAACGACAAATTGTAATATATATCCATTGAAAACTGTAACTCATTAACGACAAATTGTAATATATATCCACTGAAAACTGTAACTCATTAACGACTTTCAATTCTCCAGAGGCCACACGTGTTTCACCCAGACAACAAAATTAACTCTAGTGTCATTGAGGAATTTCCTAACAGCACTCTACCATTCGGCATGCAGTTTGTGGTCGTACACACAAATACTTTTTACGTTAACGACCACCGTTATATAACAGTCAACGATTTCTCTAATCTGAATGGTCAGATGAGGATACACTTTGACGTAAGTGAAAAGTGGAAGAAGTATCTGGTTTGTTTACCACATGATGATTATGACCTTTTCTTACATCCACTGTGTTTAAATTCAGTTAGAATTATGTCCTCGTCTATGAATTCGTAGATAATAAATTATTTATTTAAGGAATTGAAATATATACATTTACTCATTTTGTGTATCACGTGGTTTGTTTATTGATTATCACTTGGTCTGGTCAATATGATTTGATTTGTTTACTGAGTATCACTTGGTTTTGTTACTGGTTTGTAGTTTGGTTAGTAAGTATTGCTTGGTTTTGTTACTGGTTTGTAGTTTGGTTAGTAAGTATTGTTTGGTTTTGTTACTGGTTTGTAGTTTGGTTAGCAAGTATTGCTTGGTTTTGTTACTGATTTGTAGTTTGGTTAGTAAGTATTGCTTGGTTTTGTCACTGCCTTGTGGTTTGTTTACTGGACACAAATTTCCTATTCTATTCAGCTAGCTAGTTTTTAAAAATATTATTTCTTTTAAAGTTATTTCTTTTATTTTTCCCCTCATTATTTAATTCTAACTTATTCTGTCTACCATGGTAGCTAATGAATTTACCTCTCTTTTTTTGGAGATGTGTGCCCTTCAACCAGCGAATAACAAAATCAAAGTAGGTTATATCAGGACTCAAAACCATCAAATAGTAGAGACCCTAAAGACCTTAATTTTTTTTTTTCCTTCTATCATATACAATTGTCTGTTTTTATTGTTCTTGCTTTTTCCCTCCTATCTTGTTTTATTTGTTTTCTCTCTTCTTATTTTCCACTTTATATCGACTTATAATTCTCTTACTCTCCATTTATATCTACATATATTTCTCTTACTTCCCGTTATATCTACTTATATTTATCTTGCTCTCCCGTTATATCCACTTATTTTTCTCTTATTCTCCCGTTATATCTACTTATTTTTCTCTTACTCTCCCGTTATATCTACTTATTTTTCGCTTACCCTCCCGTTATATCTACTTATATTTCTCCTACTCTACATTTATATCTACTTATATTTCTCTTACTCTCCCTTTATATCTACTTATATTTCTCTTACTCTCCCGTTATATCTACGTATTTTTCCATTACCCTCCTTTTCTTTTCTCGTCTTATCTTCACCATATTATATGTTTGCCGTTCTGTATTATTCGCACTCAGTTAATTCGGTTGAGTGTTATTGTATATACCTGCATGTTTTCAATGCTGTTATGGCAGAAAGTGCATCTGTTAGTAAGTAGAACTTTTCTGTGAATGTGATCTTTATATTATAAGACAATGTCTGCAACTTTATTGAGAACTATATTATAAGGCAATGTCTGCAACTTTATTGAGAACTTCCATTTCTGCATTAAAATTGGTTGAAAATTTGTCTGTAGCCATGGCTAGATTAACATTCTCCCCATTTTTTCGTCTGATGGAAAATCTTCCTCCCCCATTATCAGTTGCGTTTGTGGCTGTTTTCCTTCTATATAGGCATAAGTCCAGGCATCCTCTGGGTAATTATCTGCAATATAATGTTCTGCAATACACTGACTATCCAAGTTGCAAGGTGTTCAATCTGTCCCCTTCTCATGATGTGTCCAGAAAATGTGAAATGTCTCTTTCTGATGCGGGTAAGCGGCTCTCTTTTTAAATTAACATTTTTGAAGATATCTTCATTACGCTTTATTATCTGTCCATGGTGTTCTCAACATTCTTCTATAAAACCACATCCCTACAGCCTCTATATACTTTTTCACTATTCTGCTGATTGTCCAAGATTCACTTTCATACATAAGACTCAGTTCTATATAACTTCTAAGAATTGTCTTTCTCACTTCACAAAAGTGTATCACATAAATCCTATATTGCTGGTTAGCAAATTGTTATTTCAAGACTGAAAGTCCTGTGCGGTCTGTGATGATGTCGATTCATGACTAATGACCATGACCCATGTGCAATGATGCCGATTCATAACTAATAACCATTCCCAGTGTGCAATGATTCCGATTCAAATAACCATGTCCTGTGTGCAATGATGCCGATTCATATAATCATACTCAGTGTGCAATGATGCCGATTCATATAATCATACTCACTGTGCAATGATACCGATTCACATAATCATACCCAGTGTGCAATGATGCCGATTCAAACTAATAACCATGACTGGTGTGCAATTAAGGTAGTTCATAACAAGTAACCTTTAAATTATAATAGGATTGTGAACTTATTTATAATTGAGCACCTTAGGCCGATTCATGTTATTTTACAGTTGCTAATTTGGAACAGGTCATCTTGAAAGACAACCTGGCAGAGACAAAGTATGTGTCCAATCAACTTCACTTTGTTGTGGAAATAGAATACCCGAAGAGAGAACTCAACCCTAACGCTGTGTTCTTCGCCGGTGTGCTTGTTCTAGTCATAGTCATCATTTCGCTGCTCATCCCATTCGTAGTTAGAGCTAAGAGACGGTGTAAAGCCGGAAAGCCTATCTTCGGATGTGGATCTGCAGGAAGCGTATCAGATAGCGACAGTCTTGGTAAGTTAGTATTGGATGTAGGTATGGTCAATATAGATCGACTTGCTGAACTAGTGTTGGATGTATGAAGGATCATATGGATGGCCTTGGTGAACTAGTGTTGGATGTATGAAGGGTCCTAGAGATATATTTGTTGAACCAGTGTTGGGTGTACGAAGGGCATAGAGACAGATTAATGAGCTAGGGGTGGATATATGCAGGGTCCTATAAATAGACGTGGTGAGCCAGTGTTGGATGTACGTGGGGTTCTATAGATAGACTTCTGAGCTAGTGTTGAATGTACGCATGGTCATAGAGACAGACTTGATGAGTTAGTGTTGAGTGTGCACAATGCCCAAGGGGTTGTTTTCATTGTTATTTATATATCCAAATTTGTGGGTGTAAACACATAGTTTACACTATGTTCTCTAAGCCATGTATTGCTTCAAATGTAAGTTATATATGTGTGATTTATTTAATATACGGATGACTTTTCATTATACGTTATATCTAGAATAAACACTAGGATTTACAATTTTGATTTGAGTTAAACAGCGCATGTACTATGCGCTGCTAATTATGTAATAAAGCTGATATTTTGTGTATACTTTTCGGACCAGCACATCCATTTCGTCATGGTGAGTAGGCAATATGCTAAAGCTCATTTTCAAATTTTAAATTGATTAGTTGATTGGTTAACTTCTTTTCGCTTGTAATGTGTTTGTATCTGAAGATGTTTCTCTCTTATAAGCTTGACTGTGTTTTGTAGCTCAAACTGAGGTCAGAAGTATTTCTCTTCCAATGCGGTTTCTCTGTTCAGACAGCAGAGGCTGAAGTTATTCAATTTTTCATGTTTTGGTCTCTATGTAAAGCAAATTAAAGCCGAGTTATCCAAAATATGAAAATTGGAATAACTCGGCTTTCATTTGCTTTACAGTTAGTTCAATCGGAAATCATTATAAAACACTGTGGAATATGAATATTGATTAGAAAACATACGCTGAACACACATTGTTCTCTAGCTATTTATATCTTCAGCGATGCGGATGAGTGTGGAAAAATCCAACCCTTTCCAGTCTTTGATATTATCTACCAGGGATTTCTTTAGTTTCCTATTTTCTTCTACCTTTGACTGTTCTCTACAGTATCATTTTTTACAAGAAATCTTCTCGGTTTACAAATCTGAACAATTAAATACAGGAATATACTCCTGAACATATACTTCAAAACTACCTGGACTTCATTATCTTCGTGGCAAGACATGACCATACTGTACTGAGCGGAGATCAAAATTATGACATGGAGAAGACTGGAAGCTTCGTCCTTGCAACTGACCTGAAGACCTTAGCAAGACCAAACGAGTTATTACGAAGATGAATTATTTCTTCTCCCTACTATCCCTACTACTATTAACACGGTTGACAAACATATGGAAAAAGAACAAAATAGAAACGAAAGTGCTAATGTTACGAACTTTTATTTTTCTGGTTGCAATATACGGCTGTGAAACATGGACCCTAAGTAAAACAGCGGAAAAGAAGATCAACGCCTTCGAGCTGAAATGCTACTGAAGGATACTTTCATGAAAGGAAAAAATCAGAAACTCAGATATTATAAACACATTGAAGATTCCAGGGTGTTGTTTACTAAACACAATAGCAAAAAGAAAACTACGCCTGTTTGGTCATATAAAGAGACACAACTGTTTAGAAAGACAAATAATGGAGGGAAGAGTACCTGAGAAGAGGAGAAAGGGCACACCAAGAAGACGATGGACTGACGACATTAAAGATAACATGAATACATCACTAGAAAATGCAAGCCGCATCGCCCAAGTCAGAGAGGTTCAGAGAATTCATTGGGAAAACAACGTTCTGGAAGGAATACATCACATGACACTATTCAACTTTTGACCAATTCTTCTTAAACAAAATACTATGAAAGATTACGCATTAATTTATCATAAAAAATACTTCTCAATTGTTTTATCTCATGTGAAATGTATAACATACATGTAAGTGCAAAAACCATATGTCGTTTGAAATTGTTAAATGTATGTGCAGGTTATGTGTCAGATCATAAGAAAAAGCGATCCAATTCCATTAATGGGAAAGACAACCTGGCAATGATCTTAGACAGCGGGCACATCAAGCAGCAAAGGTAAATTTACTCACGTTTAAGGGAAATCTTATTTTTTAACCAGCTATATTTTATTCTCATTCAGATGAGATATTTTTATCATTACTCATTTGTAATTTGTGATGTAATCTTGAACACATAATCACAAATTATGGTAGATGTGAAACAGAAGTTAAAAGAAGAATAGGAGCTAAAAGTACTTTCAATGATATGAGAAAAATATATACATCTAAACACATTATAAACTAATTAAAAATTAGAATTATAAAATGATACATATATTCTACATTATTGTATGGCCCAGAAACATGGATGATGAATAAACAACTAGAAAACAGAACTGATTTCTCCAAGGTATGAATATATTGAAGAATAGAGGGAGTATAATGGAAAGAGAAAAATACGAACACAATGAGGTTCTGACAATACTTCGTATGAAACAAGAACTACTTAATGAAATTAAAATAAAACAAATAAAATAGTTTGGACATATCGCTAAACATGACACTTTGTTGGAGGTTTTACTTGAAGATATAGTTGATGGGAAGCAGGCCAGAGGTAGGTAAAGATAGAAATAACTAATATTTGCATGTAAGCTCAAGAATGGATACTTGGAGATAAGATGGGCACCATCATGCAAACATCTTTGCACACAGAAATGTCATTAAGCATATTCAGCACAAAAATAACTTGAATTTTTTTGGGGTAAGTTTTGCCAAGAGAATTGCGTAATTGACACGAACGTGCGGACACTACGTGTAGTCGGGAAAGTAAAGGAACTAACACACGAACAAGAAATGTACACATGGAATGTATTGGGTATATTGGAGATGAGATAGACGGGGATAGGAGAAACTAACATAGAGAAAGGGAATAATGGTTTAGCGGAGAAGAAACAAAGCACCAGCATGGAGTTGGATTTCTTGTCAATAAGAATAGAATAAGCACTATCAACAGTTGCACGCCGATCAACAGCTGGCTTATCACCATACGCATCGCTGCAAAACCAAAGAACAAATTTGTCATTGAAGTACACGCAACTACATCTGAATATGATGAAGATGCATTTGATGAATTCTGTAATAAATTAGAAGAGGCAATGAAAAACATTCCAAGAAATAATAATAATAATAATAATAATAATAATAATAATAATATTGATAACCCGTTAGGATCGCAGGGGTGCCACAGTGGATACATCAGCAGAAAATGCTCTCCAAACAACTATATCCCCAACCAATCAAAGGACTGTAGAAATCTCACCCCTATTTTCTTTTCTTGATCCCCAATTTAAAAAAAAAATTCTCCCATTACCAGATATGTGTTCATATTGTCACCGGTGCCCTGCGAGATTAATCTTCATGCGGCAGCAACCGCTAGCAGCAGACATATCTGTAAAGAGAGAGAGAGAGAGAGAGAGAGATGTTCTTCTATGGAAGTCTAATATAACTTTATCTAAACAATTATGGTTTTATTATTGTTCTGTTAATAGTTGTAACTTTTTTTGTGCCTTGCCACAAATTTTTCATTTGTGAAAATCTTATTTACTAATTTATTAAATCTTATTTAATCACTTTTTAAAACAAGCTAACTGCGCCGCCGTGTTTCTCAAGTGGATTATTTTGTTTTAGAACTCTGGCGAATATCGTTTGGATCTACGGAATTACGTGCTATGAGTGGTACTTTGGACAGGACTCGTGCCGCTTGTTGAAAAGGTCGAAGTATTTATGGGGTAACCCGAGTAGAATGAAGTAAATCCTCTACATCTTTTAGCCCTTCTGAATCTTTTATTTGTGATGTTTTTTGTATGGTCCTAAGCTAACATCGTTCTAATCTGAACAATCTCCTGTTGTGTTAATTTGTTGACACAAGATATTCAAAATTGGTTAACATTTTCTAGCTGTTCTGTGTCAATAACTATTGTAGTTGAAAGTCCATTTCTGCTGAAATGAATTTTTTATGACCAATTGTAGGCCGCAGAAGATACAATTTTAGTGGGGGTCGCTTGGGAAATAGCTTGAGATCCATTGCTGTAAGTGGCCCTTAATTATTTTTAAACGTATTTTCGCACTTGTATTGCCCGAGACAGAAAGGAGAACAAAGAAATGTGACACTATTGCCCGAGCCAGAAAGAAGAACAAAGAAAAGTGACACTATTGCCCGAGCCAGAAAGAAGAACAAAGAAAAGTGACACTATTGCCCGAGCCAGAAAGAAGAACAAAGAAAAGTGACACTATTGCCCGAGGCAGAAAGAAGAACAAAGAAAAGTGACACTATTGCCTGCCATGCATATCGTAAAAGGCAACTAATGAGAATTTGGGAGTGGCGTTGACTACCCCATCCCATAGAAGATAAAAAGACCCAGAAGCCTTTCTGAAGTTGGATGTATGGTGCCAAAAGTCGCATATATCGCAGCCGAGCTGTAAACAATGACAACCCATTCGTTCTCCGGACTAAATCATGTTAATCTGCAGGAATTTGAGAGCGACCACAGAAGAAAGAAAAAAAGAAAAGTAAGTTTGTTATTATAGAAATCTATTTTATGTCTCTCAGGTCCGGTGTTGACCAACACACAACCATACAGAACCACATGTTGAGATCTACTTCAGGAACCCAGTTACAACCTAACTGTATGGACCCCCACTACAACGGAGTGTACAACAGGCCTGGCTACAGTACCAATAATTACCTTGTGGAACAATGCCATGAGAAGACAGATGATATAGGAAATAGTGGCACACGTGATGAGAGTAGTACCAATAGAAACACAGAAATGTGTAACGATCATGTTAGAAAACAAGATACTGAAGACGCAAATAAATCAACAACATATTTAACTAGAGAAGTTTCGGAAAAATTTGATGATGCTTTGGTGGCCATCAACTCATTCTATGTTACGAATGGTTGTATGTCAAGTGTTAGTACCGGTATCCAGGTAGAAAAGGAATCTACCATTAAAGGAACAAAATTTTAGATGTATTAACATTTCTTCATACCCATGTACGCTAATTTCCTCTTTATTTGCGTTTGTTCTCAAACTCCCGCTGGATCTCCTTTATAGCAGGACAATGGTCCTACTAGATTTTCAGCAGGATGTAAGCCAGAGAATAAAATGTGTTGTGTCGCTGTTTTATTTGCGACAATAGTCCAAAACATTCGACTTCAGCTGTAAACCTCAATCTATATCTTAAACCAGTGGTTCTCAACGTTGACATATGCTTTCTTGTGGACGACGGAAACCTGAAGGGACCACAGACTCTCGGGGAAAGGAAGGGGGGGGCACAGGAAGGTAATCACTTGAACAATAAACAACAAAAATGGTAGCGATACGGTTTAAAAAATCTTGGTTACTTGTACAGAAAATAATTAGCCTATGTTTTTCACAGAAGAAAGAAAATTATAGGTCAAGAAGGGTTGAGAAAAACTGTCGTAAACTATAGTACTTGATGTTATAATATTGTTTTTTAAGTCATTAAACTCAACTTTTCATGAACATTGATAGTATTGGATTTATATATTGTTAATTAATTAATAACAACAATAATAAGACATATCATCCATTAGGGTCGTAGGGGAGACCAAACTGGATACATAAACAAAAATAGGTATCCAAACTACTCTAACCTCATGCATTGGGAGAACTGTAAAAATAAAAACTCATGCCCAGACCATTATTTGATGTTATAAATTCAGGATTTTCTCTGGCCTACTGTCCTTCTTCCACCCTTAGCTGGTCTTTGCGAAATAATTTTAGAAAACGAGTCATGCCTCGTTACATGTCCAAACCTTATACAATTAGTCCGTTTCATCACTGCTACAAGTGATTCTTGAAAAACTGCAAGTTTGTTTATTTGCTACCGGACAAGTCTTCTGTTCTATACAGCTAATTCTTAACAAACGGATGTAAGACTTGTTTTCAAATTGCGAATGAAAATGTGCCGAATATCTTAGATCGGTGTTTCTAAACGTCGGCAATATGCACTCACCTTCCCCTGGGTACCACAAGGAGGGTGAGGTCCACAGACTCTTTCAGGAAGGGTGGCATAGGAAATTATTACTTGAACAATAAACAGCAAGAATTATGGGGCTGAAGCTTAAACCACGCTGACTACTTGTCCAAAATTACAACGACTTTTCTTAGGCATTAAGGGATCCAACGTAGAAAATGTGTCTCAATTTGGGGAGGGGGTGGGGGGGGGGGGGGCTTGTGCCAAAATATGTTTGCGAACCGCTGTCTTATCAGATTAAACTGATCTAAAACGACCTGTTTTGGTAATCTTGACTTTTTATCCTAAATAATTAAACTTGACATTTTATATACTACCGGTAGTTAATTAACTTGCCGCTGTAATATATTATGATTACCTTGTCTTTCCACCATCGTTGATAAAACGACTTCGTATATAAGTAATTGTGCAATATCTAGAAAATGTTTTACCTCCGAAGACGGGTGTTCCAGGCCATGTATGCAAATAAAACGGTGACAAAACGCATTTTCATTCCTTGGACTACATTCTGCTGGAAATTTAGCAGACTGTAGACCATTGTCCTGCTACAAATAAATGCGGGTATACCAAGATACATGCGGGTATAACATGATAAATGTGGGTATACAAAGATAAATGCGGGTATAACATGATAAATGCGGGTATACCAAGATACATGCGGGTATAACATGATAAATGCGGGTATACAAAGATAAATGTGGGTATAATATAATAAATGCGGGTATACCATGATAAATGCGGATATACCAAGATAAATGCGGGTATAACACAATAAATGCGGGTATACCATGATAAATGTGGATATACCAAGATAAATGCGGGTATAACACAATAAATGCGGGTATACCATGATAAATGCGGGTATATCAAGATAAATGCGGGTATAACACGATAAATGCGGATATACCATGATAAATGCGGGTATACCAAGATAAATGCGGGTATAACATGATAAATGCGAGTATACCATGATAAATTCGGGTATACCAAGATAAATGCGGGCATAACACGATAAATGCGGGTATACCATGATAAATGCAGGTATACCAAGATAAATGCGGGTACAGCAAAATAAATACGGGTATAACATGATAAATGCAGGTGTAACAGGATAAATGACGCTGAATGAGATCAGTGCGTGAAACTATCCTAAAGAAATACGTGTTTTCTATAAGAATTTGTTCAAAACGTGAACTCCCAGTTTTATTTAGTAACGGCCGCCTCTTTATGTGGCTTGTGCCCTGTGTATCTAGCAACTGTGAACTATTGAGAAAACGAGACAATTCTTTGTAAACATCCGTTCATCGGAGGCCTATCTCGATCTATGAATAACACCATAGCACAACGCATCCCTTTTGCGCGTCACTACAAGAGGCTACTTTGATCATTTCATTAATTCGCGAGAAGTGAGTAGCAACTCACACTATGGTAGTTTTTCTGTTGCTAGGTGCAAAAAAATAACCAAAAAAAGCCTCCGATAAGCGGATGTTTACTCTTATTTGTATCTCCTTCTCTATAGTTCGCTGTGATCTAGCAGTCTATATTTTTGGAAGAGGCAATGTCATCAGCCTGAAAATTGGTGCAAGCGCGCAGCAGACAGTAAACTTGCGGTGTATATGGAAAAGCGAATGAATCTATCACTGAATTCCCCACGACGGAAATACGTGTGTCAAGCTTCAGTCATCGATAAATGACTACGGTATATGGTGACACCTGAGGGCATGTCAGTACTGTTACGAGGTGGTAAGGAATATAAATGTGACGATGCTGCCACGAAGATCCATCATGACGCAGCCATCACAGAAACAAATACACAGCATCAAACTCACACATGCAACTGATTTGTGAAGGAATACCCGAACGTCAAATGTCTATACGTCTGTTTGATATAACAAAAATAGACATGTCCTTGCTTGAAAATATCGTGCCTCGCCAAAAAAAAAAAGGGCTGTAATTTCCTACTCTCCATATCACTTATTCCTCAATGAATGTAACTATGGTTTCGGTTAAAGGCGAAATGTGTTCACCTTGTAATATTTTGCCACAGTCCAGCCTGCTTTTGGTACGGTTTTTAAATCTTTAATAAAAAGAGAAACTCATATAGTATAAACACATTGACGATGCCAGTGTTGGTTACTAAACACAATAGCAAAAAGTAGTCACCTTTTTGGTAATATGAAAAGACACAATTGTTTAGAAGGATAAATTATGGGGGAAGAGCAATAAGGCGGTGGACTGGCGACATTAACGATAACACACTACGTCACTGGAAAATGCACGCTGATGGTCCAAGAAAGAGTAGGGTTCGGATGGCGGGGGGGGGGGGAGTTTATTGGGAATACAACTTTCTGCAAACAAATAAGGGAAATAATAAGGATTATAACAGCAATGTGATATTATTTTAGAGTGACATCCCTTGAAACTTCATTCATCCTTCAAGATTTGTTGAAGGAATACAATGGTGATATAGTGTGAATTTGAAAATGGACGCTGAAGAATAATAAACCTGCAATAAACTGAATAAGCCTATGTATATCGATGACATGATTAAACTTGAATGAACAACGTGATAAAAATAGTAGTAACAAAACATTAGGCTATATATACTTTTATTATTAATTTACTAAGCATATTAACATAATTATAATCCAACAAAAACAAGACCAGTTGCCCTTTCACAACATGAACCCACTATAAGTACCATATACCTCGGTATTACACAGTCACAAAGTTATATCTGGAGTCTCAAATATGTCATGACGGCAATTCGGGAAACCAGATCAATGCGACTCGAGATTTAGACGGCTGCCATGGCAAGGTTGAATATGATTTGGAAATGTAAGATCAGTAATAACAGTAATAGCAACTAATATCATGATGAATGGACATAAGATTGAGGAGGTGAATACCTTCAAATACCTCGGATCCAGTATATGCAGCGATGGTAAATGCAAAGCAGAACTAAAAATAAGGTTGGAGATGGCTTTAGCGTCCTTGTCAATGCTAACTGTGATTTGGAAAAGCAACATCAGTGATGGAGTGAAAATCAAACTGTATAAGTCGCTGGTGCTTTCTGTTGTGTTGTATGGTTGTGAGAGTTGGACACTCACTGCGGACATGGAGAGAAAATTACAGGCTTTCGAGTATAAATGCTACAGAAGAATTCTACGAATTTCCTATAGGGAACATAAGACCAATGTGTACGTAAGAAATAAAGTAGAGATGTGTGCAGGTGTCCAGGAGCCATTGCTTTCAATAGTGAAACGACGAAAACTAGCATGGTTCGGACATGTATGCAGGCACGATTCCTTGTCAAAAACACTACTGCAGGGAACTGTCGAGGGTGGAAGAAGCAGAGGAGGACAAATAAAGACATGGACAAACAACATCAAGGAATGGACAGGGCAAGATATTTCCACACTCATCCGCATCGCTGAGGATAAAATTCGCTGGAGGACTCTGTGTGTTGAAGCTTCCAATGTGGTACCCCTACGACCCTGAAGGGTTATGGGTTTATTGATTGATTGATCGATTGAATAACAGTAAAAATCAATATATTCAGATCGTTAGTGCTAAGTATACTTTTATACAGATGTCATAGTTGGACACTCCTTGGATAGGCCTACACAAAAATAAGCACTCATACTTTTGAATACAAGTGCTACAGATGTTTATTCAGAATTAGTTATATAGAACACGAGACAAATATTTTCGTGCAGCAGCATATAGACTAACTTGCAGATTATCAAGAAGCACTTTTCGCAGTGATGAAACGGCGTAAACGTGTTTGTCTTGTAACGAGGCACGGCTCGTTCTCTAAAATTATTTCGCAAAGAACAGCTAAGGGTGAAAGAAGGCTGTTTCGATGGTTTTTGTGCTGACGAATCAATTGTGGCACGCCTACGATCCTAACGGGTTACGTGTCTTAGTAGTATTATTCAATATATGCACATTCACAGAGTAAGCAACAATATGAGCCAGGAAACTATAAAACAGTTATTGCAAGAAAATTAGAAAAATCTTACATCTAGTGAAATTAAACAAGAAATTTATGAAATAATACCTCCATTATTTGGCAAAAATCTTGTATATAAATATAACTATAGTGGACTAACATCCTCGGTTGAAAAGGCGTACCTAACCATTAGAGTTCCTTTTTTTATTGTAAAAATACATGGATGAAGGATGTACATGAGAAGTCAATAAATAGGTCGCACACTAATGCTGAAAAGGAAGTGCAAAAGGTTTATAATTTCTCTCATGCGGACCCAGGGTTTTCAAATAACCAAGATCCTAAAAGTACTTCCTCATAGTGCACCGTGGAAACAGAATTACAGCTGCTTTTGCTATGTACCTGGCCAACACTTTAGGTTCATGTCAGTGGATGTGGAGGCTGTAGATAGAACGATAATTGCTTGCAAAGAGACACGCAATATCTGCGAGACCTCTACGCCAACACACACAGCAGCATTGTCGGCGCACAATGACATAATGCATCTATTAATTTTGTCTCGGTCAGCTAAAAACGCAGAAACATTGGAGTAAATGAGCAATAAGCTTATTTACCATTGGCCAACGTAAATGTTCCGATATGCATATATCTCGCTAGAGTATGGTGATCTTTAGAGTATACATTGAATTTGGAAATGGCAACACGCACTAGAGGGAAGATTTATGTAACGGTCTGAAGCAGACTTGATCAGTTGACATTACCATTGACCGATAGGAGACCGTGAATAATCAACCATAGAGAGAGATTGCATTGTTTACGTTTACATGTGTCAACTTTTTATTAGGTGTGAAGTTCAGTTTGTACAGGGTACACAATAGGGACGGAAGAAATTAACTCACACCTACTTAAGTGATTGTTACATCGAGTTATTGATCCCTTGAAGTATTTTAGAAATGACCAGTGGCATGTATTCTTATTTACTCGTTTACTTTATTTACTGTTATGTCGCTATCATAAATTCCAATGCTATTCTATTACAGGTCCTTAGTTAAACTACTTCAAAGTCAATATTTTTTGTAGTTATTATTTAGAGTTTGAGAGAGTTGAATGTTAGACGTGTGATAGTCTGGAAAGAAACAAATTGTGAATTGATTCTATAAAGTATGAGGTCTGAAATTAAATGCTATCACAAGCATTAGATTAGGAACGGGTATAAATGGGGACACATAGGAGTTGAGGATGACGAAGTTACTCAGAGGGACGAGAGAAGGAGGTTGGTCTTACTCGGATAGCAAAGATCCTTAGAGTGGTGAGTTTGATGTTACTCGGAAAGACGTGCTCTCTATATTTGGTCAGTTTACTCTTAAACGGAGATCGTGGGTCTTTTCCTGAGATAGGAACTTTGGGAAGCGGACTGCAGACAACCGGGAATTAACCAATTGAGTGAGATGTCTTCCTTTGTACGAGAAGATGCAGAGCCGAGCCACTAAGACGTTTACTGTATTTATTGTTATATGATTACTGACATTTGAATATTTAGAAAGGAACTCATCAGTTATGAACATATTGTGAAATAGAACAGTGTGCAGATTTGGCATAAGAATTAGGAAGTGCGAAGTATCAGAACCAAGAGATTAGGCCAAAAGTCGGATTGGTGAGGAAAAGTTGTCGCTAGAACTTAGGAACATTTATATAACTGGGTTGTGTTAGTCAACCAACATCTGAAGCGTGGCTCAGACTTGAGTATATATATATATATATATATATATATATATATATATATATATATATATATATATATATATATATATATATATACAGCTACAACAACAAAAAAGAGAGAGAGAGAGAGAGAAATTTTGCACAACAGTATGTTTTAACTCATTTCCATTGTTGTGAGAATCAGTAAACATTATCGTACAGTTTTCATCATGGATTTACATCCTTGAGTCTGACTGCATGAGTGAGCAAAGAATGAGCAATGAGAGTGCATGTGGGAAAGAAACAGAGGCAACATCTATAGAGTACGATAAACTGCCCGCCAAACAAAAGGGCGTATAACCACTATGTTTCATAAACCCTGAGTCTAATTCGGCTGTCGCTGTTGTCCAACACGACTCATGCAGAAGAAAGTATGTCTGAGATCTATGGCACTTAGGGTGGTAATGGAATGGTCTTCCTACACGAGAAATAGCTCGCTGACTGCGAAAGGCCTCGTCGAAGGCAAGACACACCATGGGTGCCCCAGGCAAACGATCGTCTCGTGATATATACTCGCCTTGAGTAGAAGGCGTCTTCAATAGACATTGCATTAAGCCGAAAGCTGAAGTATCCTGGGTATGAAAGAAAG
Source organism: Meghimatium bilineatum (assembly GCA_034231615.1). Taxonomy (NCBI): domain Eukaryota; kingdom Metazoa; phylum Mollusca; class Gastropoda; order Stylommatophora; family Philomycidae; genus Meghimatium; species Meghimatium bilineatum. Next base: position 30,868,518 of record CM067300.1, on the reverse strand, counting down.
GAATAACAACCTAGCAACCAACGTGTAGTTGCTATAACAAAATATTTGAGTACCTTTTTTAGAAAGTTTTTCGGAGAGTTTTCGTAAATCATTCTGTTGTTTATATACTTTCTATCTTCAACCGAGACAGAAGAAACTCACCAAAAAGAATTATCATCAGAACAATGCGTAATACTATAAATGGGAATGCATTTGCTTTTCCTCATTAAAAACAATGAATGTTGTTGTGTTCTATTGTTGGAAATTGTTCTTCAGTTAAGCTGTGAAACAATGAGTTTAATGATCATTTGTGAAAAAAAGGTCAACAAAAATCCCACAAAAAAGAAACCATTATCGTTCTTTTCTTTATTGTGTAAACCGCCGCTCCCTTACAGAAGACATATACGGCCCTGGTTAGGATAGGTGGTAATTGTTTATAAAATCTTTGGGAAAGGGGCTGTGACAGAGAAACGTTCGATAAATACTACCCTATTATAGAAATACTTCCCTAATATAGAAATACTTCCCTAATATAGAAATACTGCCCTAATATATACACTGCCCTAATATATAAATACTGCCCTAATGTAGAAATGCTTCCCTAGTGTAGCAGATGAACTCCGTTAAGAGTTGAAATATTGCGTGCCAAAAGTAGATAGTATCCTACACAACCACCGACCATTCAGTACACGTGGGAACGAACCAGATAGTACTTCATTCTTGACACCACAACACAAACCTTATACAAACCTAAATAGACATTGGGGCATGGCCGTCTAACTATAAGATCTACTGGCTAATAGGGAATACAGCCTTTAAAAATTACTCGTTTGACTGTTTCCTTGATTTCAATTGGCTGTCACATAAAAGTAAAGCCATGTTCACCAATGAAAATCACCAAAATAGTAAATTAGTCAGTAAGAAAGCTTGATTTCCTATTAACCAGTAGGTCATATAATTTTACAGTCACACTTCGAGCATCGTATAAGATAGGTCGCACTTGGCTGACCATATGCGACGGTCGGAAATAATTGGAAACTGTTACAAGTGGCTAGATAAGTCAGGTTAACGTCTAGTAGTGTTTGAAGAGTGGCTGCGCCGCGCGATTTATCAACGCTATTAAATCACTATAAACTCGACTCAGGGATCGGTGACACGCGTGCACGCTCTACCTGACACCTGTTTAATACTCGACACTGGGTTATAGTGGCATTTATTCAAACGCGCATGCCTTTAACATTCGTGTTCAAGTAGCGTGCTGGCACGAATTTCTTTAGAAATCATCAAAAGCTAAAACATTGGAAATGTAAATTTAGGTGGTCTAGTACGGTCCGATATATTTTTAATGACCACATCTACGGCTACAGACTACACATGTTATAATGTCTTAAGTTAAGCTGTTTATGAGTAATTCTTCAGCGATCATGAACTAACTTGAACTACTATTTGCTGACGATCAGTGTCTACTTCACAGTTCAAGTGAAGAACTACAAAATCACATAAACCTATTCAACGAAACATGTATCAATCACAACATGAAGATCAATACAGAAGTAATGTTTATAGGCAGATAATAGGGAGAACATCACGGAAAGAGAAGAAAACAGATAAAGAGGTGATAAAGACACTTGATATGAAGAAAGACTACTAAGAGAAATAAAGAAAAGGCAAAAAAAAAATACTTTGGGCACATTAAAAGACATGACACCTTATTGAAGACCTTACCTAAGGGTAAATTCAAAGGGAAGCGAAAAAGAGGTAGGCAGAGATACAAGTGGGGGAGTAATATCACACGATGGACAGGTTAGTCTAGAAGAGTGCACCACCAAGACAAGAGACAGGAGATGTTGGAGATACGTTGCAGCCAACCTTCGTTGCGGAGACGGCACTTAGTGATGATAATGAACTCAACATAAACCCTAAAGATAATTGATCAATTACGAAACAAGTGTAGGAATTTAAATATCTTGGAGCATTTTTACAGATGACGGAAGAATGGACAGAGAGTTCGAGACAAAAATTCAAAAATCCAACTACGTGAATTGTGAACGTACACCAATTTTGAAACACAAATCTATCCCAATGGAAACCAAAAAACAAATAAATTCAGACTGCATACCAACATTGTGTTATCAATTTCAGACATCGACACTAACAAACAAAAAAAAAAAGAGAAAGTTTACCGCGTCTTAATTGAGATGTTTAAGAAAATCAGCAAACAGAACAAGAAGAGATCACTTGTTTATGAAGAGATTACAAGAACTGTTGGAACAATATCTGTGGTAAAATATATTGAAAAATAGAGACTGAAACGGTTGGGCAACCTTAATTAATGCGAATTAATCCTTATTGGCAGGAGCATCCAACATGAAAATGAAAACAGAAGAACACCAATAAGAAGGTGGATTGGTTACAAACATTCTGAAGTCACAATATTACTGCATATCAAGCAAATAAACCTGCAATAGCCCAAAACCGCCCGTCATTCAATTCTGTGATACCTTACAGCAATAGCAGAGAAAAGACCATAAATAGATAGATAGATCATATGTTAAACATGCAGTCCAATATTTGCTACGTAAAGTAGGGTTTGTTGGTGTCATTTACGAATAATATGATCAGGATGTTTATGAATAATATAATGATGTAATATGGCGTAGACATATATGTTTCTCTACAAATCTCACTCTTGAAGGCCAGCAAATACGTTGTCATTGACGTGAGGATTAGCTTATTATAAAAAAATGGCATTCGCTCATCTTCGTGTGTAACTCTCTGTTTTTAAGTGAGAAATTTGTAGACCATTTTGTGGAAAATCGTTTTTTATAAAAATTGGGGAGGGGTTTTAACACCCACAAACTTCCTCCACCTTATCAACGGGCCTGATCTCTCGAGATGTTAATGTGCGTGTTCTTCCATCACAAGTGATGATGACCATTTTTACATCCACTTTTGAAAATTCAGTTAGAATTATGAACATGCATAATAGTTCGTAGATGGCTAATGAGCCCTATTCGAGCTGTAGATGTCCTTGGATAGTCCGGACATGGAATGACGACTATAGGCGGATTTTGGTCTATCCGTGACGTTCTAGCTACTCTCCTTTGTTGGGCTGCAGAATTTCTACTCTTTTCACAAGATGATGCGCTCTTTTCGACTGTAGAGCGCCATGTTGATCTATTTTGTGCAAGTTCTTCCCATGTGTCTTGATCTATTTCAAACGCTTTCAGTGAGGTCTTTAACAAGTCATTGTTGCGCTTCTTTTGGCAATCTTGAGATTGTTTACCCTTCTCCAGCTCACCATAGAGAAGTATCTTTGACAGGCGATAGTCTGGCATACGTACCAAATGACCTGCCCAAAGAATTTGTGTCTCCATCAGGATCGTGTCAATGCTGGGGATACCAGATCTGTCTAGGACAGTGGTATCTGGAATCTTGTCTTGCCATCTGATGTTCACAACTGTTCTGAGACATTGTGAGAAATTGTGTGAAAGTGATTGAGTTTCCTCACATGACGTCTGTACACAGTCCATGTTTCACAAGCGTATAACAACACTGGAAGTACCACTGCTCTGTAGATTTTCAGCTCAGTCTGTAGGTTAATGTTATTTCTACGCCACACACTTGCGTACAATCTGCCGAAAGTGCAATGAGTTAATAAGTTAATAAGTTCAGCTAACGACATTGTCCCATGCCGCGAAGACAGGACATCCAACAACTTCTATATGTGTTTTCCATTGTCATGATGAAGTCGGATATGCCATGTCGAAAGGCGCAAATATCACGAGGGTGCTGTACGCCATGACACAACACATTCCATTCTCCAGACTATCCTGTTAATTTGTGGGATTTTGAGAAAGAAAACAGACGAAGAAGAAGTCTTCCATTGTCTGTTTTCCCTTTACCTCCAGTTGTTACTAAATATTCACGCTTCGCACTTCTCATATTACCTTCCTTATTAATTTTGATATCAGCCCATAATGTTTGTTATAATTTGTTTCTTTTAATCCAGCATTTATAAGGACCTTTTATAAAGCCTTGACATTAGTTTTCTTAGAATAGCACGAGAAGGAATTATATTTTAGAAATTTGTTTTATCTGCCTGTGTGCTCCTTGGGCTCAAAAGTTGAGCAAAAAAAAACAAAAAACTATGACATCCACCTGCTACTTCTCGTGACCATTGACAGTACTATAAGACCAAGCTGCAAAAAGTCAACAGGCTTTAATTCTGTAAGTTTTTTTAAAATTATTGTCACGCTTTCCATTGGTTAATATTTATATACTTGGAGTAACCTTGGCTAATTTTGGCCTGAGATTTCAAGTATATAAATATTGACCAACGTAAAACACGGGGATCCGGCTCTGTAGCGAAGTGGTACAGAGCGCGTCTGTGATGGCCAATGTACCGAGTGCGATCTCCACCACAAGCATTTGAGTATCCGGACCGTTCAGAAAGCAATAGCAAACTACTGAACATATTTATATTGCCTAGAAAATCACTACAGTCAAAAAATATTGGGTTGATGGCTACTTGATCCTGAATAGGATACACTACTAATTTTTAATCAAGAAAAGAAACGAATGAAGGCCTAATTAAGTCAGAGACCAAGTCTTATACTGCCGATCGGTTGCGCACATCTCGATTTGTGTGTGTTATTATGCGTGTTACCGGTGATTAGCAAAACTTTATTACCCAAACCCAATTTTTACCTGCCATGCATATCTTTAGATGCTGCTAAGGAGATTGGATGTAGGGTTATTTAATCCTCCACTAAGATGATGCCTGCTGACCGTCTATGTATGGAATTATGGGAGTGAATTAACACTTTCATCTTTAGCACGCCACAATAGTGCAAGAATATTACGGCAAGGATCCACCTGGAGTACAAGACTTTCTAGCTCGTGATATTGCACACTACGGACACAAGCCTCTGCGACAATCACAAAATAAGACCTACCAGCAGATTCAAAACAAGCCATCATGCATGGCGAATTTGATCATTGTCAAGATTTGTTGGTCACTATTTATATACTTCGTGTCGCTCGGCTGTCGTCTGCCAACGCCGACCAACCAAATACACTGGCATAACCGAAAACATGACGGAAACAATCTTGTTTTGATTCCGATGTTAGGTCTTATTTTAGCGTTTGGTCACGGTTCAGGCATTGCGACAACATGCGAGATTATAGTATACAATTTAACTGTCTTGTTTGTTTTGAGTAAGACCTTCTCAGCAATAGCACGGCACATAAACCTTCTCCAGCATAGTCCCACGCACAGATCCAAAGAGCATCACTTATCTTGGATCGTGCGACTGATTTTATTCGGTCACTGTATATACTGTGTTTTGGAAATAATCTGGAGAAGGGCTTTGGTGCAGTGCTATTGTGGAGGAGGTCTTACTCAATTAAAACAAAAAGACAGTTAAATTGTACAGCATAATTGTACAAGAAAATGTGCACTTCCAGCTGATCCCAAAAACATCACTTAATTTGGCTGATTATATTTTCCCCGTGTTTTCCATTGCCTAGCACCTCAAAATATACACAAAGCAACCAATTACCAGTCACATCAACCGAGATAAATAATTTTGTTTGGGATGAGATTGCATTACTAATCAAAAGAATGACTTGCGTTTTATGGTGAGTAATTTATTCTCCCACTTTCTTTTCGGTGTGGGAAGACATGGTGTTTTCAGCCATAGACATTTTACCAACTTTGTGAGTATATGACCATCTAATCTTTGCTAATTTTGGTCCCATCCACCTTTTTTTTGGAAACAACTATCAATAATTCAGTGACTTCCCCAAGATTAATTTTGTCAAATACTCCGGCATCTTCCACCCCCCCCCCCTAAAAAAAGTTTTTAAAAAGTTAAAAAAAAAACACCTTTAATCTAAGACAGAACGAATAAATACGTTTTGTCCACATGTATATATATGTCTTAACCCCGAAGTTGGATTTGTCGGGAAAACATGTGTTTGTGTATTTACAAATATTATTATTGACGTCAACTTTTGCTCTCCCCCCTCCCCACCCCGTGGCACAAACTGTCAAACTTTTTCAGACCCTTCGCCATTCTTCTTCTTCTTCTTTCGTTCACTTGAAACATGTCTATATCTGTAATTCTGTCTCCTTAATAAAACTCACTGTCTTTTGTAGTTCATACAGTGTCCCATAGAGCTTTGATTCCAGTGTTGTTTCCTATGGCCAATATGTCTGCCTCAGCGTTTCATGCTCAGAACACTCTTGAAGTATATGTTTGGCACTCTGTGCTGCCTGTCCACATGTACACATGGCCGTGTTGCCAATCTTGAACTTTGTATACATGTGACTGCGGAGTCGGTTGTGTCCTGTTCTGAGACGTAGAATTATAACATGTCCTTCGCCATTAATTACTGATGTCATCTTTAGACCACCACCACCCCCACCCCCGGTTACCCTGCGTCATAAATAAACTAAGATAAAAATGCAGTAACCATGGAAAACTCCAGTGGAGTAAAAACTAAAGGAGCGACGCTGAATTGGGAGAAATATACATTAAGAAGACCAACAGAAACTATTGTAAGAAGCATTGTTCTGGAACCCACATGAAAAGAGGAACCAAGAAATTCCTGGAACAAAAAAAAAAAAAAAGAAAAAAAGAATTTTGATTTTTGATTTTGATTTTATGTGGTCACTTTGTGTCGACGGCCAATGAAAATCATGGGAAAAGTAACATCTCGTCACTTTGAACAGATGAGTCAACTAGCAATCTTTTATACAAGACTGTATAATAGACGAAGGATTCGCCGAAGCCACATAGACAGAACAATGTAACTTTCTTTTGAATGTAACTTCTCTTATTTTATCACATTTTTCCCGAACCTTATTTTGTAGCGAACTACAATCGTATAACTTTCTATCCCCACCCACCTTATAATGGTTTCTTATTTATAAATTATCAAGCATTAGCAGTTGACCAGGAAGACGGGTCTGTCTTCATGAGAAATCATGACGATATTGATAACTATTGGTGCGAAACCGGTTAGTGAAGCTCGGACGAACACGAAAATGAGCTATGGCATTGAGTTGCCTTGATTTGAGTTTATTTCATTAGTGTCACCGTGGATGTAGTTTCCTTCGTTTAATCAGTGACACGGAACATAACTTTGGCGTGACTGTTAGCAAGCACAGTGTAGGGAACAGCGTGATATTATAGCTGTGTCAGCAGGAGGTGTTTGTAACCAGTTATGTGGTGTACGGTTAATTAGAGAGGATGTAAACGAATTCTAATTAACAACATATATAGGTTCTTCCCCGGTGTCTAACGTACTCTAATGAGTCTGTCGGATTACTTTTAGACACATCTCTACATTAGAGGTTCAGAATGTAGTATACAAGAATTGAACCATGTCCATTCAACTGACACCGATTCGCATCACAGCTTTAGTCAACACGTTTCCCTAATTCGACTAATTTTGGATCTGCAATTTGCGCTACATTAATGGCATCGATCTTAGGCCCTATGGCTCGATCAGATAAATAGAAGAGTTAATGGTAAAGTGGAAAATAAATTGCTGAGACAAATTTTTTTTATTTTTAAACACGCAATCCCAATTTTTTTTTTTTACATCAATGTAGTGTTTTGGTGAAACGATGTTATGTACGAGTGTTTCGCTGAACTATTGCCATCTCATGTATGCTGTTGCCGGAATACCTATGAAGAAATGAGACACACACATCTGGGAGCTTTTCTATCACTGATCATAAGAAAATACTCTCTAATGCTAAACGCCCGTTAATTGACCCCAATCTTTGAGTAGGGCGTCCCTGCAACATGATTATTGGTCATTTGTCACATCACCGAAACTGTTGTTCTGTCTGTGCCGTCCACTCAAAAGCGTCTCCTCTTACATAAACTGTCAACGGACAAATTTGCCCATTTCGTCCGTAATGACCTCCATGAAAAATGCTGCCTCACTTGACCGTCTATCGACCACACCTCTAACCATAGACGGCTTTGAATGCGGTTATACTGCCGAAGTCGGATATGTCGGTCATTGACGCCCATACAATCGTGACACAATGCATCTCCTCTCTCTGGACTACATTCTGCTGGAAATCTAGTAAGTCATTGTCTTGCAACAATAGAGAGATTCAGTGGGAGGTTGAGAATGATCTCTGAATAAGAAATACTGCTACATTAAGCCTTTCTCCAGAATAGTTATGTGCTCTGGTGAAAGAAACAGTGAAAACAAAAATATATTACGGCAAGGAACGCTCCGTCCAACCACGGACATTAGTCAAGTTTAGTTATATAAGAGCTATGGCCATCAAATTGGACATCAGCATGCCACAAATGACCATGACACATAGACTTCACGGTTATAAAGCCAGAGGCAGACCATGCAAAAGATGGATCACAGAAATAAAAGAAGCCACAGGAACAAGCTTCCAAACAGCGCACAAGAAGGCCATCTCCAGAGATCTCTTCCACCTCCTGACGCCGTAAGGCACAGGCCACGGCGTATAGGTAGATAGATAGATAAGCCATCAAAAAATAATAAAGTGTGTGGTTGAACCATTACCTCTGGAGTATATTCAGACTAATTATGTGCGCCAATTCCAAACAGTGTCACGTACCTTGGCTAATGTGACTGATCTGTGGTCACTTTGCGTATGCTTTGCTTTGTCAATTCTTCTTCTTCTGCGTTTACTCTCTAACTCCTACATATAACTTAGATATAATCCGGAGAACTGAATGCATTGTGTCATGGTTTACAACTTAGATTGAATATCCGCTGCTTTCAGTCTGGCACATCGGGCTTCAGCAAGGCTTCTGAGTAATTCTGACCTTCTATGAGATGGGCCAGTCAAAACACATACCCATAACCGCTTTAATCACATCCTATTATAGACGTGGCATGTAACAGTGTCGCTAATCAATATAGACGTGGCATGTAACAGTGTCGCTAATCACTATAGACGTGGCATCTAACAGTGTCGCTAATCACTATAGACGTGGCATGTAACAGTGTCGATAATCACTATAGACGTGGCATGTAACAGTGTCGCTAATCACTATAGACGTGGCATCTAACAGTGTCGCTAATCACTATAGACGTGGCATCTAACAGTGTCGCTAATCACTATAGACGTGTCATGTAACAGTGTCGTTATTCTTTACTTTTCTTTTGAGTTCCCGCAAGACACTGATACCACTGATTATTGGTCACTTTCCGTATACTGTGTGACATCAGCCAATAGAAAGCTCGGAAATCGTAGGATCAGCCCAGATAAGTGAAGCTGTTTGTGATCAAAGCGCAAGACTATTATAGAGAAGGACTTGGTTGTATTGGTTACTTTTCTTTCCCTGCAAAAATAGTCATCGTTGCGTTTGTTCGTTTCGATATATGATAAAACTCGATCAACGACTAAATGTTCATGTAACTTCGTAAACTAAGCGAAAATCACCCTGGGATCTCCTAAACGCACATGTGAACCAGTCGTCACCCTTAGATTTTTAACCAGCATTATTTTTGAACACCATACTCCGCCTAAGGCACATGTGTATGGTCATTGAAGCATAAACAACTGTGACGCAACGCATTTCCATTCTATGGACTACATCCTGCTGGAAATCTATAGTAGGACTGTTATCCTGCTCCAAGAGAGATTCAGTAGGAGTTTGAGAATGAACGCTGAAGAAGACGAAGAACACAATACAAATATTTTAAGTAATGATATGACACAGAACAACGTGTCACATTGCTTGGAATTTTATTTAGAGAATCACTATGAAGCTAATCCTTCTTCAGAACAATCCAGCGCGCGGATTCCTAAACAGCATCACTAATTGTGAATGATTTTACATGCCTACCAGTGACCATCCAAACAACAGTAGCAGGTGTGCATGGAGATGAACATCCGAATAATCTGCAGAAAAGAGTAGCAGCTCTAAGTTTCCTTGATGATGTTTACCCAAGTGATCTATGGACCAGAGTATATACAGATGGATCAGCACAGAATGCAGTAAAAAATGGAGGAAGTGGTGTATATGTAGAATACCCAGATGGCACCACTGATACCACTTGTATACCAACAGGGAATTACTGCAACAACTATGACTCTGAAGTCAAAGCTATTTATACAGCTGCAGAGAAACTGTTAACATTGGACAGGATCTCACACCCTATTATAATACTTACAGATGCAAGGTCAGTACTAGAGGCATTACAATCCAATAAACTTCCAGAGTTAAAAGAGGTATTGTCCATAGTACAAAATAGGTGTAGAGTTATACTGCAATGGATTCCATCACACTGTGGAATAGCAGGAAATGAGAGAGCTGATCAACTCGCCAAGGAAGGTGCTAACATGCAGCAACCGGATGTACCAATCAGCTATCACCAAAAGAAATCCATGATAAAGGCACAACGAAAGCCTAACTTACCTCTACGGGATGACTACCACCTACTTAACAGACAAGAACAGGTCATCATATTTCGACTGAGAACTGGACACAATAGACTAAACAGCCATATGTATACAAAATTTAAAATTGGCACAACAGCAAAGTGTAATTGTGGACAAGTCAACCAGACTTCAGAACATATCCTTCAAGAATGTGCAAACTATGACACATTAAGATGCACATACTGGCCTTCTGATACACCAATGAATGTTAAACTTTATGGTACAAAACAAGAAATGGAAAACACTGTCCAATTTATACAAGAAACAACACTGCAGATATAGACATTATTAGCGAACGAAAGAAGAAGAAGAAGAAGTGAATGATTTTGACTTTTCTCGTGATTTTCATTGGTTAGCACAGTATACACCAATGATCAGTCGCATCGGCCAAGATAAATGACGCTGCTTGGGATCTGCGAACAAAACTATTCATGAAATGGTCTTGGCACGAAGACAATTTTTATATATCAACGAGTTGACGTGCCTTACTTATGGCAAATTTTCTGTTGAATGCCTTGTTTTTTAAAAAGAGGTATCGGTAACATGTTAACTTTAATGACATTATATAAGTGTGCTTCATGTATAAGTTTAAGTTTCATCTAAATCTGATGAATCATCATTCAGACTCTTTTACAAATATATAAGCATAATGATGATGGCCTTCTAGATGATGGTTTTTAGAAGATGGCATATAGATGATGACATTTAGATGATGGCATTCTGATGATGACCTTTAGGTAATGACCTTTAAATGATAGGATCGCCGTGTGTTGCCGGGGTCTGAAAGGGGAGCAAAGAATAACAACACTGTTTACCTTTCACACATGTCGTAAAAGGCGACAAAGGAGGTTATGGGATGGAGATGGCTGTCCCATCCCATATAGGGACAGTGACCCAAAGCCATGCTGAAGTCGGATGTGTCAGGCCGAAAGGTGCAGATATCGCAGCAATGATGTAAACTATGACACAACGCATTCCGTTCTCCGGACTACATCCTGCTAATCTGCAGGAGTTTGAGAACGAACGCAGAAGAAGAAGAAGAAATGATAGGATTCTGATAATTATCTTTTGTTGATGGTTTTTAAATGATGACATTCAGATAATGGCATTCAGACGATGACATTCTTATGGTGATCTTTAGATGATGGCCTTCCGATGATGGCCTTTTGATGATGACTTTTTGATGAATACTTTCTATGATGGCCTTTTGTTGAATACTTTCTATGATGGCCTTTTGATTAATACTTTTTGATGATGGCGTTTTGATGATGACTTTTTGAAGAATACTGTCTACGACGGCCTATTGATGATGACCTTTTATAGATGTTCTTATATCTGTTTTGCAGATGTCCGTATATCTTAGTTTACAGAAGTCCGTATATCTCAATTCTATAGATGTCCTTATATCTCAGTTTACAGAAGTCCGTATATCTCAATTCTATAGATGTTCTTATATCTCAGTTTACAGAAGTCCGTATATCTCAATTCTATAGATGTCCTTATATTTCAGTTTTACATATGTCCTTATACCTCAGTTTTACATATGTCTTTATATCTCACTTTTGGTCTGCCCCTTTCTCTTCTACCAGATTATTGTGCACACATAAATTTGGAGATAATAAAAATGACTTTATCTGCATTTTAGTACTATTGCGACACACTCGTCATATTTTTCATTTCAAGTTTTACATAAATGATCAGACAATTTTTCAATCATAATTTCCCTCCTCTGTCATAGTTTTCACACAGAAATTTAATTAAATCCCCAAATCAACTATAATAATAATGAACTGATGGAGAGAACCCCATGGACAGTATTAAACAACCCGTAACATACTTACGGCGTATATTAAGACGTTCAATTGATAGCAAATTTTTCTTGTTCTTGAATAAGTTGCTGTCTATAAAAACGTATGGTAAAAGTGTTTTGGCCAATTTTATACACCCCGCCCCAACCCTTCCGCCGTCCTCCTGTCAAAATAATTCCGAGACAGTCGTATTACTTATTTTATTTATATTGTTTTTATCGGAAAAAGTACGAAAAAACTACATGATTTGTTTAACATTTTACAGAAAATTTGTTCACTTTTAAACAATTGAATTAGTGTATTAAAACAGTATTTTTTAGGACAAGTTTTGTCAAAATTCAGTCAACCATTGGCACATTTTTCAGATCCCGCCTCCTCAATTGTTGAAGTAACTCATGGACGTCTAATGATTAAAAGAGAAATGCATGAAGTTATCACAAAATAGAAATGAATAGAAAATAAGAGACTGGGTAGTAGAGAAGAAACTACTTATCCACAGTGACATAAATTGTACCGGGGTCACCTCGGCACCCGATGTTTGATTAAAACAACTCTGGACGGCATATCGTTGAACCGTCCAATTATAACTCCGCAAAAGTTCAAGAGACGAGCGTTCATCCAGCCATCTGGTTTTCGTCATGCAGTGAAACGTGCTGGAATGGCCATCCATTCCGATATTCTCTCGACTTAGCGGCGGCTTCAGAAATTACATTATAGTCGGTGTCACGCGCACGGTGAGAACAGCGCTCGAAAATCCCGTGCAATTAACAGACAATAATCTACCGCGCCCGTGCTCATAGCTAGGCGGATGTTTAGTTGAGAGTCAGGACAGATGGGTAGTTATAGCATATTTGAATAACGTTGGGAAAAGTATGAAGGCGTTAAGAGGGATGGCAGTGGTTGACACATGAAAGACCATCGAGGCACGTGACGGCTGAAATGCGAGTGAGAATTATGTTGTGAGGAGCATAGCCTGTGTATCTAAATATAAAATAGGCGAATACATTTGCATGCATCCCCGACCATACATGTACTTACATGCGCACACATATACACATATGAGTACCGGTAGTATAGGTTGATAGATTTTAGAGAAATGGGTACCAGTAATGCTTCATTAAACTTTGTGGCGGAATAAATGCAATCGATTGGTTCTCCTCACACATATATATTATTATTGATCAGGTGTGTCGTTCTGGTAGTATTTTTAAAATGGGAAAGTTAGGGGGGGGGTGCAGATATATATATATATATATATATATACATATATATATATACATATATATATATATATATATATATATATATATATATATATATATGTCCTGTGTAGTCGTATGGGAAGAAGGTTAACACTATATTGTTTTATAATGGCAGTGTATTATATTTCTATGTATTTTATAATGACAATGTGTTATATTTCTATATATTTTGTATAATGTCATATATGTTATATTTTCCTAAAAGGTTGTGGAGTAATGGTTAATCCGTCTACCGTCTTGATTAAATACCACGCTCTACTTGACCTATGGGTGATCCGGACTGGCTATCAGATCTTCTGTGTAAGAGAAGGTACGGACGTGATACTGACCACATCATCATTAGATATGTAGTTTGCTGATACCGGTATAGGATATGCCTGTAGATGTTCAACCACCCCTCCTCCCTTAGTAAATAGAAACATGACTTTTAGTGTACTGGTAACTTGGAAACCCACCATAGCGCTTTTAGTGTACTAGGAACTTGGAAACCCACCATAGCGATTTTAGTGTACTGGGAACTTGGAAACCCACCATAGCGATTTTAGTGTACTAGGAACTTGGAAACCCACCATAGCGATTTTAGTGTACTAGGAACTTGGAAACTCACCATAGCGATTTTAGTGTACTGGGAACTTGGAAACCCACCATAGCGATTTTAGTGTACTAGGAACTTGGAAACTCACCATAGCGATTAAAAAAAATTCTTGAGACTAACGAACATTTTTAATTTATCCTCCTGCTTCCTACTTGAATTTACTTGCATATCGATTTTATTGTACTAGGAACGTGGAAACTCACCATAGCGATTTATCTACAGCATGTATACGGGTCTCCTAAACGTTTTCTAAAATATGTTGAATAAATCATTGAATTTTTAAAGATGAATATAGGAGGTCAGGGTCGCATACTATCTCCAGAACTATTTAACTTGTATCTTCAATATAAAATGCAAGAGGAATTACAATATCTCCAGACATCAATAACTATTAGCAGTAGGCCACTTTGTAACTTGTGTTATGCTGATGGTATCGATCTCTTAGCTGGTTCCGAATCTAAACTCCAGAAACTCTCCTCAAAATGGAAAAACGTTAGGAAATATCGCATGGAAATTAGTATCGGTACACTCAAGATATTGGTTTATGCTTGGTAGTCACAAATGATGGCAGATGTGAAACAGAAGTTAAAAGGAAAATAGGAATGGCCAAAAGTACCTTCAATGACATGAGGAAAATAGTAATATCTAAACAAATTACAAACAAGTTAAAAATGAGAATTATAAAATGCTTCATCTATTCTATATTAATGTATGACTCAGAAACACGGACACTAAATAAACAATTAGAAGACATAATTGATGCCTTTGAGATGTGGGTATATAGAAGAATAGGGAGAACATCATGGAAAGAGAAGAAGAAAATAAAGAGGTGCTAAAAACACTTAATATGAAGAAAGAATTACTAAGAGAAAAAAAGATAAGGCAAATAAAATATTTTGGACACATTAAAAGACATGACACCTTATTGAAGACCTTACTTGAGGGTGACGTCGAAGGGAAGCAAGCAAGAGGTAGGCAGAGATACAAGTGTGAGAGTAACATCGCAAGATGGACAGGTTACAGTCTAGCAGAGTGCACCAACAAAACAAGAGACAGGGGATGTTGGAGATCTGTTGCAGCCAACCTTCGTTGCGGAGACGGCACTTAATGATAATGATGGTAGTGATACCAAGCAAGATTCAACTAATATCCGGTTAAAAAGTCACAAACTTAAGGAGTCACCACCTTCAAATATCTCGGGTCTCAAAATATATGATGATGGCAACTTGTGGGAACGACATTAAGCTAAGACTCGCGATGGCTGCAATGGAAAGGTTGAATATGTTTTGGAATTGTAAGATCAATATTTACAGTAAAGATAAATTTATTCGGATATACTTTTATAGGAATGTGGAAATTGGATACTCAATGAAGCCACGGAAAGAAGGATTCAGGTTTTTGAAAACAAGTGCTACAAATGTTTATTTAAAAATTAGCTACATAGAACACAATACAAACATATTTATCCGGCAGCAAATTTACATTTAGTAAGAGCCACATTTTGTAGTGGTGAAAAGGCGTAAATTAGTTTAGTTTGGACATGTATCGAGGCAGGACTCCTTTCTAAAATTGCTTTGCATAGAACAGTCGCGGTTAGAAGAAGAAGAGGAGGTAAGAGCTATTGCTGGATTAATAACACCAAGGAATGGCCGTACATGGTTTCTCTACACTTCTCCAAATGGCTGAGGATAGATGGGTAGTTGGTAGTTAATGAGTATGCCTCTCTTTTGGAGAGGCGTGCGTCTTTCAACCAGCAGATAACAAGGTCTAATTAGGTTATATCAGGACACACTACCATAAAATATTAGAGGTAACAAAGACCCCAACGTTTTTACATACATGGCTGAGGATAGAGTTGTTTGGAGAGCTTTTTGTGATGATGTATCCAGTATGGCACCTCTACGAGCCTGACGTGGTATGTGTCTTTATACGGATGTCACACCTGATCAACGCGATGACATCAATTGTGGGCGTCTGTTAGTGCGTTGATAGTAACGCAAGATAGCGGGAAAAAATGTCAAGCATTTGTGACCATGGCTAGCTTTCAGCTTGGTGACCTGTATGTAAGTACGAAAAGTTCTCTCGTATGGCTGGCATATTTTACTAGCGATATGGTTACACACGTCCATCATTCAGTGCGTGTTAAAAACACTGAATGTATTATTTAACAACGCCAAAGTCGGATGTATTGGTCCAATGGCGAAAATAAAACTGAATTACAACGCAATTCTGTTATTTGGACCACATCCTGCTGGAAATCCATTGTCCTTCTATAAGAGAGATCCGGTGGGAGTTTGAGAAGGATGGGGAAAGGCCATCAACTGGTGAAACTGGAAATTGTGTAATTAATTTCACATGGTGGTGGGAAAATACTGCCCGATGGCCAAAATCCAGCTCGTCATGCTATTTTTTTCTGCCTGCTAGACCAATCTGAAAGTATTACAATGGAATCCCACAATTATTACAGTGGAATCCCACAAGTATTACAGTGGAATCTCACAAGTATTACAGTGAAATCTATCAAGTATTAGTGGACTCTCTCAAGTATTACAGTGGAATCTCTCAAGTATTACAGTTGAATCCCACAAGTATTACAGTGAAATCTCACTATAGAGCATCATTTTATAACAAATTCCCGGTACTCTACGGGGATCAGTGACTAGGTTCCTACGGAACAAAATGATACCATAATTAAACGGAATGAAATTTAGATAAAGACGCTTATACTGACGCACCCAATGTTCTACGCGTTACGCGATGAGATGGTGATGTCCAATGCGTTGCGCTAAAATCCCTATTTACCAATACTTTTCAAAATTATATTAATTCTTTATTCTGTATATAATGAATTTCTGTTATTACATACGTATTTCATTGGTTCGGATCAAGTTGTTATAATGGGATTTGGTATGCACTGCTACCCCCTCCTCCCAAATAGAAAAACACGATTTATTTGCTCCATCCCACACGAAACAAGCTCCATAAGGGTACGGACTCGAAGAGAGGTTGCTTACCTCCGCTATAAGTTTATTAGGCAATTGAAAATATCACTAGCGTAGTGGTTAATTAAGTTATTGCGCCCAAGAGGTTGCAGGTTTGAATCGGGATAGTGACGAATTTACAAAGTGTTTCTTTTTCGGAGTTGGGGATTATCGCCTGAAGCTGCAGAATTACGTGATATGATACTCTCATCAGGTGGTATGCTGCTTCGTTGAGAGGGGTGGAGTACATTCTGGGGAACCCGAATACAATGAAGTCAATCCTCTACGATTTTTGAACTTTGTTTTACTTTATATATTTCTACATCTCGCTGATTATGCACGTCATATCGGTCATCGCAGGTGGAGCAAAAAAGTCAGGCGTTAGTCATGGCACACATGCATGCCATAGGAATCATATCACTTATCAAGATTAAAAAATAACTCATGTCAGCGGTTCCAATATCCGACGCCATTTTGAGATTTCACATCTGCTCTGACGGTATGCAACGGCGCGTGCCGATAGTAAAACAAGCCACCTGATTGGTGGACAGCGTCAGAACGTAATCATTGTTCCGGTGTCAGGATAGCTTCGTAGTCATTGACACTTGGCGTGGGGTACAACTAGAAAATGGATATAAAATCAGTCCTTTGCTGGAATGTCGAATTAAATTTATTTATCCTGTTACAAAAGTGTGAATCAGCTTCGCTCGTACAGTTGCCGGAGAACACTAACAGAAGAAAATCGCTGGTTTTTATCAATGAAGTTAGACGACCATTCCGGTTTGTGGGAGATCATCTGGTCAGTTTGATGTTAGCACTGTTACTAGTGTTACGGTTGGAGAAATACATCACTACGGTTAGAATTCAGAACGAAGTCTACATTGGCCGATTTCACAGCTGTGATCCTTGATAGAATGGATAACGTAACCAACATTTGTGAAGCTACAAGTCAGTCGAAAGATATGGATAACTTTCGACCGACTCATAGAAAAGTAAGATTAAAGTTTAGGTCAAGAATAAGTATAAGAATAACTTAGTATAGTTATATAACAATAATATTTAATAATAAAACTTATGATTATTTTATGAATAAATAAATTATTCAAATCAACATTTTAAGCCATAAAGTTTTAGTCAAATTTAGTTGTTTAATATGGTGAAACTTCCATCACCCGTGTTTCAATTCAGTCAACATCATTGAGTTTGAGCCAATTTCATACACAGAAGACTCGAATTCTCAGGGGTGTGCTATGCTTTGACGATGAAGGCTTTCTTCACTTTGACTTTGTTCTAGTTTCCTTTTCACTGAGAGGAATGAATACCAGCTCAATGTGTCATCCCTGGCAATTAAAAATTAGACAAATTCGAAATAATGGAAGGTAATCTCCCTCAGCACCAAGTACTCCCAAGTTTCAGGGAAGTCAAGTTTCTTGCTAAATTAATCTACAAGACTTTAGTGGAGAGAACTAAATGGAAACTACAAATCTGATCTGAGCAAGACAACAGATTCAACAGAAACAACCATGGTATGATTTTTACAGTGAATGGGTCACTGCGGACTAAAAGCATACTTAACAGAATCTGCATCAGTGACATACATCTGTAAAGCAATAACAGACACCAGAACACATACAAGACTGTCCCAGCATCACAGTTCACATAACAACAGTTGGTTCACAGGAATGTCTCTGCAAAACAAACTGGGGAACCCACAATGACCTAGAAACAAATCGCTCTATACATTACCAATATCGGGACTGGATGCACAATAATTTGCTAGAGTGTTAAGTATACTTTTATACAGATGAAAAAGTTAGACACTGAATGCTGACACAGAAAAAAGGATTCATGCTTTTTGGAAAGCAGTGCTACTGGTATGTTTGTTGAGAATTAACTATAAAGAACACAGTACAAATACATTTGTTTGACAGCAAATAAACAAACTTGCAGGTTCATCAAGAACAACTTTTGGGCGCGCATCTGCTGTTTCGTCCACCACTGTGACCTTTGCTCTGCTATCGAGGTGTTTTCCAACCTTTCCCAGGGTCACGTGATCAGAAGGTTCTCCAAGGTGGCGCGTGATTGACATGAATGGCGGTCTCTGGTCGTAATGGTCACTTAAAAAAAAATTTATAGAAAAAAGGGGGGGGGGGGGGAGGAATAAAAAATAGGAATAAAACATTAGATATTTTAGGGAGACTTGAGTAGTCTTTCTAAAACAAGAGAAAAAAAAGAAAAAAAGAGGGGTTGAGGTGTAGAAGAAGAGTGTTGATCAGATTGACGATCGCGCTTGAAGACCATGTTTACTATTGAGATTTCTATTCAAGTTTGAGCAGCATTCTGAATCTTGTTTTGATATCACGCATTAACTGATACGTTTGTGCTAATCTATTGTCTTGACGAAAGAATTAATTAATTTATCAAGAGTTTTTCTTTCGCATGTAGCATTTGCTGCGTGTGCTTGTCAAATATATGTTGCTTGAGTACTGTCCAAAATATACAACTAAGCCGTGGAACTATTTTGTATAGGGATTGTATATGAGGATGATAAGTTTGTCCATTAACTTTTAAAACATGGACCTCGACCGTGACAATCCATAAATTTTGCTCCCATTGACATGAAAGAAAAAGTGCTATTATAAGAGTGAAAATGTGTGTATTTAGGGTGTATATTATCAGAGAGCATCAAACGCTAGAACTCTGGATACTCCAGCTTATTACCAAGGATGTCTTGTGGCTTTGGGAGCATGATCTTTCCCTTTTGGCAACAACTTGTAAACTTGCCATCATTAGGATGTTCGTCAAAAAAATGTTTAGCACCACAAAATTGATATATAATATTGAAGATTCCAGTTATTTGCAGCAATGAGATCCTCAGCAAAATTGGCTGCTGCATTTGAAATTGCTTGATTTGACGCATTTGTGACAATGAATTAGCCCCAGCATCATCAGCTCAATCATTGGTGTTCTCTATTCATAGCGTGTCAATTTTTATTTATGCGCTGGTGATTCTAGCTTTGCTCGATGCCGATGCAAATTAGCATACTTATCAAGTTGTGTTTGTCCTGTCTGAAGGATTTCTTGATGAATTCTTTGCATATCTCTTTCAATTCTATGTCTATCCTCTGCAGCATTTGCGGAACAAATCCGAGCCAGTGACTCTTGACTTTAACAACTCAACCATCTAGCTTTTCACTCTTATTTTTTGACACTTTCTTGCGATTGGATCATCTTCATACATCACTTGAAGCAAATTATATGTATATTTTAAGTATAATGTATTTTAGATAACTTTAACTACAAGCCAATACAGAAGTTTACCTGTTAGCACATCAGTAACATTTGTATAAAAAAATGTTGTCTGCTTTGAATAACGTCACAACACCAATTGCTTTGATTGGTTGTCACACGCTATTCTGTGACGCAAATGTTCTATTTATAAAGCGTTTTGGAGATATGACAAAACAAGGCTATTATATTCTAGATTGATAGTAGAAGTACAGTGATCCTAAAACAACCCAAACATGGTAACAACCCAACACATTGAATTAGTAAACCCAAACATGGTAGTTTCAGAAGAATCATGAGCATGATGAGTAGTCTTATCTATATATTTGTTAGCTCCCTTGCATAGCATAGGTCATCAACAAGTTTTCCATGTTGTCCTTCTTTTCTGCGTTCATTATCTTCTTCTTCGTTCATTCTCAAACTCCTGCAGATTAGCAGGATGTAGTCCGGAGAACGGAATGCATTGTGTCATGGTTTACAGCATTGCTGCGATATCTGCGCCTTTCGGCCTGACACATCCGACTTCAGCATGGCTTTGGGTTACTGACCCTATATGGGATGGGACAGCCAACTCCATCCTTAGCCTCCTTAGTCGCCTTTTACGACATTCGTGGAAGGTAGACAGTGTTGCTATTCTTTGCTCCCCTTTCGGGCCCTGGCAACACACGGGTGTGCGTTCATTATGAAACTCTTGCACATTAGTAGGGTGTAGTTCAGAGAACAGAATGTGTTGTGTAATGGTTTACAGCTTAGCTGCGATATCTGTGCCTTTCAACTTAGCACATTCTACTTCAGCATGGTCATTTTCACCCTCTATGGGATGGGATAACCAATTGATCTCTTCCCACATACCTCCTTAGTCTCCATACCTCCTACGGTATGCATAGCAGGTAATAATGTCACTATTTTTTTGCTCCCCTTTTATACCCTTGCAACACACGATCACTTCTTGTCCTATTTGTTAGTCAAACTTTCTGTTCCAAGCATGCAACCATTGATGGTGTCTATGTTATGAGTAGGGATCAATTAATAATTCTGTTATGGATAGATGATTAATGACGGAGATCTGTTTTATGAATTTGGATTATCCATTTGAAACTCATAAATATTTTGTTGGAAATAAATTTTTGTGTGCTATGGTAACATTCATTAAATGATTTTATCATGTGGTTTTTATCAGTTATTCTACATAATCTTCATGGTAGGAACAAAGACGCCTATCTTTGGTGGGGAGTTCCTAAATAAAGATTCCCATTTTCTTTTGAAAATCACTTTAAGGGGTGGTGTAACCATATTTTTACTTGTTTCTAAGCACTAAATATATTTTTCTTTGGGGAAATTGGGGGGGGGGGGGGGGGGGGTGTGTGTTAAATGTTGACCGCTATAGTTTCCACCCTCACTCACTGTATCTGAGGGCTTGCCTTGTGATCTTGTCTACTGTGTTCCTATTAAATAGAACAGAATACTCCAAATATAAATAAGTACTCCAACAATTAAATCTTGTTTTCAATATATAACTGATTTGTTGCGGGTCTAGCGACTCAAGGGCTCATGCCATTTGACCCAACCAGCATATAAAGACTACAAAATGAGACGACTACACATCAGACATTAACCAAATGATATTGCCAATGCATCATTAAACATGTTACAATGATATCTGGCTGATCATATGATATATTTCACAATATTCAGGGAAAAAAGCTCCTGGCAGAGAAGAAAAGAAGAGCAAGAATCAACAATTGTTTGATGCAGATCAGACATCTTGTGTGTGACGGACATGATGAATCGGTATGTATTGGCAGTCTGTTATAGTCATCAACTGCTGCTCTTGCTACTACATTCAAATCTATCACATTATTTTGATACTTTCATCATCAGGTGCCATGCCGGCTGGCGTAGGCGGTCATGGCTCTCCACAGCTCTCTGTCCACAGTATTATGTATCAAAGTCGTTGTTGTTTCCTTGCCATGCCAGGTTGTCAAACTGTCTAATATTAGCTTAAGTTGTCGCCCTCTGTCTCTGTTGCCTTCAATTTTGCCAGTTGTGACTATGTTCTCTAAACCTGCCTGTCTCATGAAGTTGCCAAAAAAAAAAGATTGCCTTTTTCTTATATTGTTGATTAAGGTCCGTTTCACATTTGACTCTTTCAACACCTCTACAAAGGGAGGTGATACTTTACTAGGGAAAAAACATTCCTGAAGAAATTATCTTCTTCATCAGCATTCATTCTCAAACTCCTGCTGAATTCTCTTGTAGCAGGACCATTGTCCTACTAGATTTCCAGCAGGATGTAGTCCAGAGAATGCAAATGCATTGTATTGATGGAAATCCGTCTTCGGCTGAAGAAATTATCTAAGATTTGAACATAGTTGTAACTCATACATGATTAACCATTTCAAAGCAGGTCTATGTACATTCAGAGGGGTTTTCAGGTAAACATACAAATTATACATTTTGGATGAAATTTTCTCTAGTTCTTGAACATAGATACTGGTATTATATATTTTGTTTACAATACTTTAATAGACCATAAAAAGAGGTTACTTGGTGGCTATGATCACATCTGTTACAAATTTGGTTGTTTTTAAAGTGGGTGACTAGTGTAGAAGATACTATTGCAGTGGTCTGAAAAAAATAGATGCATGTAGATATAGGAGGTGGATAGAACATGACATCTAGTACTGAGAATGCCAGTGTGTTGCAGGGGCCTGAAAAGGGAACAAAGAACTGTGACACTGTTACCTGACATGCATGTTTTTAATTGGTGACTAAGAGGTGGGGGGGGGGGTGTTGTGCAGTGGAGTTGGTAGTTCAATCACAAAGAGTATCAAATTGATCCAATGTCATGCTGAAGTAAGATGTGTTAGGCTGAAAGACAAAGATATCATAGCAAAAGATGTAAATGAACCTGTAGCAACCCATACAAAAAATTATGCAACTTCCTTTGGAACCAGGTCATTTTTAAAAATGATTTATAGTTTTTCTGGATGTGTTTGCTTTTTTACATAATGTTTTTATTTATTGATTTAAATTTGGAGAAAATATAGATAAATGGATGCTGGATATGGTTTGGAGGTATGTTTGCCAGTGTTATGTTGTGGACAACCAACATGGACAGTGTGGACAAATGTACACAAATGACTTACAGTTTCAAGATCATCCATAGGTCTATCTGTAGAAAACCCAACTCCTCAATTTAATTGTCATAAATGACATCATTTACATCACTATTAAATATTATCAACATCTCCCAACACCCCCCCCCCACCCATATGTAGATCTACAGTACCTGCAACACTGAAGCCTTAAAAATACTCTTCGTCCGAATCATCATCCATGAAGAATACCTGAACAATGGCGTCATTGAGTTTACATCCACACAGTTTGGCTTTCAAATGGAAGAGTCAGAATAAAATACACCACGGGTCATTCAAATACAGCTGCAAGATCAGGAATGATCGCTCTAGCACATAGTTATTATAAGAGCATGATGGGAAATTAACATGGAAGATTGTTGTTCATGACTACAAATGACTACCTCAATGTGACATGCATAACTGTCAACCTATTTTTCCATAAATCCGTATTTTTAACAATTTATTTCCATATTTTTACCCCCCACACATTTTTTTCTTTATTTTTTCGAGTCTATCAATACATTCAATGTGTGCAAAATGTCTGCATTAGTAGTAAGTAACATCATATAAAATAAGAATTATTAAAGGAAATAAAGATCAAGCAAATAAAATATTATGGACACATTAAAAGACATGCCACCTAGTTGAAGACCTTTTGAGGGGAGGTGAGCAAGAGGTAGGCAGAGATATAAGTGGAAGAGAAACTTCATGAGATGGATAGGTTACAATCTAGCAGAGTGCACCACCAAAGCAAGAAGAAAAGGATGTTTGTCTGTTGCAGACAACTTTCATTGCAGAGACGGCACATGATGATGCGATTAAAGGTTTTGTTGTCAGTTATCCTACCTCATAGAGGGTCAAAGTAACTCAAGCCATGCTGATGTCGGATGTGTGAGATGAGACTGATATGAACAGATATCACAGCCAAGCAGTAAACCGTGAGACAACATTCCATTCTCTGGACTACATCCTGCTAATTAACAGGAGATTGAATGCAGAAGAGGAAGGCTCAGTGAACTAAAGCTGTCAAGATCTAATCATACCTCTGTATAGTGATCCACAGGAGTCTGTGAATGAACATTTATTTTGTAAGCAATATTTTCACTTGAAATAATAAATACCCTGGGTAGAGCCATATTATGATTGAATTACTCATTGTCAAAACATGCTGCTACTGATTTCATATAACGTTTTTGAATATTGTTTTTCATCACATCTTCTAGGACACAGACCTTGACAAAATGGAAAAAGCTGAAATTTTAGAGAAAACGTTGGAAGTTCTAACTAGAATACGTCATGATAGTTCCAAAACTACTAACATAATGTCAACACGAAAAGCAATGGCCGTTCGTTATGCATCAGGGTTTAGTTTATGTGCAGAGGAATCAATAAGATACATCCAAAGCTCTCGCCTTGTTCCTGCTGAAGTGAAAGCTCAACTTCAGAATCACCTTCGAGCTATTGCTCATAGAATGGAGACTGTTATACAGGTAGACAACCAGGATTTGAATAATTTGCCACAAGGGTTTAGTTCACCATCTTCACCATTGGTGTCATCAGACAGATTGACATCAGTGGGAACATTAAGAGATGATATGATGAATCATTCACAACTGATTGACAGAGTTTCAGGCCAGTTGAGCAACATATCAGAGCCTGGAAGTTATTATATCCCTTCACCTGTTCATTATTCAACTCCAGTTCATAAGACATCTCTCATCGCAGCAGCTTCTTTAAAACAAGAGCAAGTCTCTAAAAAGTCTGAGACACGTTTGAAAGTTAACTATTGTCAAAAAGTTGAATCCACAGAAACAAGTACAGACCGCACTTCATATATTCCAATGTACATGAACTCTATGGATGAGCAATCATTTTCTTCAGACATTGATTCTACATTTCATGAGAATGAAACACGCTCAGCAGATTCTTCCCAAGTTAAACATTGCCACCATTCATTGTCCTCTGAGCCATCCTACAGCCAGTCACCCGTCTATGGACATATATCTTCTGTAAACTCTACAGTTTTTCTTGACAACTCTCCTATCCCTCCAACCACACCCGTACTTCCATACCATGCTGTTTACACATACCATGGTTATGAACCCTACCAAGCAACTTCTAGTTTGGTTATCCAATCAACTCAGTTAAGAAGCAGTCCATGTTTACTCTCCAGCGCTATAAAACGATTAAACGCACCAAGTAATGTTCTTGACCTCTGTGTTAAAAGAACAGAAGATCAACAGATTTCACCAGAAACAATGTGGCGACCATGGTAACATAATACAGACTGTACAACTATTGAAAATCAATTAATGATAATGATGACATTTTGCATCTTTACATTTTGCAGGCCAGTGTCAAAGTTACAAAAGGACCACGAAGTACTCACATTGCAGCCTCTTTCGTGGCTTATTTTGCTGATATTTGATCCACAATTATAAGAGAGGTTTATACATGACAAATCTGTGTTTACTGGTACAGGTGCATTTCATCTATGTTACCTATCTTCAGATTTCTCTCTTAAACGATTGGATGCCTTGGTATACTAATTAGGGTTACATGCTGTTGACAGAGTTCTATTTAATACATACCTCTGGTAACATTAAAGTGATGGTTTTGCACTGAATAATGATGAAATAATCCCTTTAGCTGTGAGCAGGTAACTCTTGACCACCCATAGCCGTTCCAACAAAAGCACTTCTCAGTTGTAACGGAGGTGATAACCGGGAGCATGGATGTGTGAGAGGGAGTTATAGATGCATGTTTAGTCTCCGAAGGGAGACATTGAAGTTTGCCAGTTACTCAGGAATACGTCCTGCCAAAGGCACAGCACACACACACACATTTGGGACAGCTATGTCATCATTCTTCTGTCAGATGTGTTGGCATATCTATCATTCCCCATCACCTAGGCGCCTGCCACAAAAGGACAAAGGTGCAATGTCCGCTACTATGCATCTCTTCATCATCCGTGGGGATTATTTGATAGACAAAAGTAAGAAATTGAGACAAGGTGTGAGTGATGATTTTTTTCACAGATTGTCCACCTATCCCCCAACTTTCCGTAGTCGCCTCCAATGACATGCCTAGGGAAGAAGTCCTATTCTTTGCACCCTGAACAAAACTCAACACCCTTGCATAAGGTATGGTGATTATCTTCTTTGCACATGATATGAGTCCATAGGTGCTCAGATCTTCACTTCAGTCTCTATATATATATATATATATATATATATATATATATATATATATATATATATATATATGCTGTGGCCCTTGTTTGCCTTGCGGCTCCTTTTGTGGTGGAAGAGTTCTCTGGAGATGGCCTTCTCGTGTGTTGTTTGTAAGCTTGTTCCTGTGGCTTCTTTGATTTCTATGATCCATCTTTTACATGGTCTGCCTTTGACTTTATGAAGCTTCACTTCAGTAAATGTCTCAAAGTGCAGGTCTCATTTGCCACATGAGCATACACTGAATGATGCGATTCATTTCCTAATGTAGGGGCATTGTGGTCACCAAGCTGTAAAATATAATTCTCACCATGGTGATTTAAGGAGCCCATGACCGCTGGATCAGCAACCGCTGATTTAAGGAAAATAATTCAATTGATACAACCAGATGAGAAACTGTTATAATCATTCAAAGTTATTCTGTGATACAATCATATGTACAATTGTGAAATAAAATGTGAACAAAATATGAATATGTGTTTTTTTGGTCTATATTTTAATAATATTTTTGACTATTGTTGTATATATATTTCTGAACTTCTTCAGTGATCAAGAGATTCATTGACTTTTTTCCCTCTGGCATAATGCTATGTAGTGATAATTTGCAAACGATGTGGCAACCAGGGCTTGAACTTCTAGTTCAGGGTGCATAGGGCTGTTGTCATGTAAATGCCTCATCGATAGTGAAAGTGACTTTAGGAAATGAAACAGAGTGGACCTGAATTATATAGGGACGTGTAGCAATGACAGCGTTTGCAACAGTGCCAAAATGATCAGGAACATAAGACCTGAGATGACTGTGGACCAAGATGTCGTTAACATTTTTGTCACGCCTATAAACTAGGGGAAAGTCCTGGAAAGCAGCATGAGCTTGAGGATCAGACTGGAGAAGGGAATAATGCTTGAACAAGATTTGATGGATAGTAGAGTTATGGAAATGAAAAGTAAGGACAATTTTAACTCTATCAGAGGAGGATGAAGTACCCTGAGTATTAGTCAAGGTATCAAGTCAAGATAACCTACAGACACAAAGCCATGCCGATGAAAGGAGACTGTCAGGGAATGAATGTCTACGAAAGAAATCATAATGTCAAAGGATGTATCAAGAAAGTCATCATCATCACTACCTTAGCGAAGAAGCTGGGAGAATGGCAGAGAGTTGTGACAAGCAGGAGGATGAGAGGAAGTGTAGAGCAAAAAACCATGTGCATCAGTAGGTTTGTAGTAAACAGATGTGCTGAGGTAAGGGGGATGAATAGTGACAATAAAGTCAAGAAAATTGACAGAAGTAGTAGAGAGTAGTGAATTGAATAGCAAGGTTAAAATTGTTGATGAAGCAAGCCAATTTTGTCTCAGACATGTCAGTAATACCTATACCATTATCAATGTATTTGAAACAGAAATGGAAAAAGGAGCTTAAGTCTCCCAAACATGATGTTCAAGATGTCCCTTGAAAAAACATGCATAACTGGTTCCCATAGCAACACCACTGATCTAATCAATAAAGTGCCCATCGAAAATAAAAGAGTTGAGTGTAAGCACCAGTTCAGTATTGCAGGTAAGAGTGGGAGGTTACAGAGGGATGGGGGCTCATTAAGAAAAAACTGCAAAGACTTAAGAACATCAGAATGGGGTATAGAAGTATATAAAGAACAAACATCAAGTAAGAACAGATGATAAATGCGGTCAGAAGACAACATAGTTAAAGCATGCTTAGTAGATGTTCATTCTCTGACAGTGTCCTTTCATCAGCATGGCCTCATGTCTGTAAGTTATCTCGACTTGATACCTTGACTAATACTCAGAGTACTCTATCCTTCTCTGTCGTACTTACGTAAAACACAGGTTTATATAATACTTCAATCAGACACGACAGACTATAACTAAAACTAGTAGGAAATGATGAGCACACAAAAAAAACATACAAATTACAATACACAAATCATATTCAACGTTTCAACCAAAAAGTCTTTATCAAGATACACACAAAACATCAAAATACGATGAATGGAAAAATTATCACAACAAACATATCCAACGGAAATGAGATGCCAGAAGATCAGGAAGTACATAAAAAATGTAAATATATGTGGAAACAAAATGATGAGTAAATGACGGAACAAAAAGAATAAAGACAAAGACCACACCCAACCCAGTACTAGACATAAGAGTGGTCGGAATTGAGTCCAAAAGGCTTGAGTGTACCCAATTCAAAAATGAGACGATTTTCTAGAGCATACCTAGATCTATCATCGATGGTGCAGGACTATTGTTACTCAGTTTTATAGCAGTATTACCTTTTATTTATTGTCATATGATATAGGTACTGCTGCTGAATCCACCTGCAAAAGAAAATGTAATAATTTTCTTTTCATGTTGCAAAGAACATCTGAGCAGGTTATCAGAGGAGCACTGGCCCATAGAGACAGATATTCACAGAAAGCTCTATGAGAGCACAGAGAAGCTTTCAAATACAGCAGCATTTATCTAGAAAACGTGACTTTCTGTGTAAATATGTTATTATGTTTAAGAGTTTTAAATTGGTCAAACAAATGTTAACCCTGTAAAAACCACTATTTAGGACACAAAAGGGACATTTCATTTCGCATGCTTTGCAGGCGGATATCGCAACTGTGCTGTAAACCATGACAAAGCATTCCATTCACTGGACCACAACTACATATCAAATATCTAATTTTTGCAGAGTGGTTTCTGCTCTTGGCAGCTCAATACCATTCTTAAAAAGTGCACAGGTCTTCTGAAGTTCATTTAATGAGTTAGTCTATCTATTCGCTAAACCCTTTATTGCCATTCAGCGTTAGGGGTAGAAGAGTTCTCTGGAGATGGCACTCGCGTGTACTGAATATATTGTGTGGTCCATCGTTTTAATGGTCGGCCTCTAGGTCTGCCTTCACTGTATCTGTAGCATAGCTTGCTATCTGGTGGTAGGCTGCTGATGTGTACAAACTATTTGATCTGTTAGCACTTAAATGTATTCCAAGATTGTGGTGGTGTGGGTTAAGTTAGTGACTTAAGGATATATATATATATATATATATATATAAAAGATTTTTACTGGCAGTTGAGAGGGAAGGGCAGCCATTAGGGTGCTCAGTTGTTTGGGATGAGAACAGCATCCACACGAGTAGTTGCTGGGGCTGATACAGTTTAAATGACCATTGAGTCCTAGCATTTCCTGCTAAAAATTGACAAAGGTTTCTCTTGAACTCTATGTTGTCATTGACTTTTGGTTGGCAAATACGCAAAATACATTAAGATCAGTCTGTCCAGTCAGATTTCCTTTGTGTTGTCTCTGACTTCTCATACTGCAGGGTCTTTCTTTTTGTTGTCTAGAGACATCTCAAGTTTGTATGTTGCCACATTTTCTGGGTATCCAAATAAATAAATACATACGGTAGGTATACTAACCCCAAAATGGATCCATGACATATCAGTATGTATTTATAAACCAACAAGCCCTTATATGGAACCTGAGGGTAAAACGAAAATGAAGACGGCCTAAAGCAACCCTAAAAAAAAACACAATGCTTAAAGAAAGGGAAATAATAGGCTGCAAAACCATACAAGAACTAAAACGTGGTGGAATGCAACACATGGAGAATCAAAACCACTGCCCCATCTACTGCATGAAAGGAACAAACTAACATCTTTGTATTTATTTATTTGGATATCCAGTAATTATAAATAATGAAGCAATTCTTTTCAATGTGCAATTGGAATCATGAAGTGTGCAGTTGGGGAAGGGGACGTTTTTCCTCCAGAGTTTTATTTCTGAACCAGAGAACTCCAAAGAAGCGTCTTGTGTATGAGAACTATGACATACTTTATATGGGCATGTGTGCAGCATCACTATCTTAGGCCACTTCAACTATGTCCATGTTCTTCATTGGTCATTTATTTACACTTTCGCCAGCCAATGAAAAGCACAACAATAATCAGATTGGCCTTACACAATGACAAAATGAGTTAGCACACAGCCTGCATAATGTAAGTCATGATGAGAACGTACTTTTAATGAAGCTATAAAAACACTAAAATGTTTTACAGTGTTCATTTAAGGATCAAACTACAACAGGTGCAGCATACTGGTAGGGGATTTGTGGTTTTACTGAAATTGCTCTAGATATTGTACCATGCCCGAAAACCGATTGTCATTCAATCCTGCAACACCTTACAGAAAAGACAATAGATAGATAAAACTTGACCAACATACAAATTCAGACTATACAGAGAAACAAGTTTAATTGGGTTGTTAACTGTCAAATTGTAATAGTAGTACAAACACACAATTGTAATAATAATTTACTGTCACTGTAAATGCACAAAAATAATAAGAGAGAAGTGACAATGACAAAGCAATGTAATATCTAAAATGCTAGCATTCTTGCTCACAGCAGCAGATTTCTTACATCTGCTAAGTTACATCCCATTATGTTCCAGAAACATTCATATACAGTTTTACCAGAAAGTCAGAGAAGATCTGACAGTGAGGTGCGGGTTGTAGTCAAACATATACGACATAAATATAAATGAGTAAAATATGTGTTATACCAAATAATAATAAATTAATTGAGTTGAGTAAGAACAATACACAATCAATGTTTCGGTTTAAAACCATTGCAAAAAAAATAATAGACAAAAGTAATTCCTGATATTACAAATATATGTAAACCATGAAACTGAAACAATACATTATCCATCCTTTCCTGTTTCAATTTATGATTTTCTTATATTTTAAATTAATTGTTCACAATTTTGTTTTCCTCACGTCTTATATCAGTATTCTGACGAAAGTCTTATACCAAAACATCAATCTGTATTGTCCGTATTCTTCTCTGTTATCGTAATTTGTATTTTATTTAATCATTATTATTATTTGTGTGTAACATATGCTTGACCTATTTATATTATAATTACAGTAGAAATCCGATTATCTGAATCCCAAATTATCTGAATCGAATAAGGGTGAAATAATTTTAGAGCGAGAGTAGATGCGGTAGAGAGGTCCCTGGGCAGTGCGCATGTGCCATTACAATGTAGTTTATTTGCAATACATTTTTGCTTACACATTACTGTACTTATATCTATAAATTTCCATTCATTTCAATGTATGATTGTATGTCTGTACACCAGGGTTATTCAATTGGCGGCCCGCGGAGGCCTAGTAAGTGGCCCGCGGATCATTGCTAAAACAGTGAAGTTTATGAAAGTTATAAAAAAACTAAATGTATAAAATCATTCAATGTGTTTTTTTTTATAAATCTGGCCCGTGATGGTCTCCATTTTCTACATTTTGGCCCCCCGAGTAAATATAGTTGAATAGCCCTGCTGTACACTGTGTTGTTTCATTCCTAAGCTATATCTAATTATCCAAATTTTTGATTATCCGAATCAGCCTGATCCACAATTAATTTGGATAATCGGATTTCTATTGTATTTCCAGAAACATTTCTATGTTAGTCCTGCAATGGCATGTATATACATAGTTAATATTATCATCAGCACTAGAGTATAGGCTATGCTGTAAAACATTATACATCTGTTACTCAGATTTTCCATAATTTTCTTTCATGTCATTCAATCAATCCAATGTTTCATATGCAGACATAATCATGTTCAATAACAGCTTTCCCTACATCTTACTAGAGAAACAAGACAAAAGATTCTTTGATCAAAAGACACTAGGTACCTAT
This sequence comes from Meghimatium bilineatum, assembly GCA_034231615.1. Taxonomy (NCBI): domain Eukaryota; kingdom Metazoa; phylum Mollusca; class Gastropoda; order Stylommatophora; family Philomycidae; genus Meghimatium; species Meghimatium bilineatum. The sequence continues at coordinate 30,836,062 of CM067300.1, read as the reverse complement.
TTTGTCTTAACAGTTTGTGTTTAAAGAAAAATCACCGACACTATGGTATGCATATGTGGAGCAACACAGATATCAGAACATATATTACAGAATTCTCCCAGCTTTCACAGCTAACAGAAAAACAATCTGGCCCACATGAGCATCTTCTGCAAACCAAATTGTGAGGAACCCTGTGGCCTAAAACAAACTTCTCTATACATAATAAATATCAGATTGGATGCATTGTGATTTGTCGCAGAAGAGCACAGGAACTAACAAGACATTGCCTTAATGTGTGAGGTGATGATGTACTATTGTAATAGATTCACATTTGGTTTTTATGACTCAAAATGGAGTTCATAGGGGTACTTATATAGATGCACTTTTGATACCATCTGCTGTGAATTTTCTTCTGTGTCATTTATAGAAAAACCTGTTCTCTATTTAATGTCTATTTGTAAGTTACTACTCAGTTTTAACTAAGCCCACCATATTATATATATCATTAAGTTGGCTAAGAAAAAATATATTTAAAAAAAACAACAATATATTATAAATGAAATTATCAGAACAAAATTAATAAAGAATACATTAAATTCATTTATGATAGTGTAATTTATTACAATAATTGATAAATCTACATAATAAAAAATGCTCAGTTATTAGCCTTCAATGGACACCCTCACACTGTCTATTACAGGAAATAAAAGCTGTTACCATGTCCATAACTTTTGGTAGAGTGGACAACTGAACACAGACAGCCGCTGTTCTATGGAGAAGCAAAAATCATAATCCACAACACAAATACATCAATGTGGAAAATGCCAGCGTGCGTTGCAGTTCCGAAAGGGAGTAAAGAGTAATAACATTGTTAACCTTTAATGTATGTCGTAAGAGGTGACTAAGGAGGTTTGAGGCGGGGGTTGGCTATCCCATCCCATGGCGAGTCAAAGTGACTCAGAAGCGATGCTGAAGTCAGGATGAAAGATGCAGATATAAAAGCAGAGCGATAAATCATGACAATGCATTCCATTATCTGGATCACATCCTACTAATTTGCAGGAGTTTGAGAACGAACACATAAGAACAGAATAAAATTGTCTCGTCTTCAGATGACACTTTCTTTCCACATCATAGTCTTCTTTATGCTTCTTCTGAACTTGTCATTATTTTGTGCAAGTTGACCTGCCACAGCGAGGAGTATATTTAAACAATCTGACACGTCTCATCCATTGTCATCACGGATGACCCTTATAGGCACAATACTCTTGTAGTTTGCCATTGCTTTCGGGAGGACATCCATTATTTTATCAGTGATAGGAAAACACATTCGTTCTCACTCGTCATTTTGGACAGAAGTTGAAAACCATTTAGTTGTAAGATAATTAACTGTTTTGAATGATTTCATAACTTAGTTCATAAACATATTTTTTAAATTTAATTTGCTAACAACATAAAAGTGAATGTAATTTGAAATGCAAAATATTTAATAAAATATGAAATAATAACAAGCTCAACCCTCAATAAAGATGTAATAAACAAAATTAAAATAAACAGATTAAATTGTGAATATAAATGAAATGATGTTGAGGTAATCAATGGTTGTAAAGAACATAAGCAATTTAAAAAAACAAACTTATTGCTGAATATGTTTTCTAACAATATAAATATTTATGTACCCTATAGGAGAACATAGCAATATCCCCACCCCCTATCTGTTGTAAATTGTGCACTTTTTATATAGTCAGCAATAATAGATTATCAGGTAGCATATCCTTAAAAGGTTGTAGCTGTCATCACAACCTTTCAAAACTTCTGTCTATCTTGAGCCAGTCTTCCAGCTTCTGTTATTGTCATGTTCAGGTGGTCTTATCTTCTTGGTCAGCCTCTTGTTTGTTTCCCTGGCATCATCTCCTCCATTATGGTTTTCTCTAGACCGTCATGGTGTTGATATGTCCAAAATATTGTAGTTTCCTGGAAAGAACCGTGCTATTTAGCCAGTTTTCTTTTACATTAATTTCTCTGAGGATGGCTACATTGGTAATCTTTTTGGTCCATGGTATTCTGAGGAATTTCCTGTAACATTTTGTATCAAATGCTATTTTATTTTTCACTTTGTTGATGATTGAGGAGGATTCACACCCATATATTGCCACTGGGAATATGCAAGTTCTTAGGAATGTTTTGTTCTTTTGCAGCAGCTCAGCCTGCATGTTTCTCCTCATTTGTATCAGCTTCTTTGATGCAATAGCCAACCTCCTTCTGAATTCTTCATAGCCATCCCCATTACTGTTGATAAGAAAACCAAGTTATTCAAAACTGGTGACTCTAATTTTCTGTTGTTGATACTAATTGAGAACTTGCTAGTGGTTGTGTCACTTGTTATAATATTGGTCTTGTTTCCCTTTAGAAATAGGTTTTGTTTTTCACTATGTTCTTTAATGGAGTTTATGAGGTGTCGGAGACCTGCTTAAAAATAATGGATAATTAAAGCAAATGAGAATGAAAGGAAATTCCATCTTTTTACCCATGTAGCTTGTAGTGGTAGTATATTTTCAAACATGTCCTATACGAGGTCACAGTATTTTTATTATTGTAGAAACATACTGCTGCTAGAGGCTGTTCATAAATTATGTCAAGAACAAGGGGGGAGGGATTGTCTAATAAAGTAGGGAAGCCTGGGGTAAGATGGCACACTTTTTACATTTAGCATATTCTGACAACTAGACTTAACTATGAGAGACCAAACTTCCATTAGTGTATAACTTATCCATCCATCTAATATTAGTGAGAGTATTGAAAACATACATCTATGTGTAGACAGTAGAATATTTTTTGAACACATATAAAAAACCATTCCGCCCCATATTTTGCGGCAAGATGGCGCAGGCAAAAAGGCGATACAAACCATTATAAATTTGAGGGAGATCACCACTGTGACAGGTCTAACACACCGGAGTGTGTAAATGTGTGCTAAGAATAGACAGAATAAATAGACAGACCTAGTTTTGTAACTTTAATCTGAAAAAACCCACCAAAACCGTTTGAATATAAAATAGTTTGTAAGTTCCGATTTAAAGCTAATAATGCATTTGTAAGGTTGGATGATCATTATAACCATATATAGCAGTCTCTCCCAGCATCTGCAACTTCCTCGTGACAGCATTTTTCATAAATTTTGAATGTGCCATCTTACCCCAGTAAACGTGCACCATTTTTCCCCAAATCACATTTATAGCAACTATCTTAATTTCCAATGAAAAAACAGAGTAGCCTGACAAGATAATGTGCTTAAGAACTTAACAACACAACATATATTCAGTTTACACATTACCAAAAAAATAACGATATTAATGATATCAGCAGGCAGAGAGCGAAAAGTTGCAAAAACATAGGTCGAACATAGGGACAAAATATTATTCTGTGTTGTTAATCATTGACTCGTTCTTGATCTATCATATTTCGTTTTAAAGATTGGAATGTTGGCGTCTGACCTAGTCCTGTGTGCTATCGCAAAAACCCATAAGCTCTGGAAAAACCCGCTGCGCCGTCTTACTCCATGCATCATCTTACCCCAGGCTACCCTATGACAGTTGTTGACAAGGGGAAGAGTTGGACAACAGTTGTAAATTTAAATTTCTAATATGGGAAAGAGACTCCAAAATTGGCAAAAAAGTTGATGTCATTTATGAACAACACCTTTGGTATCTTCTCTCTGGTACTTGTTTGACTTAGATTCAAGCACTCTTGACCGTTTCATTGTTGTTTTTCATAACACGATGTTCAATTGTTCAGGATATTGCTTCTAGAAATTTTGTAAACAGTTAAAATTTAAGTACCGGTAAACAAAAACCAAATGAATAAAATTCAATACGAAAACTTTACAGAAGGAAAAAACAGACCAGAGCAGATGTGATCTAAAATAGTTGAGTTTGGATGTCAATATTGAGTGAGGAGATATCAAACCATCTGGAGAATTTGAAACTGTAACAGTTGAATCAGATTGTGAAAGCTGAATGCACAAAAATGATGGACAAATAGGTGGTGTTAATGAAAAAAAAATTGTGAAATATTGAGATAGGGGATAATTCTGGACAATGTACCATAACTGTTTTGACTAGTTACAATAATTGAAGAATTAAAATAGTGAGATAATTAAATAATGAGAGGAATATGAGAAGGATAAATAGGCCACAATAATTAATTAAATAATGAGATTAGTACATTAATGAGAGGAATAAAATAATGAGAGAAATATGAGGAGGAAACACAATAAAGAGGAAGAAAGATAAAGAAATAAATACAATAATGGGATGAACAAAATTATGAAAGGAGTATGAGAGGGTAGAATAAACTAATAAAAACAAAATAATGAAAGAAATAAAATAATGAGTTCAATACAACAGGGAGGAATACTATAGTGAGCATCAAAATGTTAAAAACATTAGGTTAGTAACAAACATAAGATAGCATGAATTTGTATCAAATACCTGGAATTAAGCAGAACTGAATACTACTGTTTTAAGGAACAGATATAGTTTATAATCAACAGAATAAAATACAACCCATAACTTGTTAGGATCATAGGAATGCCACACTGGAGACATCAGCACAAAAAAAGCCATACGAACACCTCTTTCCTCGGTCATTCGGAGAAATATAGAAAAATAATGCACAAACCATTCCTTGATGCTATCAATCCAGGATTTTCTTTTCAACCTCTTCTCCTTTTATCTTGGACCGTACCTTGCAAAATATTTTTAGAAAGTGAGTCGTGTCTTTTTACATGTTCAAACCAAACAAGTTTATGACGTTTCACCACTGTCAAAAGTGGTTCCTGATAACCTGCATGTTTGTGTCTTTACTGCCAGGTGAATATATTTGTCTTGTGTTCAATATAACTAATTCTTAACAAACATCTGTAGCAATTGTATTTAAAAGCCTGAATCCTTCATTGAGTGTCCAACTTTCACATCTGTATAAAAGTATACTTTGCACTAGCGATCTGAATAGATTGATCTTTACTGTAATATTGATCTTACTTTTCCAAATCATATTCAACCTTGCCATGCCAGCCATCACCATTTTGAGTCTTAATGGCCTATCAGAGGTAGTAGCCTCTTCCGGTATGTAACCTTTAACTGGATGTTCGTGGGATCTTGTTTGATATCACTGTCACCAATATCTTGCTTTTATTAATGCTAATTTTCATTCCATATTTCCGACTAACACTTTCAAACTTTGAGGTGAAATCCTGGAGTTCAGATTCAGAATGTCATCAGCATATTTTATAATGCAATTTTCAATGTGGTCTTCTGTCAATATTTATTGATGTCTGATGATCTTGTAATTTCTCCTGCATTATATATTCAAGATGCAAGTTAAAAAGTACTGGGGAAAGTATGCAACCCTGGCATTCCTATATTCACCTTGAAAAGTTCGCAAATGTTATTATTTATGAAAATAATTTACAAACCAGTGACTTAGCACATCTGATTTCTGCAATTGACTATTTATTCCATATCTCATAGTTTTATATGATCATATCTGGTTAGCAGTGAGCATAGATAATGTAATATCATATAACTGGTAGTGACACTTTAAGTCCAAGATGACGTAACCATCATGACCCACATTGATTCTAACAGACTCCCAGAGTATACTGCACAAGAGTGAAAAATGCATGATAAGAAAGGAGTGGCCCGATCTTCTCAACTCTCAAAGTATCATAATCTACTGTCTAGTCTAGTGTATCCCAAATTTTTTTATCATTCCCCCATAAGTATTTCTAAAATTCTGATGCCTCCCTATGTAAGATATACATGTTTTTTTATATTAAAAAATTGTGTTTTCCTTCCTGAATCTCCCCCCCCCACCCCCAAACAAATCCCCCATGGGGCATGGGCCCCATGGGTCATGTAAGAGTCAGAAGCAACAAAAGAGTTGATGACAAAGTGATAAGTGACCAAGCTGAGTTAGTTAGGTCAGTTATGGATATACTACAAAGCGATGAAGAGGATGCTGAAAAAAAAAGATAATGTACTTGTTCAGAGAATGACAGAAATGGGAGTAACCAGGGAGAAGGGAGGAAGTGCGTTCTCACTAGAGAGAAATATTCACAACCAACAACCAACTATGATTCTCAGCTTATATACTATTTGATGGAATGGCAAGCAAAGCATTTATAAGAATCCCCCTTGTGCAGTGATGCCGGTTCCTGATCAAGAATCAATCAAGTAGAGGTTATATGCCAGGTAAAGACAAATTTAACACAAAACATATTTAATAAAGATATGATAAGTTGATGAAATGTAATGCCTACATTTAATTTAGAGTGATAAATATTTGGTTACACAAATTACAGCCTAGGCATAAAACATTTGAGTGAATATTCTGGAATATTTCAACACAAGTAACTTTTATTTGTGCATGTCTAGTCATGAAGCACCTGCTAACTATAGTGGAATCCTGTTATAACAAATTGATTGGGACTGATAGAATATGACCAAAGTTTGTTATATACGGTTATGACAATAATTAACATTAGTTTTATCCCATTCAAATATTAAAATGTGTTTTATCCCTTATTACAATGTTGTGCCATGATGTAACCATTGCGGCTCAATTAAGAATGATCTATCAATTTTCAAATCTCCTCCAAGTATCAGTTGTTTCTTGTGAAACAGATGCAGTCTTTCTGGCCTAGAATTTAAGTGAACTCTCTTTTCTTTTCTCAAAAAGGATAGGTCCTGAAATAGGAACTACTTTGGTTGCAAAACACAATCAATATATTCGTATTTGGGCTTCTTAATTTGTATTGTTTCCTGCTGATAGCTGACACTTGTAAATGCCAACATGATGTTATCTGTTGTGTGCTTAATGGAATATCATGTTCTGCATATTTCAGCTCTTTCATAAAAATATTTTCTCAGATTTGTTGTGATGGGATTCCGCTGTATCATATTTCTTCACATTTTCTTTTGTTTTGGATCATAAAAATATTTTTATCTGAAAGTATCGGGGAAACTTCTCATGATAGTGTAAAATGGTGTCCAAAATGTTTCTGATGATAGTATGTAAGTGTACAAATATGTCAGTTAGTATTGTACACAACACATACAAATTAGACGATTGGTATTGTTCAAACACAACTTGAACTATTAAGTATTAGGCCATGCTGAAATTGGATGTGTCAGGCAAAAAGGCGCAGATATCACAGCAAAGTTGTAAACTACCAGATATGACACAATGCATTCCATTCTATGGACTACATCCTGCTAATCTGCAGGAGTAATCACAGAAGAAGGTATTAAGTATGTTACTTATCCACACCGAACATGCCCAAATATACTCAGATCTCTTCTGTAAATCTTTCTTTCAAGGTATAGTGGCTAATGTTCCAGTTCTATGTTTGTTCAGTGTTCTATTGGACCAACTTGGACTATTAGTATTGTTCAATCAAGTGCCATGCTGAATGGCATAGGAAATCATGCTTCTCCACAAATCTCTCTCTTGTGTTGTTAATAAGTTCAGTTGGTGACTTCCTTTTGTGGAAGCCACAGTGACAATTCATCCAGAAATTTCTCTCTTTGTCTTTCTCTGTCTCTTTCCCCCTTCATATTTCTGGTGGTTACTAAATGCTCAAGTTTTACTTTTCTCATCACATGACCTAAATATCTTGATTGTCTGCTTTTAATGTTTGTTATAATTTGTCATTTTACTCCAGGATCTCTGAGAACTTCTATATTACTTTTCTTGGCTGTCCATGGAATTTTCATAATTCTTATTAAAAACCACAACTCAGTTGCCTCCAGCTCATCTTAGGCACCATTGTTTACTGTCCATACTTCACATCCATAAAGAAGGATTGGCTCAATATAACATCCTAGCATTCAAACTTGTGTATGCATTGATATTACTCCATTGCATGGAATCATTCTCATTTTTTGAAATGTTAATTTGGCCTGTGGGAACTGGTTTGGAATCAGTGCCTATCTATGTGATTATTTTTCTTGGTTATATTTATCACTTTACGATTATCATTTATTAATTTAAATATATTTAGTGTTAGAATTAGTTATGTAAAACATAACCTGCAGAGCCTTACAGTGAATTTTTAAATTAATCATTGATTAATTATTGATATAATATTTAGATTAATTAATCATAAATTATATAGGCAGGCACTAATTGCAAGCAAGAACCAGCATGTTCTATCCTGCTCTTGATCTCATTGGAGCACTGACCATCTGATGTTAAAATGGTGCCAAGATATTTGACTTTATCCACTTGATTTAATTTTGCATCATTGATATTATTACTGCATTTTGGCAGTGTGTATTTCTTTGAAACAAATATTACTTCTTATTTAGACCTAGACCTTTGTTTTCACTTTCTTATGCTACCATGTGTAACATGTCTTGGAGTTCTTGTTTGCTCCCTCCAATCAGAACTTACTCGTCAGCATATCTCAGATTATAACCGCCAACTGTTATTCCTGGCATGCTTTCTATGTTTCGCATAATATCCTCTGTATACAGGGAAAAAGATCTGATGACATACATACTTGACTGACGTACATTTCTATCTTGTGGAATTCTCCTACTTACTGTCAACCCTCATTACAGTTTACAATACATATTTCTATCTTTAGATCTTTCCCATCAACATTGAGTTTTTGTATAGTATTTTGCTATTGTACAAACACATATTTGACTGTTGGCTGTCTCTAACTAAACTTATGTCCAAGTGTTTAGAAGTCAAACAACATGTGTTTGACATTTCCATGTAAATGGACAGTCATGTTAATTCAGGAGTTTATGTATAAAACTGAGCATGACTGAATATATTTATATTATTCTTGACAGTGCTACATGTAGCAAGTGCTACATACATATACCACATTTCTTGACAGTGCCACATGTAGCAAGTTCTACATGCATATAACATTCCTTGTAACAATTGCTACATAAGAACAACATATTCTTTGACAGTGCTACTTGTAGCAAGTGCTATATAAGTGTGACACATTCCTTGAAAGCTCTACCTACAGCACATGCTACATAAAAACAACACACTCCTTGACAGTGCTACTTGTAGAAAGTGCTTCATAAATATAGCACACTCCTTGACAGTGCTACTTGTAGCAAGTGCTACATAAGTATAGCACACTTCCTGACAGTGCTTCCATACAGGTAGGAAGTGCTACATACAAATACTATTTAATAAACACTTTATCTGTATGTGGGTTTTGTTATCCTGTCATAATATTTTGAGCTTCTAATCTCTGACAAGCCACTAAAACAGCCAGTTAATCAGAACTCTTCTGTCAGTAAGCTGCTAAAACATAAGTTTTTATACTTAGCTTACTTCTAAATACATTACGGAAGATTAGTAAAACCATTACCTAGATAAAGAGTTGTCACTATAAATATGGAGCACTGATTGACTTGCTGGCACAGAAGGTTGGTTTAGATGATGGTTTTAGGGACTGACAAGATATAAAGAGTTAAAAGCATTTAAATTCTCACAGATTTATGATTTATAAACCACAGTTTATGCTAAAATATTCCAAGTCTCACTCATGTCATGTATTTTTTTTAAGAATTAACAAACAGAACTTAGTTTTAGTAACTTTTTTTTACATAAACACTAAAGCAATGAGTATGGTAACAATTTTACAGGTATAAAAATTACAGAAGCGTTAAAATACACTAAGAATTGTTGAAGATGAATCATATGTCTACATCAAAGATTTTGTTGTGGTCTCTATATTCTTCTCTGTTGATTACTAAATCTCTGTCATGGATGACTGGTTCCATTTCATTGAAGCTGGGAAGATTGTCTAAATCTGACTCTTTTTCAACCTTATAAGAGTCAAGGTTATCCACAGTTTCAGCATTATTGCTGCTGTCGTAGTTAATATCTGGATACTGATTATCCAGATTATTTTGTTTTCCCTGGTTGTCAGTTTCACCAGGGACAGAATTTTCGTTGATGTTGGCATTACTGTCGCTGTAGATGATGTTGCCAGAGTCAATATTGCCACCATGAATAACAGTGTCTTCCAATGAGTTAGAATTGTTAGCTGTAGTTGACTGCCCAAGGGATGTCACCTCTTCTTGGGCCAGTTGGAACTGTGAAAAATAAATTTGTCATATAATGAGTACAAAATTTATCGTAAGATGAACTGCAAAAGATTATAATCAATGGATGTTCAAGATCAACACTGAACATAAGGAAACTTTGTATAGTCATACGCTATATATTGTATAGTCAAGCTTTGCATCAGGTGGTGGCAATTTCTCAAATACTTCTACAATGGTTTCACGATAATAAGATGTGTTCTGACTACCTTGAACATTCAATATACAGTAGAACTCCCCCACAGCGCATACATTTATAACAAATTTTCCTAATTAACAACAATTTTCAAAATCCAAAATTATATTATACATTCTTTGTACTGTATTTAGTGAATTTCTGTTATTAGAAAAATATTTCATTGCTCTGAATTGAAGTTGTTATAATTGTTGTGTGAATGGCAGGAAGGTGCTTGAGAAATCGTCCACATTAAGCATGAAAAGAGATTGAAGCAGTGATGGAGGAACTTGGTTGGTGCCTCATGTGATGAAATAAAGATGCCAATAAATTACAACTACAATGAAAAATTACTAAGAGATTAACCAGAAAATGATCTAAGAGATAAGTACTATTAACTGTCAACAAGTGACCTGGTTATAATCTTCCATTTGTCATTGCAGATTGAAAACTACATGTACATTATGCTGAAACGTGGTCAGCCAGACATTTATCCATGAGGATAAAGCAAGCAGACATTAAAATATGTGTTCCAGGACTGCCATCCATAAAAGAAGCAGAAAAGAGATGGTGGCTCTTCCTGTCAACTTCTTCTTGTTCGCAGTTTTACATCTCTGCACAACAAGTCCGGTTTTCTTGATAAATGCTGCTGTAATTGAAAGCTCCTTGGTGCTCCCATTGATTGGTCCATTCTCAGTGACTTGAGTACAGAAGTTACTGCCTAAGATGGATTTGTCGGGACATTGGCACAAATAAAATGGTGACACAATGCATTTCCATTCTCTGGACTACATCCTGCTGGAAATCTAGTAGGACCATTGTCATGCTACAAGGGAGATCCAGCAGGAGTTTGAGAATGAACACTAATGAAGAAGAAGAAGAGTACACAGGTTGAATGCCTTGACGAGATCACATCTTTTTGGGGATGTGGTTGGTCAAGTATGAAAACCTGTTTACTTGTGTTGCAAAGTGATTCGGTGCTGCTAGAACGGCAGACATGGTTCTATTTCCATCAGCTGTAAGAATTATTTTCATTTATCCTCATGCTTCCTACTTGAATTTATTGGTGCTCCCATACAGAATTCTGTACCAGAAATGATATCCGTCCCTTTGGGCCAGTGTTCCTCTCTTAACTGGTTTAGTGTAATGCAGTATTACAGGATATATTCCGCTGTCTGCCCACATGGACACAAAGGTGATGGAACCTGTCTTAATCTATTTAAGTGGATGTTTGTCTGTTGTGCCCTGCCCTGATGCGGAAGATAACCTGCTCACCTCTGTCGAGATTGTGATAGTTGTCCTTTGGGTGGTCAATTTTCCTTATAATTTTGATGAGGGTCATCTTTTCTTTGTAGGTCATTTCATGGTAATTTTTGTTCCTGTGTTGCTCCATCCTTTGCAAGCTTATCTGCCTCCTAATGCCACAGTGGGATGATATCCACTGTAGTACTATCCTTCTTTGGATGGTACTTCTCGTATGGCTTCCTTCACGTCTGGCAGTTTATCGTGTATATCCTGTTGTCCCCCCATTCTGGTGTGTCTTGTCTCATTTTCTTACTTTTGTCTTCTATCAAATAATTGTCTTCTATCACTGAAGATGAAAAGATACAGCCACCAGATATTGGAACTTTGTCCTTTTGTAGCAGACTCCTAAGTAACGGGGAATGCCAGATGTACCATCGCTGCAGATGGGTCAACAAATCTGACAGAAGTGATTCTGACTTATGATGCTAGTTGGCCCAGAAGTAAATGCTACCCTACTCCTGGCAGGATGTGACGATACAGCTGCACTAGAATATCTGCCTTTGGGGATCAAACATGCATCCATAACTCCCTTCCTCATAACAACCATGACTTTAAGAGAAAGAAAATTATTGTCAGAAAAGCAATGGGCCATCAAGATCTACCTGCTCACAGCTAAAGGAATTACTTCATCAAATTTTACAGAATCCTATAGTTAGTATAAATGTGAAGATGCAACAAAAGATGAATTATTATTTTATAAATCTGAAAACATATAGTTCAATCTGGGCTTCATTTTGTATGTTTGGGAACAGCAAAGAGGAAAATGTTTAATCAAATAGTGAATACACAAATACTTGATGCCTCGTATTCTAATATTAATTCAATTTTCAGATATGAAAGTATTACTGCAGCAGTGTATATCAACTGTGTTGGCTTTTATTTGTTGATGAAAAGATATCACAGCCCTTCCAATGGACTATAGATGTTTATTCTCACAGAGAAAGAGTGCATGAATATTAGTAGTTTCTATGACTCACTTGTTAAAGACTGCCGACTCTGCCCAATAGATACCAAATCCTATTTTTACATTTAATGCTGAATGCTCCCTAATGCAGCATGGGTACATCATAAATTGCAGTGTTCATTTTCAACAGTCACTAAGCAATTTTAACATATCCCCCATCAATAACACACATAAATATGCACAATCTGTCCTGTTCTCTTGTTACCATTAATAAAATAATGTATAGCACTCCGGACAAGTCCATAGGTGCTCTAATCTTATATTCAGTATATCCTACAGCAGGTGCCGACTGCTCCATTTTTTTGGGACAGATAACTCTTTTTGCAAATTTCTAAATGCTGCTCATTTCTTGCAACACCATGTTTCACTTTCAGGTCCTGCATTCTAGCCATAGACACGGAAAAAGAAATACACCCTACATCCTTCAACTGGTCTATCTCCTTGATTGCATTCAAGTATAAGCATTGTCCATTGAACTAGCACTAGTAAAAAGTTGAGGGTGAAAGAAGACAAAAGAAAGCATGGATTGATAATATTAAAGACTGGACAGGATTAAAATTCTCCACACTTAAACAAGGAACTCAGAACAGAGAAGCATAGTGGAATTTTTGTGTTGATGTTTTCAGAATGGCATTACTACTACCCTGAACGGCGATGGGTTTGATGATGATGAGTCACTGTGGCAAGTCTGTTCTGTTTGCTCTTTTATTTCCCCTAACATCCATGTGTCCAGGTACAAAAATGAAGGTCTCTTCAATACAGATTTCATCAATGACTAGACCACTGATCACGGAGAGAACCAGACTGAATCTTTCAAAGTATACTAATAGAATCAGTCAGAATAAAAGACACAGGTAGCAGTCTGAGTCTCAAACCGTATCATTGCCCTGATCACAGCTAATTACATCTAGGTAAGAAATTCATTTCAGATACAAGATGTTGGAAGCAGCTACAAGGTGTTATCCACTCACACAGAAGAGAAAAAATGTATGCAATCACTAGAATTAATATGCAACACTAAGAATAGGAAATTGTAAAAGAGACATGCTTTATTAAACATACAGGAATGTTTAAAGATACACAACTATGAGGAGTGTTTACATGAACACACCTGTGATGCATCAGCACACCAGCGTGAAGATGTCAACACTTATGTAATAAGTACACATTATGAAGAAATGGTTCTGTGATCATTCTCTTCGTATACATAATGGTCTGTGCTTGAAGTCGCAGCATGGTTGGTGGGAAAACGAATCCATCCAAATTTGACCAACAAGCAGTGATTCACTTTCTTGGAGCTGAAGGGTGTCAACCAACCAACATTTATCAAAGAATGCAGACAGTATGGTGGAAAATGTGTTTCAAAGACAACAGTGAAGGATTGGGCAAAAAATGTTTTGGGAAGGGTGATAGGCAACAAATGATCTGCCATGACTGGGTGAGGAACATGTTTTTGTGATAGAAGATCCAAATTTAGTGTCCTTCGTGTTCTGCAGAAATTTTCCTAACTTGGCCACAGCAGATTATTTTTTATGTCGCCCTTCCCAAAACATTCTTGCTCAAATTTTCACTGTTGTCTTCGAAACACATTTTTTGACCCCATACAGCTTGCTTTCTTTAATGAATGTTGGTTGGTTGACATCCTTCAGCTGTAAGAAATATATATATATATATTCCTACTCCTCCATTTTTCAACATATTCTCTGCTACCCATCTGTATATACTCTGATCCATATGTCATGTGGGTATTCTTAATCCAGTAGACCAGTAGAATGAAAGTAACTGTCATACATTGTACACTATTCTGTTCATTCTCACTGAAAATTCCTTTCACCTCAGTTTGAGTATGAATAGGTAATCCTCTATCCTCTCTCCAAGGCGTTTGTTCTGGTACAGACTTTAGGGGGTTGACAACCTCAGAAAATTCTGAGATTTTTCTACAGAGTCATTTAGCCTGATGAATAAAGCTACTTATTTTCAGTCGCCACATAGCTAAGTATTAAAATCTTTCTTTCAATGGATGAGTTGGCATACAGTGAAACTTTTCTTGAGTGTATTAGCACTTTTGTGTCTCTGCGTTTATATTCTCCCTATTTTCTCCATCTCTATTATGGATGTTGATTTTATTGTTCCAGTGATGATCCTAAATGCCTGGTTTTGCACCTTATCTAGCTCAATGAAATGTAGTATTTGATGCTGAACAACATGCAGTAGACCCATATTACAGGTGCAGTTGTATGCCATGCTGGTAAACTTTACCATTTTCCTATTTGCTCCCCATGTGGTTCATTTAGTTTTCTTAGAATGGCTTACTTTCTTCTGACCTTTGATGTTGCTTTGTTGATGTGTTCCTTCAATGTAAGCTTAATGTTAAATGTGATTCCAAGATATGTTGGTTGTTTGTTTTACTTCAAGAACTCCCTCCATTTATCTTAATGTCACCAGCTTTTTGTTTCAGTGAGAGTAAAGAGAGTAGTGCTGCATTTATCTATTTTGATGCTGACACACCCCCTGTTTATCCATATAGTGGAGGCATCCATAGCTCTCTGTGCCTGTTTGGTAGCGAGTCGCATGCTCTTCCATACATCATATTACCAAGTCATCAGCATACTTTGTCACTCTTGTACCATGTGGTAGCTCAGCCACCAGATATAAATTTATTTATCACATTATGATGTCTTCACACTCCTCGTGTGCTGGCATAGGTGATGCAGCACGGGCAGGTTTCATTTTAACATGTAGTCTTCTGCATTTGTTCTTAAACTCCTGCAGATAAGCAAGATATAGTCTGGAATTTGCTGTCCTGATTTACAGTTTAGCTGTGATATCTGTGCCTTTCATCCTGACACTTCCGACTTTAGCACATCACAGCTTCTGGGTCACTTTGACTATATCAGATGGGACAGCCTTAAAATCTCCATAGTCCCCTTTTACAACATGCTTGACAGGTAAGTGTTGCTATTCTTGTTTCCCTATCTGGTCCTGGCGGTACACGGGTGTAAAAAATGCTATTGCTGAGACAATTTTAACATATTTAAAGGAAATCAAAACTGAACTGTAACCATCAGATCATCACCATTGTATACAAGACATATTCATACGTTCTCTAATCCTTCCAGAGTATATCCACAATTATACATTGACTGACAGTTTAAGTTCTCTATTGGTTGATACAAATTCTTTTCAACCAATAATGATGCTTATTTCTAGTGGCACCACATTTCAAGCCCAGCTTCATTTTGGACATGGAAAATAAAGCCTCATTAATTTCAATTGAACACGAAGTTCATTGTAAGGAGTTCAATATGTTAGCATGGTCCATTGCCCTGCCACTCAATAAAGTGGCAGAAATTGCCAGTCTATCTGCTTTCTCATTGTCTTGAACACTTTAATGATTGAAAGATGACTTTAATGTGTGTCTTCTTATTCTATCCAGTGTTGCAAGTCCAGTGTTTTTATTCTTGAGCAGCACATGCCATTCTGTAAGGCTCTGCAGGTTCTCTGTAGTCGGGATAGACTTCCATATAAGTGTCTTGGAAAGATGGGCATGGGGAGAGATGTTCTTGTCTAGTTTGATGTAGTCTTATACACTCAGATAGGACATGTTGCACTGTTTCATATGGGTGATGGCAATTTCTAAAGTTAGGTGTGTGTGCCAGATTTATTTTGTTCAGAATGTCATCTAGAAAAATGTGTCCTGTTCTGAGATTGAACATGGTGCTTTGATATTGTCTTTGTGGTAAGTTTATATTATCCTTTGGTCTAGGCTCTGTCATTTCAGAATAGTGAGAAAGAGTCAGGAAATGAGTTATGAACCGACATCCGGGCAGACCCAGTGTGCTCAGTCTCCCTCAGCAAGTGTTGAAGTGTATGCATGCTAATTGTTCATATGGATTTCTGGCTGAATATGCTTTTCATTGTACCTCGTAGACATCCAGCTGTATTACTTCACAGCTTAAAATCAAATTCTCTGAATCACAGCCTTGATGCCTCAACCATCTTTGCTCTCATCTAGCAGTTTCAGTCAGGATTATGAAGATGAAATAATACCCTTTAGCTGTGAGCAGGTAGTTCTTGACAGCTTATAGTCTTTCAGACAAAAGTACAGGTTCTTTTTCAGTTGTGTAACTGAGGTGACACCCGGATTCATGTACGGTTGCTTCAAAGGTATTGTTGTGTAAGGGAGGTTTATAGATGCATGTTTAGTCTCTGAAGGGAGGCATTCCAGTGTGCCAGTATCTCAGGATTACCATGTCCTGTCAGGAGTACAGCACACATTTAAGGGTCAACTTTCTCATCATTCTTCCTTCAGATTTGTTGACCCATCTGTAGTGATGGCACATTTAGCATTCCCAATCTCCTAGAATTCTGTCAAATAAGGACAACGATGCATGTCCGCTGACCTGCATCTCTTCATCAACCATAAGAAAGAATCAATGAAGAATAATTCTGGTAAGTAGTAACAAAAACTAGTGTTAGTTTTAATATTATATGGCCAGTTAATCGTGCTTGTATGAGTAGTCTATTATTCTTGCACAAGCATGCCAAATAACGTGCGTCTTACACAGACAACTTACTGATAAAGTTTCATTTCTGGTCTTTTCTGGAAAAGTTGTGAAATACAAATTATTTTAGATACATTATTTAGTAACAGAGCTAACTACATTAACTGTCTCTTTCAGCAGATGGTAACACATGTTCATGCTGATGGTTACTGGTTAACCACATTTTTTTTTCATCTTTATTTTTGGCAGCTGCAAATCTCTGATGATCTTGATAGTTTCATTTCTACAAATGTTTTGTCAGCCCTGACTGAATGCTTCATCCATTCACTCTGCCTTGAATATAATCGATACTCTAATGCAATGCTCCTGCTCAAAGTTCACCTGCCAGTTGTTTCTATAAATTCCTTCATAGAGTAGTAAACACCCTGGTTGCCCGTGTGTTGTCAGGGCCCGAAAGGGGAGCAAAGAATAGCATCACTGTTTACCTTCCATGCATGTCGTACGAGGCGACTAAGGAGGTTAAGGGATGGAGTTGGCTGTCCCATCCCATATAGGGTCAGTGACCCAAAGCCATGCTGAAGCTGGATGTGTCAGGCCAAAAGGCGCAGATATCGCAGCAATGCTGTAAACCATGACACAATGCATTCCGTTCTCCGGACTATATCTTATTAATCTGCAGGAATCTGAGAAAGAATGCAGAGCAGGCTTGTGAGCTGCTCTGCCTGAGAGGGAAGCAAAGAATAACAACACTGTTGCCTGCCACACATGTCGTAGGAAACAATTTAGGAGGTTTAGGGGTGGAATTGACTGCCCTATCCGATAAAGGGTCGCATAACCCAGATGACATGCTGAAGTCTAGACCAAATTAGCACAGAAAATCTGTAAACCATGACACAACACATTCCATTCTCCGGACTATATCCTATTAATCTGCAGGAATCTGAGAAAGAATGCAGAGGAGGAAGTAAGTCATCAGATCATCATCACTGCACACAGGAGTGTCTATATGTGCTCTCATCTTCCTGTGAATACATTCAAAATTACACAACAACTGATAGTTCCAGTTCTCTGTTGGTTGGCAAACATTCTTCTAAGCTAACAGTGATGCTCATTTTCATGTCACATTTCAAGACCATCCTTTATTCTGAACATGGACAAGGAATACAGCCTTGATTATTTTAATTTGTCCATGCTGTTTATTGCAAGGAGTTCAGCATTCCTGCCATTTCTCTACAGTGCGATAAAGTGGCAGAACTCGCCAGCTTATCTGCTCTCTCATTAACCCAAATGATCAGGGATGAAAATGAATGTGACTCCATTTAGTTTCAACATCTCCACTGCCTCAAGACATAGCCTGCCTGTATTTATGTTATCATATTCATCAAATCACTGAGAATGCAGACATGAGTTGCATTCTGGGCCCCATCCAGCTCAATGTTTTGGTCATAATCTCCATAGCCATAATGCTTGCAGTCACAGTGAAAGCCCCAGGGTGCTCTCTATTTTCCCCACATACTGAGTTGTGAAGGCACAGTGGGTACAGTGAAGAAATACAATAAAACCAACCAAACCCCCCCCCCCCCCAAATAATTCTGTGGACTTGAGGCTTGAAGATAATTGTGGCAACACAGATTCATAATTCAGTAAGAACAAGGACTACACTTTTCTTATTTAGAGGTAACATTGTTCATCCAACTTCTGAATGCCACAGTGACTGCTGGCATAAAACTACCCATATCTCACAACCCTAATCTATAAACCCTCCCAACATTCTAGATAATATGCAGTAATAAATGATATTTTTGGGTACTCACTTTGCATGATTTGACATTTGGCACCCACCCATCCATCTGGACAGTTGCAGGTACCAGAAACACTACTGCATGTTGCTTGGTTGTCACAGTCACAGAAGTACACACAGCCAGGTCCATATCTGCCAGGAGGACATCCTGGAAGTCAGATGATCAATACAATTATATTTAAAACTGCAGTATTCTCAGAGTTGCCAGGTATGAATACAAATTGTATATTAACTTTTAGCACGCCATATTTACATTTCCGTAATTTCTCCTTTGCAGCCGGATTCTTTTTTGAAAATTTGTGTTATTGTGGGTGCCCTTTTCTGAAAATGCGATAACTTTTTTGTTGTTAGAGATATTAAAATAATATTTGTACATATAAATAAAGAATTGAATACTGCATATATTGGTTAAGTTTTGTCTTTGTGTGTGAGAAATGAGATGTGTGAGAAAGCAGTACATAATTTCACAAAAAAACCAAACAAAATATAACAAACAAAACGAAAATAAACATTTAAAAATTACTTATGGTTTTTTTTAAAATTTCATGGAGTGGCAACTATGTAAATGACACCTAATTCTGTAGTATTTATATTCTTTTATTGCCAAACTATCAAAATATTGCTGGGAGAACTAAATAAAACATGCAGATTTGCAGTAAAATCATTCTTGGAAGCTATATCTACAGTGTAGTCATATTTGGTGCCACTTCAAAACAGTCGATATTCAATTTCTACATATCTGAAACCAATGTGGTATTCTGTATATTCTAATATGAGAACTTACTAACTCCAAAGAATCCATCATCTGAATCACAATCCATTTTTATTTTATTTAAAATATGATGAAAAAAAGTCTATAAAACCCGATTCACCTTCGTGGCACCATCACATTGTGCAGATGTGGACTTATAGGAAAAAAACAAATTGCAACATCTTCCTCGCTACAGAGAATTTTGTAAAAGGGACAGGACAAACATGGAAATGTGCTGGTTTCAACTACGCACATCCCTGGTGATGTGCATTAACCAAGGGGTCAGCAACCTATGGCACGCCAAGAAATTTCAAATGGCATGCAGACTCTTCACGTTTCCTGTATAAAGTTGATTATAAATCGATTAGCGAGGTTTCCTCGCTCATTTTGGCACTTGGGCGTAGCAGGGTACCAGCCACAGACTTATCCAGACAAAGTATGTTGTCGATATTGAGCAACTGGCCAAGACCATGCAAAGGCAAGGCTCCCATTAATAATAAAAAAGTTTTTAAAAAAAATATTTCAAGAAACTATTTATTTTAATGTTGCTTACAACTTTACATATTATTGAATACCACTATATATTAATTAATTAAAATATAAAAATAAAATATATGGTAAAATAAGAATACTGACATCGACTTGTATAAAATGATATGCGATGTTGGCACTCTGAATAATTTGAAACCTTAAGTTGGCACACAGATGGCAAAAGGTTGCCGACCCCTGCATTAACCAATCAGGTTGTGACTATAAACACCCCTTGACAATAGGTCGATCCATCAGCCTTAAGTGTTCAGGATATGCTAATAATGTAGGTGGAACTATCCACCTAAAGCGTGCTTAAGGTTAAATGTCTTTTATTTCAAAGCAGTTTGTATCAAGTTAGCAAATTATGGGCTAGTGGTGTTCAAGAATCCAGAAAAACAAGTCACCTAAGAGAGGGCGAACTCTTCCAAAAACTTAAGAAGATGGTGCTCATGAGTCCAGGAGGGTGCATCGTCTAATAGTAGCAAACCTGATAGAAACCGGATGCACTTGGCTATATAGTTCATAACAAGGTGACGCATACCTCATCTTATGCTCATGCATATTAGGACAATAGATTCTCGATATTGTGCTCTGTCTGAGGACTACCATCAGGCAGGTAAAACTCGAAGCTACTGGTGATCACCCTGTCCCACTCTGGGAAACACAACTGCTCAAACTGTGCAACAGTCAAGAAGACTGAATATAGTTTGCTGAAATGCAGAATGCGCCAACCACAAAAAGCAAGCTTTAACAGTCAGCTGCCTGTGTGGTGCCGGGGCCCGAAAGGGGAGCAAAGAATAGCAACACTGTTTACCTTCCACGCATGTCGTAAAAGGCGACTAAGGAGGTTATGGGATGGAGTTGGCTGTCCCATCCCATATAGGGACAGTGACCCATGCATGCTGAAGTCACACGTGTCAGGCCGAAAGGCGCAGATATCGCAGCAATGCTGTAAACCATGACACAACACATTCCATTCTCCGGACTAGATCCTGCTAATCTGCAGTAGTTTGAGAATGAACGCAGAAGAAGAAGAACAGTCAGACTTGCTAGTGAAAAGATAGATGTAGAATGTATGCAAGAATTACATCTTAACACACACCACAGATTCTTTATCAGGAAAATTTTAATAAAGGTATATGCAAATAAAGTAAATAGGTTACTATATCAATATAAAATAATAAAATATAGAAAATAACAATAAATAAAAGGAACAAACACAACAGTCAACTGTCGGTCCAATTGGGACCTTTAAAGACAACAAAAACAGTTAAGAACAAAAGACCATAACGAATATAAACAAAATGGATCTCTCCCACCAGGAAATCAACAAAAAGACACACCAGATCCAGTGCAACACAATTCCAACAAGTGCACATCGATGCGTTCAACATGTCCAAACTATGAAATTCCCAAAGATGAAAGACGCAGAACCAAATATAAATATAAGTAAATATAATCCTATTTACTTTATTTGCATTTACCTCTATTTGTATGGTTACTGCAGCATTTCCTTTTTGTCGGTCATCCTCCGATATTTGGGTTATTTATAAAGTTTTAATAATATATTAGTTTATTGTAAAAATGAAATGTCAAATATTAAAATATTTCCTCATATACTTTAAACAACCATATTCTCTTTTCATGCTACCAACTTTTTTACATACACTAGTGTATGATTCTCATGTGCACATGTTTCATACTACCATGTTGTGTACCATTCTCTGAGAAAAAAAATATGTCTCAGAATTTATTGAACAGCCCTCATATAATAGTAAATATTTTCTGAAAATCTATGCGAGAGTTAGATTTTCAGTTCATCACTGCAAACACCAGAAAAATACAGCAACACAAGTTTTAAGCTATTGTCATCACTGTCTGTGATGGGAAAACTACGGCTATTAGTAATTCTATAACCAATAGAAACTCAAGACAATCATAGGTAAATCAATATAAAAATAATAGGCTTATCAATTCTGAAATATAAATTTATAGATTCAAAACGATGCGAACAATTGCAAAATATTTGTTTGTTACCTGTTTCACAGTTGTCTCCATGGAAACCAGGCTGACAATGACATTTTCCAGTTATTGGGTCACAAAAACCATTCTCACCACAAAAGCATTCTTCTTGACAGCTGGGACCCCATCTACCCTTAGGGCAGGCTGGAAATGAGAGATAAACTTTGAAAATTAAAAACATATTAATTATGTTCTTCTCTTGTGCCTTGGAGCATCAAGGATAGAAGAGTTCTTTAGAAACTGCCTTTGAGTTCTAGTAAAACAAACAACAGAAGACCCCATAATGATTTTACATTTTTCTTTTGTTTCGGTGATGATGTATTTTTCCAGTGTAGATCTGTAAACACAACTTCTTCCTTGTCTGACTCTACCAGAAGTATACATCTTCTGCATTAATTCACCCTTGTGGCAATTGTCTTGTATTGATTTTTTACTTTTGTCTTCTGTCAAATGGCCCCCGTGGATGACAGAGATGCAGGCCAGTGAACACCTTTGTCTGTTTGTGGCAGACTCCTAGGAAGTAGGAAATGCTAGATGTGCCATCACTACAGATTTATTAACAGATTTGATGGAAGAATGAAGAATAAGTTGGCCCAGATGTAGGCCTATATACTGTCCTCCTGGCAAGATGTAATGATCCTGCTGCACTTGAGTGCCTCCCTTTGGTGACTATATATACATCTATAAATCCCCTAACTCAACCATGCCTTGAAGACAGCATTTGGGGTCACTTCAGTTACTCAATGAAGGAGGACCTATGCTTTTGTTAGAAAGGCAATCAGCTGTTAAGAGCTACCTGCTCATAGCTAAAGGGATTATTTTATAATCATCATCATTGTCTGCATTAACTAATAAACAGAGGCATAAAATGGCAATAAAATATTCTCACACATAATGATGAAAGTGTCACGTGCATGGGAGGTCAGTTCTAATTTTTGTTAACATTTCTTCTCAATCACAGTAAGCTAAGTACCCATTTATGGTGAGTTGATTGAAGCACATATAATGGTAAATGTTTTATATCTTCATCATGTGTGATGTCATAAAATTATTTATCTCTTTCCGCCATAAAAACGATTAATCGTTGTAGATAGAAATCCATTGCGTACGTATCTATAATTACTCATTCTTGCAGTTATGCCATCGAAATTTGCATTGTATCAATTGTAAATGAATTAGTATTAACTTATTTAGCTGTTTAAAATTTAGAAATCTTGCTAACGAAACGAAATCTTCGTGGTACTCTGTGATTTGACGTGAAACATTTATTTTAAATTAAAATTCAAACAAGTTGAGTTTAGCTTTTCTGAAATTAGCAAAATGGCTTCATCTTCCATTAGTAAGAGAGCTCAAAGATTTAGGAAACATTTCGCTTTATTATTTTTTGAGTTTTATAGCTAGAGATATTAGGCCATATTTCAAATAATGTGTCAGAAAGTAATGTTTTAGATTTTGACAGTGGAAATTACTGATAGTCAAGCAAACAGGTTACTAAAACACTTACCTTGCCTATTAATAAAAATATATAAAAAAGTATATATAAAAAAAAACATACAATAAAACTAAACAGGACAATTCTCCACGTATCGGCTCAAATTGAACCTTTTTCAAGAGACAAACAACAGAAAAGAACACAATAAAAACAAAATAGATGACTAGATTTCATCAAACCACGTCTCCATAACGCAGGGATGGCAACGCATTCTACGGCAATGTAGAACACAGTGCGTTTCAAAAACATTTCTGTTCACAGTGTGATTTTTTAAATTTAATTGTTACAATTCATATATTTTTATATTGTGTATAGATTACACATTCAATTACCTTTCTTTTGATACCTTATATGACCTTTTATAACTAATACTTTATCTTCATGAAGCATGCACCTAAATAATGTTGCGGTTCAAAAATTAAGCCTAAAATTAATTACGTCCACACCTCGGAATAATTACATCCTGAAAGAGTTAAGTATCCAAGCCAACACTCATAGAAAAGTAATCAATGGTTTAAAGTCAGTGTCCAACAGAACAGAACAGAATAGATGACAAATTAAATCGTTAGAGAATAACATTATTTTTTTTCATAGCAAAAAAATTTAACATTTATTCCAAATGAAAAATCTGGTGTCACTTGAAAAATTGAACCACTATTAAAATGAAACAAATTATGAAAGAAAACAAAATATAATGAAAATTAGTAAATATGATGCTTACATTTTTCACAGCGATCTCCAGTAAAACCTGGCATACACTTGCATTGGCCTGTTGTGTGTGAGCAAGTTGCTCCATTAACACAATCACAGATTTCTGTACAGTAGGAACCATGTGTGCCATGAGGGCATTCTGAGGTTAAATACATTAGAAACTGTTACTATGAAATACAGTGAGTTTTATCAAAGTGGGGGTAGACTAATCTGCAGTTAAACTGTGCACTTTTGGTGAAATATTAAATCATCTGTATAGGAGGACAAAGTAATCACAAATGGTGGTAGATATGAAAGAGGGGTTAAAAGGATAATAAGGATGGCCAATAAAATGAGAAAATTAATAACATCCAAGCAAATTGCAAACTAAAACTGAAAATTATAAAGTGCTACATTTGCTTCACATTAATATACGATTCAGAAACCATAGATAATAAACAAACAACTGGAAGACACAATTGATGCCTTTAAGATGTAGATTTATAGAAGAATAGGGATAACCTCATGGAAAGAGAAGAATGCAGAGTTAAAAAGTGTATATAATTTTTAACCTAGTTTTACGCAAAACAAATTTTTCACCATGTCCTAATCTTTATCCAGATCAAGACATCATCATCATCAGGTAGCATATCCTGAACAGGATGTAGCAGTCATCATAACCTTTTGAAACTTCAGTCGATCTGAGCCTTCTTCCTGCATCTGTTAGTGTCATATTTAGGTGGACTTTGATATTGTGTTTGTCTCCCTGACATCATGGTCTTCTCTAGGCTGCTATGTTGTTTATATGGCCAAAATATTGTAGTTTTCAGGAAAGAACCAAGCTGAGCCAGATTTCTTGTACATTCATTTATCTCAGGATGGCTATAGGTCTATTGGTGATTTTTTTGGGTCCATGGTATAGAATTAGTGAGTGAAAATTGGCGAGTAAAAATCTTACTGAGGATTTTTCTGTAACATTTTTTTTTAAATGCTGCTCTTTTATTTTTCACTTTGTTGATGATTGTTCAGGATTCACACATATATTGCCACTGGGAATATGTAAACTCTTAGGAATGTTAATTTTGTTGTTTTGCAGCAGCTCAGCCATAAAGAACAAAATATGTCAGTATTGACGGAATGTCAAATTTATATGATACAATTTGCATAAGATGTATAAGAGCAAATGGAGACAAAGATTGTTATACATGAGACAGGATCGTCATACCTAATTCACATGTCTGTCCATAGAAACCCTCCGGACATGAACAACACCCTGTCATAGGATCACATGATGCTCCATTCTGGCAGGAACATGAGTGAACACAGGAGGGTCCAAACTTCCCTGAGGGGCAGGTGTCATTACAATCTTTTCCCATCCAACCAAGCTCACACATGCAGTCGCCTGTAACATGGTGGCACTCTCCATGATTGCAAGTACAGTTCTCTGAACAATCTTGACCATAGGTGCCTAAAAGACACACTGATAAAAACAAAGAACATAACTATAAATCAAAAGATAGATTTGTAATAAAGAAATTGAAATTTTTAATGCCTGAATCATATATACCGGGTAGTCCCATATCAATATCTCACCAAAAACTGAAAGACTTTTGGAGTTAGCAATAACAATAATAAAAATAATAACAACAGCAACAATAAAAAAAAAACCCATAACCTGTCAGAGTCGTAGGGGTGTCACATCAAGGACATTTGGTGCAGAAAGATCTCCACACAAAAATCTATACCATTCTGATGAGTTTGGAAACTTCACACTCTGTCCATTCTTTATATTATCCAGCCATGTCTTCATCTGGCCACCTCATATTCTTCCACCTTTGTGTGTAATGTTCAAATATTCCATTTTCCTACTACACAATTTTTGTTAACTTAACACTCATACTTAATATCTCAAACTGACAGTTGAGTGGGCTTGTTTTTATATGGTGGTGCACTGCTCCTCTCCAAAACCCCCACAATGACATAGACACAGAAAAACACAGCTGTTATCGCACTCCATTTTACTGGTAGTTAGCCATGAACACCTATCAATCTGCTGAGATCATGATAGAGGATATATGAGTTTGTTACTCTTGTTCCCTATACCAGTAAGTGGAGTTTTAGTTTTAGCTGTGGATTGGGGTGTTCATCTCACATTCTTTTTATGATGCGAATATTGTTCCAGAGTTTTTGCAAGTCTCAGATGGCTGGTTTATTTAATATGGCTGTAATGTGCAGTTGAGATCAAGATAAGAACGGCAATGGCACTGACAAAATTAAAACAGATTAAGAAACTATGGCAAGGTACTAATATAAGAACCAAATTGTTTTTACTACGAACATGTGTATTTCCTGTGGCGACATATGGATGTGAAACATGAACACTAAATAAAACAGTGGCCAAGAGAATAACATCATTTGAATTAAAGCTTATAGAAGAGTTTTGAGAATACCATGGACAGCGAAGAAAACAAACCAGGAAGTGTTATGAACAATTAACGTCCAGGAAGGCTGGCTTCTGAACACTATATTAAAGAAAAAGCTAGTTTTTTTCGGTCATATTAAGAGACACGACGGCATGGAGAGAGTTTTAATGGAGGGGATGATAGAAGGCAACAGGGGCAAAGGTCGACCAAGACACCGTTGGACAAAAGACATTCAAGAATGCCTGCGCATGTCACTGGAAGATGCAGGGCAACTTGCTCAAGACCGCGGAGAATTCAAGAGATCCATAGGAAAGACTACGTTCTGGAAAGAATATGTCACTTGATGATGAATGTGCAATGCAATGAGCTCATAGTCTTCTACTCTTGAGAAACTTCTACACCATGACTTTCTTACAATCACCAGACATGTAGTAGATACATGGACTGATTCTCTCTCAGGATGGTCTTCCGCAAGCTTCATCACAGCGGAGATCATAAGGTGGGGTAGGCAACATCACGTCCAACCTCCTGTCACGTCTTATAACAAGAATGGCAGGTTACATTGTTGCTATTCTTTGTTTGCTGTTGGGCCCTGGCTTCAGATGGGTGGCCAGAGTACTGGGAAAACTTAACAAAACATTATATCAAGGAGTCACAAAAAGAAAATGTACTGTCTCAAACACCATTATAAATCTCCTATTAGTAAGCAAAGATGTTGTCTGGAAAATGCTACACCTTTGATCCTGAACATATCTGATTTAAACATAGAGTATATAGTAGATAATTACTCAGCAAAAACTTCTTGAACATGACTATACTCATGCCACTAGCATTAGAAAAATGAACCTCAAAATAGTAAGAAACTAATGCCCTGATCTGCCACTGCATTAACATATGGTTTTGATGAGCTAATAAAATTGCATTCTAGAAAAACCTATACATGTTCAATTTTCCCCTGCATATCCCCATGGCCCACTGGTTAAACATTCCTTTCTTTCGACACTTCTTCCAGCATAATTCCTTTCCTCATTTGTCAATGGAACAACTGACAGTTTATTTATTCCATCTAACTGGCTGTTGCTCAATATGTGACACTAACATAACATGTCACCAACTGCTGTCTTGTTTCTGATCAAACTCTAAATATCACTCACTATCTTGACACTTGTCGCCTTTGTATCCTGGCAAGCATTTGCACCGGCCTGTTCTTTTATTACACCGAGCACCATTCTGACAGTCACAGACCTGGAAATATAGTAGTAAATATATTACAGTTGACTGTATACCCTCAACAAGTGACAAGCTAGGAATGCTTGTTCAAAAATCAACTGATTACATTTTAATCAATCAATAAAATAGGCTCAATAGCAGTTTTACGTGGAACAAATATATGAAATCGCCATTTCAGTATTTGTTCTTATCGTGATAAAGCTCCATTTGATTGAAACACTACCGCCATAGATGGACATGTCGGGTCATTTGCTCAAACAAAATGGCAGCACAATGCATTTCCATTCTCTGGATTACATCCTGCTGGAAATTTAAGACCATGGTCCTGCTACAAAAGAGACCAAGCGGGAGTTTGAGAATCAATGCTAAAGAAGATTGCAACACTGAGGCGAAGAAGATTGACCTCATTGAACTTGGGTTTCCCTACATGTACTACATCTCTCTTAATGAAATGTTCCTACTGAGAGTACCACTTTGAGCACATAATGTTGTCAGTAAAAAAGTAAAGTTAACACATAGCCTTTAACTACCATAGGGAAACACTGTAGCTTCAAGCAATATAATAATCCTCAGGGATCTCAGAAAAAAATTGACTTTGTTAACAAGACGTCAGGATCTGGTTTAAACCCCCGACCACTTGGGCACAAAACAAATGGGTAACCACTATACCAGAGAGATCATGGTCTCCATTCATTCAACTGAAAAATGCACAACATAATCAAGTTTACCGGAATATATGTTTTAAAAAAAACCAGTATATTACTATTTACAACACTTCAAAATGGTAGGTCAAGATGTCTGTGCTTGTTTTTCTATTCATGATAAATTACTGTATTTCCTCCTAAAAGTAATGACAAACTACAGACGTATTTTTCAGATTCTGGATTTTCTAGTTTTCAATTTATGCACTAGTACAAAAACAAATTAGCATTGGGCAATTTGATATAATCATAAAATCAGCTGGCAGTAGATGAGATTTGAACCATGCAAGTTCAGTTAGTACCTATTCATTTTGCAACGTGTCAACAAGTTTTCCAAATTGACTAGGCCCACACATTACCTCTCAAAATTTGATTCTCAAGTTGCTAGTCGATCGACACAAAGACAACAACACACACACTGCACAGGTATGTAAATTATCTGAGGACCACAAACGTATAACACTAGTACGTGCCATCAGTCCTAAATGGGCTATTATACCTACTTGTAAACCTACATAAATAACACACAAATAAGCTTCAGATGTAAACTGACAATTTGATAGAGACTATGTACCTGCTGACAACTAGTCTGATTTTCTACATCCAATTTTTGTTAATAATGAAAAGTCATGCCTTCTTGACATGACTTGTCAATATATACAATAAAAGACCTACTTCTGAACAATTAATTCCATATCTGTTGTCTGGGCATCGCTCACTACATGTCGGTCCGACAAAGCCCTCAGTGCAAAAACATGTTCCAGTTGCCACATCGCAATCAGCATCATTATCACACAGGCATACTTTGTTACAATTTGGTCCGTACTCTCCTTCCTTGCAACCTGAAAAAAAAATCTGGCTATGATTATAAATTATTCTAAACAAATATGATTTCAGTGGAGAAGCATTACAAGGACAATCTGGAATAATTTTATATGAAACATAATATATTATAAAAATGTAAATTTATAATAAAGTAATGGTAAATTTTACTTTCTCTTCTCATTTGCAGTTTAACATTGCTACACAGCAAGTCCGATTTTCTTGTTAAATGTTGCTGTATTTGAAAGTTTGTCAAGACTTCCATATAGTTTTCTGTGGTTATCTGTCTTTTTGGGCCAGTGCACCATTCTTAAACTGTTTGATGTAATGCAGTTTTTCAGGAATATGTTTCGTCATCTGTGCTACCTGTCCACAAAGGTGACAGAACCAGTCTTAGTCCGCTAAGTGACTGTTTAGTGTATAGGTCTACAACATTTTACTTTCTAATATTGAGATTTGGCAACTCACAGACATGATTATTAGGACTTGGTGGAGATGTACATTGAGAATGTAATAGACCTAATACTCACACATGTTTCTGAAATGAAATCTGTGTGGCAAGAGGCAGGGGTAGACCCACGTAGATAAATTATGGATCAATGATCAAACCTAAAGAACTTCTTCGCTATGAGAAGATATTCTGGCCATGAAAGGCATAATAAAATCACCACAACAACACTATCTGAATAAGAGCACAAGACTGGAAAGCAATATGATCTTGTGAATAAAAGAATTTGAAATCATTTCTAAGGTAATTTGAACAGGGTGAGGGGCAGTCTCCTTATCTCCAACAAGCAGTTAAAACAGTTAAGCAGACCCCTTCTGCTGATAAGCTGTTAAAATCTTCATTTTTATAGTTACTTCTAAATGCATTACAGAAGGGCAGAAAAATCATTATGGAGATAAAAGAGTTAAAGGAAATGTATAACCAGCAAGCTACAGGAACCATTAGCATGTATATTCTTTGTTGTGTGTTGGGAGACATAAGCTATGGGTTTGACCAGAGTGCATCAAAGTAAATTATAAAACTAACTAATCTAAAATCATCTTCACTTGCGTAGGAGTAACATAGGTAGGAATGGTCTGGAGCAGTGAATTAAATTGGGTTGCTCAAGATAGATCTGGATGTAATGTTTATTGATGCATTATGTTTCAACACGGGACATGAGAAGACAACTTTTACTTAGTTATGCATGTGTGTTGAAATGTCTGAAACAAAACAATCAGAACTCTTTGTTCTGATATAAACCTTTCAGCAAAATAAGCTCAAAAGATGACAGATAATTTACATTGCTTGCAAAAAAAAACTACAAATAATAAAGTACCTTTACATTGTATCTGCCGATATAAAATGAATTTGTAAATAATGTTCCACACACAACAAAGAGTATTAACATAATTACATAATTTATTATTAGGCAATCAATTCTATTGTTCAACAGACATAGAACAAAGGACCACCTATAACTTTCTATTTCAGATTGTAGGCCATACTACTTCAGCTCTGATAATCTATTAGCAGGATGTCATCTGCAGAATGGAATGCTTTGCGTTATCATTTACAGCTTTGTTGCGAGATCTGCGCCTTTTGACTGCCACATTTGACTTCTACATCTCCTCTGAAATACCTTAGATCTCTATGGAATTGGCATGCCTTACCTCAAAACCTCATTAGTTATCTCCTGCAGCATGCATGGCAAGTAGCAGTATTGCTATTCCTTGCTCCCCCTTTGAACTCTGGCAACACATGAACCATGTTTCTTATGATCCCCAGGAATTATTTTAGTGTTTCCCAACCTTTTTTTTTAACCATGCCCCACCTAAGATATTGTGATAAATTGTGTCACAATATCTTAAGTTACGTTTCACATAACTGACCCTAAATACATTTATATTTAAATTAATAAATGATAAACATAAACTGATAAACATAGCCAAGGGAAATAATCAAATACACAGGTTCCAAATCAGTACAAAATATTTTTTTATATTGAAAAATTGAATTATTCCTAAATGAAGTCTAATTACAACTTGTTCAAACAATCAAATTGCTCCTCTTTGGGAGTTGACCCCATGTTGGTAAACACTGAATTATTTACTCTTTCTCCAACTTGCTGATTTCTCCAGTTTCCTGTCATACATAGAATATTCCATCTGCCAGCTGGTCATGCAATATCTTGAGAAGAGGCCTACTACTTGAAGGAGGTTTTGCTATTGTAATGTTAAATATATTTGATATTTGGTGTTCGCACACAAACATCAAATTATTTTTGTGGAGAGCATTATAATAGCTCTTGAGCCTCAGATACTGTTGCTTGCAGCTTATACTGATATAGATTCTGGTTTTTTGAAGTCTTAATCTCCTCAAGGATTATCAATCAAGCTACGGAGCTATGTGTTTTTGAGTGGTGCTTTTTTGGCAGGTAGCTAGCTGACCTGTTGAGAGGGACACATCACATACAAGGAAACCTGAATACAATTAAAGAAATCCTATATTCCTTTAAATCTTTAGGAACTTGCAGTGAAATTTAGTAACAGTATATTTGATAAAGTGAAATTTAGTCACAGTATATTTGATAAAGTGAAATTCAGTCACGGTATATTTTATAGAATGAAATTTAGTCACAGTATATTTGATAAAGTGAAATTCAGTCACGGTATATTTTATAGAGTGGAATATAGTCACAGTATATTTGATAAAATAAAATTTGGTCACAGCATATTTGATAGAGTGAAATTTGGTCACAGTATATTTGATAAAGTGAAATTTGGTCACAGTATATTTTATAGAGTGAAATTTAGTCACAGTATATTTGATAAAATAAAATTTGGTCACAGTATATTTGATAAAATGAAATTTGGTCACAGTATATTTGATAAAGTGAAAATTTAGTCACAGTATATTTGATGAGTTAAATTCAGTCACGGTATATTTGAGAGTGAAATTCAGTCACGGTATATTTGAGAGTGAAATTCAGTCACGGTATATTTGATAAAGACTCATACAATAATAATAAATATCAGCAACATGTAAATGTCATAAAGCAATGTTCTCTATATAGTAACTATATATATTAGAGTAAAATGTCATGATTTCATAAAATAATTTGTTCACTCAGAAATATTCACTCCTCAGACATTTTAAGATTCACATTAGAAAAATAATTAGAGTGCATATTGGTCATAGGTAGCAGCACAGCGGAGATATGAACACACGCAAAAAAACAACCTCTGTCCTCAACCGTTTTGATGTGTTTAGAAAAATTTTAACCAGACCATTCCTTGATGTTGTTAATCCATGATTTTCTTTAGCTGTATTTCCTCCTTTCATCCTCAAGTAATCCTTGCAAAATAACTTTAGAAAATGAACAGTATCTTACCACAACCAAGCAAACTTACATCATTTCAGTGCAGCGAAAAGTTATTCTTGAATACTTGCAAGTTTGTCTATTTCTTACCGAATGAAGATATTTGTCTTATATTCTACATAACGAATTTGTAACAGGCATCTGTATCACTTATATTCAAAATCCTGAAAAACTAAATCATGCATCTGAAGCACTAAAGATGAAGAGGACACAAAACATCATAAAGCAAGGCAGGGAAATGATAAATAAAACAAAGGATGAGTCAGCACTAGACAAGGGTAAGTCACACTAGCCAGAAAACAAATTCAATAAAATTATCATAGATAGAGCATTGTCACTTGAATACAAACATCAAGATGAGGTGACTTAATTTAACATATTAAAAGTTCTGCAAGGTAACAAGACCCTACAGACTAAAATAAATTAGTGTCATATGCACTCTCCAACTAAGCAAACACTCATTCTAACAGCAATAGTATGCATGCTTCTGTTAGTGCAGTAAGCTTCACATGAATTAAGAAAAGAATCTGGCAATGCTTTGTTCTTTCTTTAGCCTATATGAACTTTTTTGGTGTTTATGTTGGTCCCCATGAATTATGAGCAATGAAGCAGTATGACGCTTGTTGCAAATATGCAATAGGTGGGAGGGGTAGGGTAGTGGGATGTTCTATTATTGATCAAGACTCAATATATTCAAGTGTTGATCCTGGTAACAATTATGCATTGGCTGAAACATTATAGTGATACTGCAATAGTAATGAGAAGAGACTGAGATAATTAGGTACATTACAGAGTGGATGCTGAAAGAGACAATGTACATGTTCAGAGGATAGAAATGTGAGTGACCAGGGATGAAAGTGTGTCCTTTCTAGAAGGACCTTAAAAAGCTCCACACCCAATAACTGACTGGGACACTGCACATACATACTCATAGATGGATGATGTGCTGAACATTTATTGTCACCAATGACGGAAAATCTTGAAGTGAAACTGTGGGGCAATGGTGAAGACCTACTACTCATGACTGATTTCCTGCCAGTATAGACTTCTGAGAATATGAAACTGATTGCAGATGAAGAAGAGCACTTATGAGAATGTCCTTAGCTCCATAATGCTGGTTCAAAATAATAATATGAAAGAAGAAGTCTTTTAGTTAACTATTGACAATAATATATGTCCCCGTGGCACACATGTTTCACAAAATCACACATAAATAAATTGAAAGATCATAATCACAGTCAACTGATACATGACAACCAAATACGCCCGATCTATCAATAATGAAACAGACCATATTTATAATTAGACACATGCAAAGACTGCATATTTATAGTCTATTTCCTGATACAATGAAACATCAAATGTAGACTCTTACCAAATACCCAAGAAGCTAAGTTCAAAATGACATAAACATCTGTATTAAATATTTTTGCATTAAGAAAACAATTTTTGTTACATCTCTTTAAAGTGTTGATCATATTAGTATCCTGACAAATGTCTGAAATTGTTACATTTTGTAAAAAATGTCACTACATGATTAGGAAACAACAAGCACCTAATATATCTAAAAATAAAAAGTACCTCTTGTGAGGTATGCTTCTATAAACGTGGACTTGTGTCCAATTTGGTTACATTAGAGATTTTTACCATTAAAATAATGGAGACTGAAGTTTCGTGATTTTTAAGGTTAAGTAAGCTCCTTTCAACTGCAGAAGTTAGTCCAATTTGGTTATATCAGAGCTTTACATTATAAAATAATAGTAGAGGTCATGGTTCTGGTATTCCAGTCACCATGATCTCTGGAGTATAGTAGAGTATTAATTACTTATTAAGCTTTTTTACTTCTTTCATTCGCTTGGAATGAGTCCACAAATAGGCCTAAAAGTCAGAGATTCATTCTCTATGAAAGTTTACTTGACACAACATTAATATTGTGTATAATATGAACAAAGATATGCTGTGCTATGAATGCAATATATTTAAAAGCTTGATTACTTATCTTTGTCCATAATAAAAACTTGAATACCCATCATTACATATCTTTGTCCATAATAAAAACTTGAATACCCATTATTACATATCTTTGTCCATAATAAAAACTTGAATACCCATCATTACATATCTTTGTCCATAATAAAAACTTGAATACCCATCACTACCTATCTTTGTCCATATTAAAAACGTGAGTGCCTATCTTTGTCCATAACTTGGTTACTTATCTATATTCATATTAAAACTTGAATACCTATCTACTCCATATTAAAAACTTGATTGTCTATCTTTGTCCATATGAACACTTTTGCTGTCACCCAATTTTGAATCCCAGTGTTTCCCACTTGTATGTCATGTTTTAGGTAAGTTTTTTATGATATGTTTTGAGAGTGACTATTTTAAGAAGCAATTTTTAAAAAAATGAATAACTTTAGGATGTTGAAACTTTCAGAAGACGATCAGAGAAGAATAAGCTTTCCAGAAAATGTTTATCTCAAGCTTTTATAAAAAAAGGTTTCATTTCCAATTATTTTATGAAAGATTTTTTTCTAGCAATGGCTCTTGACCATGATAAAAAATAATTCGAGGCAAGAAATGCAGTGACAATGACTTTTTCACAGGAGATAGTTTGTCAGTCCAACTACCAATTTCCTTTAGTCCCTACGACATGCCTGGAAATAAGACATTGGCCGTATTCTTTGCATCCTGAAATAGAAGTCCAGGTCGTGGTAGCCACATGAATATATTTATAAATTTGAATAATTCAATAGTGTAATTACACATCAATTATTAAAAATATCTATTGAATTCTTCTAACTGACTGTTATCTTGAAATTTTCTTTGAGAATGAGACGGTCTTTAATATCCTTATTGTAAATTTAAGAACTGAAGACGTTGGATGTTTCAAGCAATTGACACAAATGTACTGGTAACACAAGCTTGAATAGGGCTCATTAGCCATCTAAGAACTATTATGCATGGTCATAATTCTAATTGAATTTTCAAAAGTTGATGTAAAAAATGCACTTGTGATGGACGAACACACACACTGGTTACACAACATATTTTCATTCTCTGCACTACATTTTGCTGGAAATCTAGTAGGACCATTGTCCTGCTACAAGAGAGATCCAGTGGGCATTTAAGAACAGATGCTAACAAATAAACAGATAACCTGACTTCTTTCTATTGCTTGAAATGTGCTTACATCTGAAGTTTTGTGTATCCTATAAACTTGACTGTGTTTTGTAACACATGCAGTCGATAGAGTTTTTCTTGCACTGATAATCTCTGGGCCAACGTATTTGCCTCAGCATTTCATATTTTAGGCATTCTTAAAGAATATGTTGTGCTGTCTGAGGAGCCTGTCCGGATGCACACATGGTTATGTTGCCAATCTTGAGCTGTGTATACATGTGACTGCAGAGTCTGTTGTGTCCTGTTCTGAGGAGTATAATGACAACTTGTTCTGTTCATAATGTGGTAGTCATCTTGTGTTGGCTTTCTAAGTGCCTTGATCATCTGTTTCTTTTGATGGTAAGTTATTGGCACATCTGGTTGATCATCAGCAACACCTAGCAGCACACACCCCCACATAAAACAATTTTACAAAACAGTAGGTCTTAGAATACATGCACCAGTGTCAGGAAAGGCTTTAATATTAAAATTATAAAAATTGTTTGATCTAAGAATTACACTGTCATAGATGGCTAACAATGGTACACTACAGTGTACAGAGAAAGCCTCACATGTATGATAGGTAGGAATCATTTGTATTTTACATCAACAGTGAGCAGAGACAATCTATGTTTCATCAACGGGGAATATGGCAAAAACCAGTGCTCTCCAGTTTGATCAATTATGTGATACTGCTGTTTGTAGTTCTTGTACAGTGTTGAGAGCCATAGCCACACTTATTGTCTTTCTCTCTTTCTTTTGCCATAGAACCCATTTTAATGCCTGTAGTAGCAATCCATTTTCTTCATATTGTTGTAGAAACATATTTCTGTTTGGTATCTTCTTTTACTCGCTTGACTTGAATTCTTCTCCGCAAATATTTAAACAATACATTCAATATAAATCTTTGAACAGTAACAATAAACCGTGAATAAATAAAATCAGTGAAGTGGCAGAGATGACCATTACCTTGCAGAATCCAAACTTATATTTGAACTTTGGGCTGTGTGTGTGCATATAACATAGTATACAGTAGTAGTAGTAGCAACAATCCTGCCTTTTCAGATGATAGTATTATTGTTGTGCTATAAGAAATATAATCTACAATCCATGGCCATGATGGATTTGTCTCACAGTGCATACAACAGTATTTGAGAAAATGGATGTACCTGCTTTGAGCTTGCTCAGTCTGTCCTTGTCATTCAGCATATTGCGGTAGTTGCTAGATGCATTCTTTGGGCCCTTATTTTTCCCACCCTTAACTTTCTTGCCGTTTCCATTCTTTCTCTCTGATGGTGAGGTGAAACATATTGTGAAAAAATACAATGGAAACATCACAGTTATTCTGCTACTGCTAGCAGAAGATGTAAAAAATAACAATGATTTGTTTCTAAAATTATTATATCAACTGAGCATATAGAGGAAAAAGTGTCAAATGAGAGGGGCCAACTTAAAGTAATAGCTTACCGATGTTATATATGTTATGGGCTGAAATCAACTGGTGAAAAGGAGAGTGGGGAAACTGAAGAATATTCGATGTAAGGCAGTAGATGAACAGACCAGTCTTAGAACATAAGGGTAACTGAAGACAGTAGTTCAGAAGATAATATGGTCATAAGGTATATTTCACTTGGGACAAGGACTAAAAGTGAAAATTAAAATAAGGTACTCACAAAAATAAACTGTGATTCAAAATAAGAGAAATGGCATACACAAAAACAGACCAACCTGTTCTTAAATAAAATACACTAGATAGATAGGGTTACGAATTAAGATTATGCTGTGTGAAATAGTAGATTCAGATCTAAGAGAATCATATGACAGCATTCAGCAGCAATATAAAAGCGATGCATATTGCAACGACAAGCAAGCCTTCTAATGGAAGGATAGTATCTTGATAGCCCATGAAATATAATATATGGTCCCATATAAATTATATATATTACAACACAAAATTTGATAATTTGTGTTTCTATAAATTAATTTTATGTATTTAATATAAAAAAATGGTAAATGACCGGAAGATGTTACCAAATGACTGATAACAGTTCTAAGCAACCTACTCCACAATACTAGAACTCTAACAATAATCCTACCTAACAACTAAAATAAGCTGTCTCCCCTCCAGGCTATACCGGGTATTTGTTAACTTCGCACCAACAAAGGGACCTAATAAATATAATATTTATCATAATACTTGTTATTTGCCCATACAGTTTCGTACAATAATGCCGGTTTAATATTTTACGAGCTCATGGTTTGTTCAGCTAAAACTTGGTCACATTTTCCAGACATGAGCCCAAAAAATATAAATCACTAACTTTTAAGATCTTGCACCACAGATGATAAAGTTGGGTACCCCGTTAAAAATTTCTAACCCGGTATATTTTACAGTTTGGTATCTTTAATCCATTTGATCTTATTACAGATAATTCATTTACCGGTATTTAGATTTGGGTAGTGGGGTCTTTGTTGTGCTGTTGTTAATGTTGTCTTCAGGCATAGTTGTTTTATTTTGTTCTCATTCCTCATATTTTTAATGCACGTCTCTATGACAATACTTGTGTATATTTAATGTCATTGTTGCCTTGGGCATCTCTGCTGTTAAATGATTTCCCTCTAATGCTTTTGTAATAGTGCCTTTATTTTTACTGTTTGTTTTGTATTTTCTTGAAAAAGATCTAAACTCTTTTGCTACAGACCACCTTTTAATCGATTATATGATACCATCATAAATTATGGATCGCATATAAAGCGACACAGACATTTTTTAAAACTTTAATAATTTTTTATATTTATATCAACATAAAGATGGTTCCAATCACAAGTATTATATGTTCACATTGATTCTGGCATGATTTTGATGTGTCATGATATTAATTTTGTAACTTATTGTTAAGTTTTGAACATGTGTGTTAAATGACACTGTATTTCTTTATATTTTCTGTTCAATATATTTGAGCACACATATATTTCGTGAAGTATAACTATTTTTATTTACTTTAGTTGTATGAATTACAGAAATACAACCTTGCAATAACTGGCAACATACCTAATCAGATTTACACCAATTTAAAGAAAAACCTGACAAAAATCTTGATCAAAATCTTATATCTACATTCAAATCTCAGTCAAATGGAGAACCAGTCCAATTTCTTTGGGAATAAATTCCATAACTGAAGCACTTATACCTATATACTATTGTGTTTGTAATTGGATTATCTACAATTTGAATAGAAGTGTTTGATTGAGAAGTTTGGTAAGTTCATATACAATTTTTAATTTACAAAATTAATTTTTCAATAATAAAAGTAATTTTATTCAAAATAAACTTGTGATAACCACATTCTCTGTAAATTTAAGTTGTTAAATATATATTACATTATAATTTAAATACATTTAGAACTACTATTTCTGGTTCCTGTGATGGATGTGCAAAAAGTAATATTAAAAACAATTAATGCCATCCAAATGCTGAAAATACTCCCTAACAAATGAGTTAAAGTTAGGTAGCAACAGTTAAACTGTCATGTATACTGTTATCTGTGTTTTTTCATACCCACACTATATAGACTAATAACCTATTCATTCATTGTAAAGATAAACGACCTTGTGTTTAACGTCAGTATTATTATTCCACTGAAAAAGTCTCAGATAATATAAAGATACTGAAAAAGACATTAATAATTAAAAAATAAATATTCATTCATAAAATTGTTTACATGATTTAAAAATATATGTTACAAATAAAAACAAAATATTGAAAGTAGCTCAGTTCATAAAATTTGAATAACACTAATTCTACCTCATTATCCACCCAATTAAGGGAAATAATTATGGATAATAATTTTGATAATTATGTGAAGATATATTTCTAAAAATATTTATCCAATCTGACCAAATTCTTCTGTAATGGTATGCACATTTCAGCAAATACCTAAGCTGCTGCAGTCAACATTAGTGGATATGTTGAGGTTTTGACCAAACTACAGGAGGAGCAATCAGTTATAAGCGTGACGATGCATTATTAAGTGGAGGCGCATAACAAACAGCAGAGCAACATATTCACATTAGTTAGTATACTATAAACAATATTTTTTTGTTTAAATATTATTTTTATATTGTCTTTTACAGTTGAACTTAGTTGTACTTTAAATGTGGTTCCTTTCTTTGTTGACCATGTTTTTTGACATTGAGAACTATAACAAGATAACCGTTATGCCAGATGAAGGCTTAGACAAGAAGCAGTTATGAAGCCTAGCAATGAGTCACTTTGGCTAATGTGATTTTTGATATAATTTTACCTGCTAACAGAGGGAAGACTAGTAACAAATAAAGGTGTACTACTATTAGGAAAAGAAATGAAAACAAAATAAGTATTAGTGAAAAGATGATGCAATTATTATTGTCTACAAATAATAACAAACAGAGAGGGGGCTAGGACATGGCCATCATGTGAGTCACAAACAAGAATTGACTAAGATCTCACTCCACCTATAAGTGGTTGTCATTGGTAACATGCTGAATTGCTGCAAGTCACCCAATTCTATCAGAGGTAAGAAAAATATAGTCCTCAAAAGGTTACACATAAAACTGATATGTTGGGCATAGATTAAGATGTCTCAGTGAACACAAATTAAAAACAGAACAGTAAACCCGATTAAGACTATTGATCAAAACATGGGAACACAAAAACATGGCATAGAAGATACAATGAGAAAATTATCAATATGAAATAATAAATCAAATTATAGTCACTCTAATTGGTAGTTACATAAGAAAATGTGTAAAAAAACAAACATTGCAAACAAAGGAAGGAATCACAGTAGAACTACATTTAAGTAGTTCATTATCTAAACAATTGGCACTTCATTCACAAGTTACTCTTTAAATTTCATTAGTCTTCTCAATATTTGCTTCCTATCTGAAATAAGTAATTAACTTTCAGAAGTACAACAGAACAATGCAGCATATTTTAATATGTCGGCTCGATAGTATTATTTATAGTGAACTTGCCTGACAAACCCAACCCATCTAATTAGCTAGTAGTTTGATTGTCAATCATTCATATAATACTGATTGGATGCATCAGTGGTACCTCTACATTCTCTAATTACAAATAATTACCAAATTTGATTTTTTTCTCTAGTAGTTAATTTTGTAATAAGGACAAGGCAATAACTTCCAATACGAAAAGTATGCAGACATAGATAAAACAATCTAAAGGTTATTGTTAAAGCACTCATGGCACACAATTTCAGTTGTTTATGCTGCAAAAAAACTGGTTGTAAAGATATAGCAAAAAATCAAATAGTGAGTGTAAAGTACTAGCAATTTAGTATCCAAATAATAAATTAGAAAAATTTTCAGTTACACTAACAAGAAGTAACTATTGTTAGACTCCAGATCATAGTTTATCTCTATACCTTTGTCAACTTGACGAGGACCTACAATCTATATCCAGGTCTCCTGACAAAATAATGACCATAATCTACTTTCTAAACATGGAAATATCAGGTGACTATAGATAGACAGCAGGAATATTATGAATGATTGTCTGCAAACAATATTCTACAATGAAAAATAATAATAAAAATGGATGAGAAATTATGTGTTGAAGGGAATTATAGACCACATTATTATAGACCCTACTACCAGAAACCTATATTACTATAGACCACATTACCAGAAACCTTCATTATAATAGGGTAGCAAGGGACAAAGTGTTTAGCATGGGGCAAAATGTCACAGTAGGTTTTTTATAGATCGGATTTCCAGTCAACACACGTGACTACGTCAGACGCTAGCATCCCAATCTGTCACACAACGAAGTTTGATAGTTCAAGGGCGAATCAATTTTCAACAATGCGGAATCATATTTCTTCACCATGTTCAATTTTTGTGTGTGAAACTTCTCGCTCACTGCCTGCTGTTATCATCAATATTGTGATTTTAAAAAAATGTTTAAACTGAAATATATGTTGTGTTGTTAAATAATTAAACACATTATCCTGTCAGGTTACTTTGTGTTTTTCATTGGAATGTGTGATAGTTGCTAACAATGTGATTTGGGGTAAAGTGTTGCAACTTATTGGGGCAAAGTGTCCCATTCAAAATGTATGAAAAATGCAGATGTTATTAGGGAGTTTCTGATGCTGATCTAAAGCTGAGATAGACCGATATTTATATATGCTTATAATAATAATTCAACCATATAAAGACATTGTTAGCTTTAAAACAGAATTTACAAATTATGTTTTATCCAACCTTATTTTTTCAGATTAAAGTTATGAAACTAGGTCTATCTATTTCTTCTATTCTTAGCACACATATAAAAACTACTGGTGTGCTTTACCTGGCACAGTGATGACCCTCAATTTTATAATGATTTATATCATCTTTTTTCCTGTGTCAATTTCCCCCCAAAAATGGGGGCAAAGTGATTTTTAAAAAAAAACATATTTTAATAAATTCTTATTCTATTATCTACATGTAGCTGTATGTTTTCAATAATCTCAGGAATGTAAGATGAATGGATAAGCTAAACACTGATGGTAGGTTGGCCTCTTATAGTAAGACTAGTTGTCAGAGTAAGCCAAAATGTGAAAAGTTAGACACTTTGCACCTGGCTACCCCTAGACCACATTACCAGAAACCTACATTACTATAGACTCTCTTACCAGAAACCTACATTACTATAGACTCTCTTACCAGAAACCTACATTACTATAGACTCTCTTACCAGAAACCTACATTACTATAGACTCTCTTACCAGAAACCTACATTACTATATCAGAACCATATCAACGAAACCTGTAATATGAAGTTTATATTCCTTAATCCGCCGAAGATGGATGTGTCAGGCCATTGGCGCAAATAAAACTGCGACATAACGCATTTCCATTCTCTGGACTACATCCTTCTGGAAATCTAATAGGACCATGGTCCTGCTACAAGAGATATCCAGTGGGAGTTTGAGAATGAACGCTGAAGAAGAAGAACATTCCTTAATAATAAAAATGCATTAAAAGTAACACTATATGAATGTTACCCTTGTCACAATTTTTTCCATAGAATCCAGATCGGCACATGCAATGTCCTGTGACATGACTGCACACCATATTATCACCACAGTCACATACACCTTGACAGTTGGGTCCAAATTTTCCTGGCTCACACTCTGGAAGAAAAACATGGACATTATTATTAATTCTTTATATGGTCTAGATACTATTCATCCAAATATCCACTGTCTACTGGGTTAGCACAGGAGAGCCTCGAACAGGGGAAGGAAACCCCTACACAAAATTTATCTTATGGCATATCCTGCAGTTCTGCTTGTTTCCAAACATATTGGTACTGCCTTTCTTTTGAGACAAATCAACAGAACTCAGAGGGGGTTAGTTTCCCCCAATCAACATCCATGTAACAATCCCCCCCATTTACCCCTTTATCTACAGATATGGTCAGGATGCATAACAGGCAGGATAGAGTATGGAAATGTACTGCAGAGAAAAATGTGATTCAGAGATGGAAAAAAATGATTTGGAATATAAAAATGCTAAGGTACATGAATCAGTGTTACTGCACACAATTATCCCATAAATGGTGTAATAGCAGAGTTTTTTTTTCATAAGTGGTATCATAGCATAATTTTCAAATAGTTGGGTAAATAGGTAATGAATAGGCACACTCCTTTCAATCAGCGGACAATGTCCAAGTAGGCCATATCAGGATGCATAAACCAAAAAGTATTAGAGGTAATAAAGACCCTCAAGTTGAAGGTATATTTTTTCAGATAAGTGGTGTTGGTTCTGGTTTGAAAATAGTCACTACCTATGTATTTTATGGTTAATTAATCAAAATGTTATATATATAATTAATAAACAATTAATTTAAATATTTATTTTTTAGGTTTACGGGTAGTTATGTTTTACACAACTAATCCTAATACTAAATATATTTATATTTAAATTAATAAATTATAAATATAAACTGATAAACATAGCCAAGGGAAATAATCAAATATGTAGGCACTAATTCCAAACCAGTTCTGTGGTGTCATATCACAATTTTCAGATAAGTGGTGTCATAGCATATTTTCCAGATAAGTGGAG
Organism: Meghimatium bilineatum; assembly: GCA_034231615.1. Lineage (NCBI taxonomy): Eukaryota > Metazoa > Mollusca > Gastropoda > Stylommatophora > Philomycidae > Meghimatium > Meghimatium bilineatum. The sequence continues at coordinate 30,791,872 of CM067300.1, read as the reverse complement.
TCGTATCACAATTTTCAGATAAGCTGAGTCATATCACAGTTTCCCCTAATTCTTGATTAGAAATTAGCATCACAGCACATGGGGCACTCTCTTAAGTGCTCCGCTCTCCGTTCCAGCAGATCCCAGTCAGGTGTTGATTGTGTGATCTTCAGGACCTACCAAAAAAATTACTTTTCCTTCCCTCCCCACTAGATACTCTCATTTCTGACATTGAATAGCACAAGAAACAGTACCCATTGCTACATGTCGAAGGTCACCCTAACTTTGATAACACTGATCCCTCTTTTAGCCTTCTGAATCATATTTGTGATACAGATATAGACATATTTCGAGTGAATGAATGAAGAGGAATATTTGTGATGTGTTTGTTGAATGAGAGACTTCTATCAAAGGTTATCTCAAGATATTTAAGGCTCTGTTCTCTTTCAATGAATGAGATCATGCAACTGACAGCTGGCAGTGAGTCACTGACCAGATTATTATTCAAGGAGTACCAGACGACCTTTGTTTTCGAAGGATTTATCACAACATTGTATGTTCTGCACTATATTTATCTAGTCCCCTCTGTACACTGTCAGCTATATCTGTTATGTTCCTGACCATGTTGTATGGTAGGATATTATCATCACATGTTAGAACTCTACAATTGCTTGAGGTTTGTAATTGAGCAAATTTTAACGTAAACACATTAAACAGCCCCAGGGACAGAGGAGATTCTTGTGGCAGACTAGGTGCTATTGTTCTTATCTCAGATGTCCAATGTTTCTACAGATTAGCACATTTGCTATCCAGCATATGATCCAGGGATGGATATTGGGTTCCTTAGCATATTGACAAGATGGTTGTAACTAACCCTATTTAACGCATCTTCTAGGTCTATCCTGCAACTACAGATTCCTCTTTATTCTGGAAACCTTCATATGCAAGAACTACTGCATTTGTGACTGTGTCTCCTCTGGGTCCGGTTATTTGGGAGATCTTTGATCTCTAGTTCCTTGGTTATGCGTCTAGCAACAATTCTTTCCAGAATCTTGCCATACACATTCTGCAGTGTTTATGTCAGCAGCATCTTTGCCTGGTTTTGGCAAGGGTATGAGATAGCTATGTAGCCACTTCTCTGGTACCACTCCTGTTTTCAGACTTGTATTATAATCTTCTGTCATCTTAGCTATCATATTCTCCCCAATGTCCTTGAGTAAGCAGTGCATTTTTCCATATAGGCCTTGTGTACCATCAGATATATTCCCATAAGTAGTATTGCAGCACAATTTTCCCATAAGTGGTACCATCAATCAATCAAATATCATGCCTAGTTGAGTAGGCAATCATGTTGTCCATAACTTTTTATCTAGTGATGTTAATGAGTCAGTTGATGACATTCTTCCATGCCACAATGACAACCCATCCAGCAAAAACTCTGTTTTCCTTTGTCTCTTCTCCCTTTATCCTTCTGGTGGTTACTAAATGTGCAAGTTTTTTCTTCTCATGACATGCCCTAAAGATCTGGAATATCCACCAATTATAATTTTTATCTTTACTCTGGTATCTTTGAGAACCTCTACATATTACAAAATAATACTATAATACATAATATCATAGTATATTTCCCTCCTATAGGTGGTGTCATAGCACAAATTTCACATAAGAGATGTCATTATGGTTTTCCCTAAAGTGGTGTCATTGTACAATTTCCCCAGAATTGCTCCGCTGCATCATCAATTATTTACCTAACCTGCCTGACTAGTGACATCTTCAATTCGTAGTAGCAATGGTATTAGTTAGTCATGACAGAAATTACAACTCGCATTGCCCTAGCATCAAGTGCATTTAACAGACTGTCTAATATCTGGAAGTCAATCAGCACACTCACGAAAATGCGCTTATTTAATTCCTGCGTTATTCCGGTGCTATCATATGGATGTGAGAGCTGGAAAAGCTCTTTATATTCAGAAAAGAAATTACTGAGTTTCGAGAACAAATGTCTTCGTAGGATAACTAACACCCATTGGAGTGAATTCAAATCGAATGATAAAATCAGAGAAGAGACACATCAAAATTTCATCACAGATGTTATCAGAAAACGCTGTTGGTCCTACATCGGGCATGTCCTACGCACAGACACCAACAGAATACACCACCAATCTCTTGAATGGATACCTACTGGCAAAAAAGCAAGGGGTAGACCAAAAGAAACACTCAGAAGAACAATACTTAGACAAAGTAAAACAACCAATATTCATACTATTCAAGAACTGCACAGAATAGCTTTGAACAGACAGAATTGGAGAGATCTGACCTCTGTCCTATGCGCTAACTTCAGCGCAAAAGGAAAATGAATGAATGGTAATTAGATGTGTTCATTATCCTCTTCACACAACTGACATGTCCATAGGTACTCAGATCTCCACTTCAGTAAATCTCTCAAGGTATAATTGCTGATAGTTCTTGTTCTAAATTGGTTCACTGCTTTAAAAAAAATCTTTGTTATGTGTTCTCTACAGGCCATGCTTATCCTCACTCTCAATTCGTGCATTCTAGATATTGACTCAAGCTCATTTATCTCAAAATCACCTAATTGTGCAGACTTATGAAGAGCAATGAGTATGTCTGCTCGGTCCAATCATTTGTTATGGTGGTGAGGCTAGCTAACTGGTCGGCCCGTTCATTTCCCTTCACACCCATGTGTCCAGGGACAAAGATAAGCATGAGTTTTTGCAGTGAGGCCTGCATGTTAGCTCTCTCTAATGACTCCACCAATCTCCTACATACATCACCTGTTTTGACTTTCTCAATAATATTCACTGAGTCACTTAGTATGCACACATGGGAATAGGCTTGTAATTCCGGCCAGTTAAGTGCATGCGTTACAGCAAATACTTCCATTGTTAGACTGCTTGTTGTTGCGGTAAAGGCGGCTGTGTGTACTGTTCTTCCTTTTGATCTGGCAGTAAAGGCCCATGCACATCGCTGGTGGCAGATGGCCGACCCATCCGTTTAAATCACAATATCTGTGTCGTCTGCATGTTCGCAGATTAGTGCCTTGACCTCAGCATCAACTCTCACAAGGCTGTGTTCTCTGCATTCTCTATCGAGTGTAATGATGGTTTTGACTGCCTCTTGAAATATCATAGGAATAGCTATCCATTCCTCACCAGGAGTTATGCCTTCTAGAGGGAAAATCTGTTTATGCTAACCTCAGCACGTCCCATTCACGATTTGCCTCTTTTGAACCTGTTTCCCCTCACATGAGGGAGCTCAGTGTCTAGTGGGTGGTCTATGTCAGAACTCATTCTGAGGTACGCAAAGGCATGCCACATATCTATTCTGTGAAATATTCTCAGAAAATCAAGATGAAATCTCACAGCCACACTGGGTGTGTCCCTTGTGCAACTGAGGATGATCCACATCTCTTCATTTTGAATTCTTTCCAGTCTAGTAGTGATGGTAAGATTTGTCAATCTTTCCAGATTTCTTGTACCAAATTTCTGATGACTGCATGGAACACAGGAGTTCATTGTTTTTTTCAATCCATTAATGAAGGATGACCTCAAAATATGATTCACCTGGTTGGTGGGAAAATAACTTGGATACTACAGAACCTCAGGTCTCCAAAATTATATAAATATAAACAGTAATGGTAACAAATGACAATTCAGTTGCGTACAAGTTGTTCACCGTTCAATAAGAACGTATGCCATATTTTACGAAATAAATAACCACTTAATGAATAAATATCTGATACTCACGGCTCTCACATCTCCTGCCTGTTAGTCCAGGTGGACACTCACACTGGCCATTGACATGGTAACAAGGTTGGTTACCTGAACAAGAACACTTCTGTTTGCAGCCGGCACCAAACAGGCCAAATAAACATGCTGATAAACATAAAGTTTGGCAATTTATTACACAAAGTTTGGTACTTTCAAAGAAGAAAATATATAAATATGAAAAATTGTTTCAACACGATATCCATAGAAAATGTAACTTATGTAACACTGATGATAATATATTGTTCTGTAAGTTTATTATATGAAAACAAATGCTAGCAAATAATTATGTAGAATATTAGTATTTATTCAGGTGCTAAGATTACTGCAGTGCTCTCTGCAGACACAGGGTTAGCAAATAACTAAGATCCCAAAAGTACCGTCTTGTGGTGCACCCTGGAAATAGAAGTAGAATGGCTTGTGCTGCTTTTAGCCAACACTTTTGCTACATGTACACGGAACGGAAAAACATTAAAAGGAAATCGGAACTAAAGTTTTGTTCAGCACGAGAATAAGCTTCTAATCCCTGGTGCTCCTAATAAAAAAAGGTGTAGAGACTCAGACTTGTATAAGGGGGTTCACGTTGGTGAATGGCACCTCGGCTTAGAGGGCGAATGAACATGGGCCCAATTCCACCGTAGATGCTTTCCTATACTGGAATCATACTCACAGAGAGAAAAGGTTCAGTACCCGATGGGCATAGGCACAATATGTATAATTATGAGAGATGAGTTTGCGGGCAGCAGAATACCCATGCAAGATTGATGCAGTCGACCCAAGCCTAAATCTCTGACTACTATCTCCACAGAGACTGCCACCCAGGAACAAGTTTTGGTTGGAAAAGTTCAAGGGCACAGTGGGTGGAAAGCTGTTACAGCTTTCCACCCGCTGTCAATACACATCCATCACCTGGCGACAGATAGGAAGGCTGTCACAGACTAGGGAAGCCTACTACCTGAATTAAAGGTATGATGAAAACAGTTGTGTTGGGCTTTGCAGTTTATTCATGATGAAAATGGATTGCACCCCCAAGGTGCAAATAATGCAGTTATGCTGTAAACCAGAAGAAGAATGTACTTCAACCAACCCCACCCTTATTCTCCTCTTATAACATGCACTGTAGAAATAGTGTTGTTATTCTTTACTTCCTTTTCAACCAACAGTAACATGCATGTGAGAATCTTATTTAAAAAGTGGCTACAAAATAGCAAAATATAACTCTGTAAAGATACAGTCATACCTTCATCACATAATTTGCCTGTCCAGCCATTCTGGCATGTACATTTTCCACTACTGGGATCACACAATGCATCATTCTTGCACTGGCAGATTTCTTTACAATCCTTGCCAAAGAAACCTTTGGAGCAGGCTGAATAAAATGTGAAAAATGATTCAATAATATGGCTAACTCAGGTCTCAAAGATTTACAAAAGATCAATCAATAAATCGACATGACCAGAGTGTAGTAAATCAGGTTTCTTCACAATTCTCTGTCTCTTGTATTGGTGAGATTCTCTCATGCCACAGTGACAACCTATCCAGCAAGATTTGCTCTTCTCATTCCATGCCCTAAAACCTTAACTTTCTAATTTGTTTTTAACCTTTACGACTCCGCGGTCGCAATATTGCACCTATGAGCACAGGGTACATTGTGCCTGCGGGCGCAATCCCACTACATACGACATCGCCCGATTCCAGAGTACGGAACTTCACGAAGTAATGATCCTGTGATGTATAAAACCCGCCAAACGAAGCTAGGAATATGTCACAGTTTAAAGGTCAAATTCCTTTACTCATTACGATTGCAAGTAGAGAGAAAGCCGGCTGGTTTTGTCAACGAATTTCTAGAGCGACGTTGGCCATTTTGTAGCCATATTTTACTATCAAATTGAGTACCGCGTGGTATGGATAAGTGATCGTGACATGTTTTAATTGTTGTTTTTTGTGTTTAATATGTTGTTATTTGATAAGAATGTTTGTGTAGTTGTTCAAAAACACAAAAACAATATGTATCAGGGGTGCCATGTGTGTGCATAGACAATAATTACGCTGCGTGTCGGGCTAGACCTAGTGTTGACCGGACGGACGCTATATGCGATTTCTTCACGTTTTATTAGTTTTTTTTTAGTTCATATTATATTAGTTTTGATATAAAACAATATATATACAATACGTATAGGTATTTATGAGGATTTCATCAATGTTTCCACACATTGCTCAAGTATTAGGGTCGTCAAGAAGTTATATGTGCGAGTTGAAAATGGCGTTTTGCAATTTTTCCCCTGAATTTTCTATTTCACAACTTGCTCACAACTGTCATATCATACATACAACAAAAAAAAAAACATGACTATATTCACTATTCACTCCTTTATTTAGATATGCAAAAATTATTTTGATATATTTTAAAACAAAAAAGTTATCACGTTTTCAAAACACCCACCATCAATAATGCAAATTATTCAAAAAAGAATTCAGGCCCAAGGGGATGTTTTTTAATTTTTAATTCAGAGCCCTAGAGGTTAAATGTGTGTTTTTATTCCAGCCTCTGAGGACTTCTTAATTTTCTTAACTGTCCATGTATTTATTATTTCTCAGAATCCACATCTTAGCAGCATTCAGTTCAGATTGAACATTTTCTTTATTTTTTAATTACCGTCTATGTTTTGAGGAAGGAAAAAAATAATTGGTTCAATATAACATCCTTGTTCTCAAATCTGCATATACATTGATAGTACTTCATTACATTTCTCATACTGTGAAATGCTGATTTTGTTTGCTGTATTATCCTGCTTTAGAGATAAAAGTATCTGATACTGAAACAATTAAGTATATGATTTGATTAACTTCTTGCTTTCATCTTTTGGAATAGTGTGAAACTTTCATCAATTCAAGAATGCTTGCCTGATGTCAGAATGATCTGTGAATGTTAGCTACATTTATTTATATTGTTTTCAATTAATAATTTTAGAATTAAATGAACCATACCAAGAGTCTAACAAAAATGTATGAACTTTGCGTGGAGAAAGAAAATCAGATCTGATAGTTATGACATTGAAATTTATAATCTACTGCCAACTGCGAAGACAAAACAATACAATTTATGAATAAGTGCGATACAATTAATGTAAAAAATAATGATATATTAAATGTATGTAATATATATATATATATATATATCAAATAATGTATTAAAAATAGTTTTGTTGATGTTAACTTTTGTCAAACTAAAACTCCCAATTGATTGACTAATTTATAGACATCCCATATCACACTGCTTTCAACAAAATAAAAACCGATCATATTGTGATCATGAGTACCAGATGACACAAGAAAGAGGAAGACTAAGACAAACTTTGTAAGAACGACCATCAAAGAGTGTATGACTATGGGCCTCAACAACATGCAAGAACTACATACTCACTCACAACTGGATTCTGCACCATATTTGACATGGAAGAGACATAATAATAATAATAATAATAATAATAATAATAATAATAATAATAATAATAATAATAATAATAAAACCCATAACCAATCAGGGTTGTAGGGGAGTGTGTCACACTGAGATGTGTGAAGCAGAAACATCTCTATCCTCTACCATCCTGAAGAGTTTGGAAACTTCACACTCTGTCCAGTCATCAGTATTATCCAGCCTTGTCTTCTTCTGGCTGTAGGAAGAAGACATGGCTGGATAATATCAAGGACTGGACAGCGTGTCAAGGAACATAGATAAATAGATTGTGATAATCTCTTACCTTTGTCACAACGTTGTCCTCTGTATCCTACCTGGCAGATACATTCTCCATGGAAACGATCACATGACTTGCTATTGACACAATCACACTGAAGCTCACAGTTAGGGCCATAATTTCCATCATCACATGCTGGGAATTACAATGGTAAATTACGGTAAGTAAATTTATAAATATAAACATATGAAAAATCAATTAAATGCCTATTAACATATGAAAATACAGATTGTAAAAATAGTGTCCCAGAAACAGATATATCTCTGAGACTTGAGAAAAGAAAATGTCACAAAAAACATATAGGCTGTATATAAAGAAATTATGAGAATAGACTATATGTCACAGAAACATATATATATCAAAGATATAGATGTGAATGGATAATGTACAAACATATTTATGAAGGAATTCTGAGAATAGATAAATGTCACAGAAACATTGAGAAATTTTGAGAAATGACAATATCACAGAAAATATATTTATCAAAAAATTTTTAGAACAATGTCAAACATATTTATGAAGGAATTCTGAGAATAGACAATGTCACAGATACATACAAGGGCTGGTTGTTTCCTAAATTACTGGACAAATTTTTTACCCAGAAAACTGCAAAATTTAGTGCAGTGGTATTAATCACGTGCATGTGAGAATCTGCATATAGTAGAAGGCAACGGCACCAACAATGCTATTTATATATTGAGAACACTAATAGAGAGGTCTATAGAGGTAAAAACAGATCTGTACCTCTGTTTTATAGACTACACTAAAGCTTTTGACAAAGTTAAACACAGTGAAATTATACACATGCTAGAGAATCTGAACATTGACAGCAAGGATTTAAGAATAATCAAGAACATGTACTGGCAACAAACAGCAGCAATAAGAGTAGGAAATCAATTTGGCCCTTTTAAACAAATAAAACAAGGAGTCAGACAGGGATGCGTGCTTTCACCAGACCTGTTCTCTCTATACAGTGAAAACATATTGCGTGCAATAGTAGATATCCCAAGAATATCAGTGGGAGGACATAACATAAATAATTTGAGATATGCGGATGACACTGTTCTGATTGCAAAAAGTGAGGAAGACCTTCAAAACTTAATTAAAGTAGTAGTCACAGAAAGCAAAGAGAAAGGCCTCTTCCTAAATATCAAGAAAACAGAAGTAATGGTTATTTCAAAGAAAGAAAATAACACACCTTGCAAGATCATAGTGAATGATATAGTATTAAAACAGGTCCAATTCAAATATCTAGGTACAATTATTACAGCAGATGGAAGAAGTTCAACAAAAATAAGATGCAGAATAGGACAGGCAAAAACAACATTCAGAAAAATATACTGTGTAATATGACCTTGTCATTAGAGGTGAGAAAGAGAGTTCTGCAGTGCTATATAACCCCTATACTAACATATGGGTGCGAGTCTTGGACAATAAACAAACTGGAAAGTGGGAGATTGGAGGCAACAGAGATGTGGTTCTACAGAAGAATGCTGAGAATACCATGGACTGCCAGAAAAACTAATGTAGAGGTGTTAAAAGAGTTAAATGCGAAACAGACCTTAATCAACAATATAAGAAAAAGGCAATCTTCTTTTTTTTGGCCAGGCAAAAAAATTCACTTCATGAGACAGGCAGGTTTAGAGAACATAATCACAACAGGCAAGATTGAAGGCACCAGAGACAGAGGGCGATAACGTGAGAAAATATTAGACAGTTTGACAACCTGGCACGGCAAAGAAACAACAACGACTTTGATACATAATACTGTGGACAGAGAGCTGTGGAGAGCCATGACCGCCTACGCCACCCGGCATGGCACCTGATGATGATGATGTGAGAATCATAAGCTAATCTTTCTTTCTTTTCTCTGTAAACCCCTTTATGCCTTGCAGTGTCAGGAGTAGAAGAGTACTCTGGAAATATGCTTTCTTGTGTGCTACATATGTGTGTTTTTGTTGACTGTTTTATTTCTTTTATCCATCGTTTGCAAGGTCTGCCCCCCAGCTTTGTATCCATCATGTCTGTATAGTAATGATTTTTGAGGGGCACTGTCTGATCATAGTTTGGAAGCATGTGTAAACCACTTAATCTGTTGTCTTCTGGTGTAATCCAGGATTGGAATTGTGTTTGTTAGTCTTCTGATGTTTTCGTTACTGATTTTGTATCTTATTGTTACTCCAAGGATTATACGTAGACAAGTCATTTCTGTTGTAACAAGTCTTTATTTGGATTCTGTTGTTAGTGTCCACGTTTAACATGGGTAGCATAGTGAAGGTATGATGATCATTAAATATAGCGCAATTTTTGGTGTTCATGCTCATATACCCGGTATTTGTTTTTGAAAATATGAGATATCTGCCCCCACGATCTGGTATGTTATGTTGCATCTATGTAGGATTTCTTTGGTATATTTCCCATTTGATGACATGATGTTTCCAAGATAAGTGAATTTTTTCACTTCTTTGTTTAAGTTGTTGATCATTGATTCGAATAATCGTGTGGTGTTTCCTTCTGTTTTGCGATTGATATTACCAAATGTGTTTATCTTTTTTAAAGTCCCTACATGTTGTGTGGAATCTATTTATATGTTGCTGAAGTTTTTCTTTCGTTGTTGATATTATTGCTTGATCATCTAAAAAAAAAAAATTCGCTTAGGAGGTTGTTTAGGTTGTCTTCTTCATTGGTGATTGCAATTTTACATTTGTTCAGTACCTGACAAAAACAACTCTGCTGTTCTTTGAAACTTCAAACTACTACTAATAATAATAATGAAATGAATAAAAAAGATAATAATGAAAAGAATAAAGATGAATATATTTTAATATTTCAGTCTGTGGTCCTCATCAGAACAGAGATAATACTATAATAGATAAAAAACAAAGAATAATACTAAAGAGAGTATTTTAAAAATATAAGTAACGAAACAGCCAAACAAAGGATGGATAGATAGACATTTATTATCCATGCTTCCTTTGTTTGGCCATTTCACTGATTATTTACTGTTTCACTGATTATTTATATTTTCAAGACATTATTTGAAGAGTATTATTCTGCTTATTTTCTATTACCTTGCTTCTGTTCTGATGAAAGGTCATTGACCGAAATGTTCGATCGTTTGCGTCCTTTTAACCTTCACCGCGCCTATATTAACACTGGTCGCCAAAAAACAAAATGGCAACTAGCGCCGTTGGCGACATACTCCATCCAATGAGATATCGTTATAATAGACGCCCCACAGCCTGATTGGTTACTCGGGAAACATACGCAATTGAAGCCGGTTCATTCCTACGTCCGACATCATTGTTGTAACAATGGCTAGCCAGAAGATACACATGTTATAGCAATTAATCTGACCACATCTGCACACCGGTACGATGCCATGATGGTGGATCGGTTTTACAGACCTTTCTTTCATCGTATTTTGAATAAAATAACATTGAATCGTGGCTTAAATTATGAATTATTAGGTTATTTAGTTTCATAGCAGTGAATATACAGAATGCCGGGTTGGTTTGGGGACTTGTACGTTTGATATCGAATATGTTGAAGTGGCTCCAAAAATGACTCTAGGCCTAAGCTCAAAGAACAATTTTACTACAAATCTACATGTATTATACAGTTCCCCCGCAATATTTTGATAATTTCGCAGTGAAAGAACATAAATACAACATATTTGCGTGTGATTATTTGTACAGTGTTGCCAGGGAATTCGATAAGCAAGGTAAGTTATTTTTTTACTAATTTTTTTCCTCTTTATTTGTTATAAAATATATGTTTTTTTGTGAAAAACATCTTTACCACTTTCTCATACATCTGGTATCACACATACATGTACATAAATTACACCAATATATGCATAATTCAATTCTTTATTTATATGTGCAAATATTATTTAAATATCTCTAACAACCAAAAAAATTATCACATTTTCAAAACAGTCACCATCAATAACGAAAATTTTCAAAAAAGAATCCGGTGGCAGGGAGACATTTCGTATTTTTTAATCTGGCTTGCTAAAGGTTAATTTTATTATCATTATTTCTTTTATCTTAACTTTTTATTATTATTAGTAATTTTTTTTGACCCCAAAAAAGATGTCCACCATTGATCCAAAGCTTCAAAACTATATTGAAAATGCTTTTGAAAATAACCCAGGTCAAAGCAGACCATCCACCTCCCACACTAATGAGATCATGACAGAATTAACTTAATTTTACTCTGTTTTCCCATATGTACTTTTGCCCAATGAAGCTGCACATAGCCTGTCAAGAATACCAGTGATAGCATATAACTCCCTAGCTTCAAGCACCAATCAGAAGGAATATTTGAAAACATGATCTTTTAGACCTGGAATTGAATCATGACCTCTTGAGCGTAAGGAAAATGACAAGAACTATAAAAAAGACAGGAAGTTATAGAGAAATGTGATCTTCTACTCCACTCAATTCATTGAATCATTTCTATTACTCCACTAAAAACTTACGCTTTTCACAGGCTGCACCATGCCAGCCTGATGTGCAGTTGCATGTGCCATCAATGGGGTGGCATGATCCTCTTTGCATACAGAAGCATCTGTACATGCAACCCTGACCATACATCCCTGGTGGACAAACTGAAAAAAATAACCATACAATGAGTCAACACAATCTGAACTCCATTAAAATATTACACATTCCACAATGAAAAGACAAATCTCTAACATATAATGCTGCAGGTTTGTGAAGTGATGGTAACATCACAGTTCTAGTGGGTAGCATTTGGAGGTGAGATGACCAACTCTCTTTCTGACTAATGTTTTCCTTCCCTAGCTCAAGTCAGAAACCTACTATCAATTCTTGGATGGAGTACATCTGAACAGGGTGACATTTGATGTCCTTTTTGTGAAAAATCACTAAAAGGTAGTGGAGGTGTGTATGGCGACGGATACTTTATAATCTCAGACACCACCTCCCTTATCTATGGGAATACATCTGGGACAGGCTAAAAGAACACAATAATATCATTGTAAAAATCAACATAACTAATGTCCATGTATTGCCAGGAACCCAATAGGGAGCAAAGACAAGAAACAATGTTTATCTTCCATGCATGTCTTAAGAGACAAATGTAATTGTGGTTATGGGGTGAATTTGGATGTCATATACCATATAGGGTCAAAGTGACCCAAAAACCATGCTTTAAAAAGTCAGATGTGTCAGGCCAACAGGTGCGGATATCGCAGCAAAGCTGTAAATCCTGATACAATGCATTCCGTTCTCCTGCTAATCTGCAGGAGTTTGAGAATGAAGGCAAAAGAAAAATAATAACCATAAGGTTTCAGGTTCAAACCATGGTTGGGACAGGCAGGTTTTTTGTCTTGTGGAGGTACTATACAAAATATGTCCAGCACATTTCATAGTGACTGCTATAGCAAAGCGTTCTTTATTTCCACTGCTTTTAAAAAGCTTCCATGTGCTCCGTAAACAGAAAAACAGCAATAACAAATGTTTTAGGTTTTTAAAAATGTATTAAACTAAAACAAAAATGTGTTTTCACAGCAAATATACATATAAACTAGTAGAAGAGTCAAATAACTAGTAAATGTCAAATCATAAAAAGAAAATATATTCATTCCACAAAATCTTTTAAGAAATAACTTACGTTCTTCACATCTAGCAGCTTTCCATCCAGGTTGGCACTGGCAGGTTCCAGTAACTGGATCACATGATGCTCCATTCAAACAATCACATGCCTTCTCACAGTCTTCACCCCAGGCACCTGATGGGCAGCTATGGTTACAAGACTGCCCCATACTGCCTGCTGCGCAGTGACATTCACCAGAAACATGGTTGCAGCTGAAAGTTCAAAACACAATTATCACATTTTCTATATTAATCTACATTTTATTATATTTTTAAACCATTTTATTATAATATAATAATATAATTTTATTATTATAGAAAATAAAAAAAGTTAGATTATTGTCCCTACTCTCAGGCATGTGCTTTGCGCAGGTAAAAACATACCACAATGTAACCAACAATCACTACCACCCCTTACACCAATGCCTAGATAAGACAAAGGGAAAATGAATTAAACTTAGAAAGTAACGAATGGCAGAAGCAGAGTATTTTTCATTGTCTGACGCTAAAGGCATACACGGGATGATGTTGTCGATATAATGCCTGCCACATTACTTTCCAGAAGATCTGGACTGCTATGCCAAAACACTTTTGTGTACACTGCCTATAAAAAGCCTCTCTACACTTCTTAACAAGAAAATATGCCATACATACCAACCTGTTCAAACTAAAAAAAACTGTACAAGAACTTCAAAAAAACCTTACAGAATTATGAAAAAAACTTACACAATGTCAGGGCAAGGATAATAAAGCATGATGCTTTATTACCAGCATAACAGAGAACAAACACCATCTGTTTTCTGTGCCTCTATTAACTCTATACCATGAATAATTAAGCCTACACGAATCATTAAAAAAGTATGGGCCCGGACATAGACCTTAAAGATTCATTAGCAATGTCGAAAAATCAGATCTATGCTATAAATATTGTAAACTCTAGTCCTACACAACCAACAAGGAAAACAAAAACTTACAAAAAAACGATGTATACATACAGATACATGCTTACGCTGTCAATGCACATGGACAAAAATAAACACAAGTTTAGACTAAAAGCAACCACAGGAAGTAATGTTTGAAAACAGTGTTGCCATTAAAATAACAGTTATAACCCGCAAAAACAACTGTTGTCAACAAATTAAAAACTGCATATAAAAAAGTTTTGTCACTGTTGCCGCTAAAAAATAAATATGTACCATAATTATCAGTGTGCCACTAAAAACAATTATAAAAACCACATAAAATCAGTGTCGCCACTAAATTGAGTAAAAAAATCTCAAACAGTAAAGAACTTCAGAAATAAATGTAAAAATATGTAGTGTATTGTACAGGTGTACATAGTCAAACCTTGCACACAAAAAAAACCATACAAAATAATGCTAATTACAGGTGTTGACATATATGAATATGTAGTGCCAAAAACTGTATCATTGTGATATTCATAGGAGTCAACTAGTACGAATTTTCCATAATGATATGGATTTTGGGTCCCAAAAACACAAATCCCCCCCCCCCAAAACCCCCACAATTTGAGTGTGTGTGATAAGAAAAGGTCATGTGGTGTTACATCTACAGCAACTACCACCAATGTGGACATTTTGCCCATAATTAATGTATTGATGAACCCCAACAATTTTTTTTTTAGATTTGGGGTTTTTTTTGGGGGGTGCTAAATACATACATTTTTATTGAAATATGGAAATAAATTGTTAAAAATACGAATTTATGGAAAAATAAGATGACACCTATGCACATTTGAATGAAGCATAGGTTTTCCTGGAGTGCAATATCAATTCATAACATTAACGAATGAATCAATGTAAAGGTCCTCAAAGATACTGAAGTAAAGAGACATATATATATATATATAGGCCTAATACAAAATCTCTAACTAAACTAAAAGTCTCTAACTATAAAAATTAAGACAGGCCAAGATTTAAAAGGCAAGTTAGCTGTGTGATGAAAAAAATTATGTTTAGAATATAATAGGTCACAAAATGATCGGGGGAGGAAGAAAGAGAGAATCTACTACTTGAGGAGAAGACTATCTTCTTCTATGTGATGTAAACCTATATATATTCCTTTATTAGACAAAGGCGTTGGACTTACATCGGCCATGTTTTCAGAATGAATAGCCTAAGAATTCCCCAGCAGTCACTATATTGGGTGCCACCTGGAGTAAGAAGAAGAGGGAGACCTAGAGAAACTCTACGAAGAACCATTAATAGAGAAGGCATGTCAATGAACCTAAACAACACGCAACAATTGAAAAACCTGGCAACGTAAAGACAGAAATGGAAAGCTATGGTTTCTGCCCTATGTGCCGCCTATGGCCCTGGAGGAACATAACATAACATAATATGTGATGTTTCCTTTGCAAAAAAAACATTGTCCCCACTGCCACTCTGTATGCCTACCAGTTCTGTGCAAGTAGTTCATCCTCTACCAGTGTCATCTTCAAAAAGCTTTGGGTAAATTTTATCCTGATTACCCCGATCACCCTCATGTTCTAAATATAGAGTCAAAGTTTACTAATGATATGACATCATTTTTGGTTCAATTGTTTTCAGCATGGTGTTATTGTTAAAGAAAAATATCTGCCATTCGAAGAACAAATCTTGAACAACGTATTTGCTGCTCTGACAACAAAGAATCAACCGTCCATTTTAGCAGGAACACAGTATTATACATGCGACACAAATATTTTCACATGCACATTTAATGTCAGTATCTCTTGACAACAAAGCATGACAGATGGAGATGTTTTTCTTGCAGACAGAACATAAAGCTAACTACCACACCCTAACTCCTAAACCCAAAACATACTAGAAAAACCAACCAAACTCTCCATAAAAATCTTGCATACTGGCTTGAATTGGGCATTCATGTTATATAATAACAACCATGCACACATTTTTTTGCAGAACATACAAAAATGCACCAAATAATACACTATTGAACACTTGTTCACAAGACATGATTATTTTACATTATCTGACCTACATTTCCAGGCTTTCCCATTAATGACATCATATTGTTTACTCATGAGGTAATCAGAGCACATCAAATGGATCTTCAATACTCTGTGCCAAACATAGCTTGGTCTGCTTCTTGCTCTCTTTTCTGTGAACTTTCTCTCCATGATTAATCTTTCTAAACCACTGCAACAGTGTATAAGCCCCTATAAGATATTTATGCAGGCATAACAATCTGAGAAAACTGTGCCCAAAGTATTACAGCTATTAAAGAATAAATTTGAAAATTGGTAAATTATTTTCTGTGGCTCCAAATAACCAGGAATATATATTCCCACAGAATGTTTAATCAGGTATGCATGATCCACTAACCTTGCTCCTGCACCACAGCTACACATGCTTTGACATTCCATGCCATAGAAGCCATCAGGACACGCCTTCTCACAGTGTCTTCCTCTCCATCCTTCTTTGCACATACAGGCACCACTGACATGGTCACATTCGGCACCATGCTGACACCGACAAGGCTGGCTGCATCCAGCACCATAGTAACCAGAAGGGCATTCTATAAATTACACAAGGATACACCTATCAGCATTGTTGCAGTTTATGTTCTTTATGAGAATTACAAGGACAGAAACTTAAAATGGATAAGACTAAATTTAGTTACATTCTTAATGAAAAATACAAAGATAAACACTCAAAATAGTTCAGACTAAATTATATCCTTCATGAACAGTAGAAGGACAGACACTAAAAATAGTCAGACTAAATTACATTCTTCATAAGTACAAGGATACAGCTACAACTAACCATCTCTTTCCAAGACCAGACATCACTGTGTGCATAACTACAATCACTCAGACCAGCTTGCAACTGGCCTAGTTGGTACATCTGTCATACTGTCCATCGCTGTGGCAACACAATTTTTTAAGACATGACTTCAAGCCTATAGATATGCATCACTTTTAGTACTAGGATTTTTTGTGTTTTGACATCAATTGTTGGGTACCTGCCAGCTGCAGTATGCTGGCCAGGTTAGGGCACCTTTTCTAGCTACATTCCCATACTTTACCACAAGCAGAGCTATCATGAATAAGGCTGCTCAGTTGACAAAGGGGCTGCTGAATCACATTTCTACCTTAGATTTAAACAGAAAGCGACCATTTGCAATGATAAATTATGTGCAGGGTTGTGACTGCAACTTGGGTATCCCCCACTTTCTGGTTTGACACAATGATTGAATATTGATACTAAAGAATGTTGATTAATGACAATAGTTGGGTTTTGACTAGTTCTGGAACTTCTGTTTAAAGGGGGGGGGGGAGTTTTACTTTTCCATTCCTCAACCATGTATTCTCTTCTTGATTCTGCCAAGATCTCATCTACATAGAAGAAAAATAGCTACCAGATAATCCCTTTAATAAATATAGCCCATGTTTGGCACCTAAAACCCTACCAAGAACTGAAAAATTCATACAGATCATAATAATAGTACTTAGGTAGAACACAGATTTTTGAAAGTTCACTTGAACATGACAGACTACCACTAAGACTAAGGGGTTATGAGGTATAAACAAGTAAACATACAAATTACAAAGCACAAGACATTTTCAATGTTTTAGTTCTTAGGTCTTTCTCAAGAATATATAAAACAAATAGTGAAAAATAATGAAAACAGTAAAAACAATGTTACAGATCATAAAGACAAATGTTGCATAGATCTAAATGTTCTAAAACAATTATTTTTGAAAATGCTTTATACTAATTTACCTGCAATCCTCCTAGACCAACATAGACGGCTCAGTAGCGCAAGAAACAAACAGGTGTGGTTGGGGTTTCGTGGCTTCCCAAAATGGCAAGAAATTAGCTAAAAGTCAGCTGCCTACCCCACTACAACATCGAGTATGAGAATGGAAGTAGAAGCGGTGACAGCAGCTCTCCTTTGGCTGGTGACACAACCACCAACAGACTCGGTTATTCTATCAGACTCTCAAAGTATGCTGCGCAAAATAGAAAATTGTATGATCAGAACTGAATGGGTCACTCTTCTCGACAAAGCGCAGAGCATTACATGGATTTACTGTCCTGGTCATGCTTGGGTCAGGGGAAACGAAAGAGCTGATGTGTTGGCTGGTAAAGCTTTGGTGAATGGCACCGAGATAATGTCATGGATACCCTACGATTTTCTACAGGCTATTCTTCTTTCACCCATGACTATTTCTTGAAATCAATAGCCACTGATGTTCATTTAACAAATTTCAAGATCGAATATAAAGCTATCAAAGCAACACTTTTGCTGCTGTGATCAATTCATCTGGAGGAAGTTAGGATAGAGATTCTGACAAGATACTAAATCTGCCTTGTAAACCCTTCGGAGTTTAACTAAATCACCTCAACTCCTAAAGATCACTCCTAACTAAACAACCAAGCAAAAGAAGTAAGTCTCCGATGGGTTCCAGGTCATATACAAATCTTGGAAAATGATATAACTGATATTCTTACCACAACTGGAAAATAATGTTAGCAAAAACAGGTAGAAGACCCTTTATCATCCATAGACATAAATTCTATCATCAAAAGCTCCATGAACATGGAGGTCTGTGTAGGGTTGACAACACAAATAGGTGTCCCTGTATACAATCTGCAGAAAACACAGAAGATATTCTGTAGATGTGCCCACCACAAGAAAACTGTGACCATCTGACACCTCGTGACAAACTCTATATCAGGGCTGGTGACCACAGTACAGTCATGTAAAAAACATTTTTAGTGTATGACTGACATAAAAATTAAAACACGAAACATGGTGATTTACCGTAAGTGACATCAATTTCATGATTCAAACTTTATCACTTACTTTGGTCACAAGCAGAACCTCTCCACCCAGCTGCACATAAACACTCTCCAGAAACTGGGTCACATTCTGCACTGTTACGACAGTCACATCTTTGTATGCAATTCTCTCCATATGTACCTGGTGGACAGGCTAAAATATAAGAGAAAACAAAACAATTATTTGAAAGGTAAAAAAAATGTGGGACAAAGGGAATAAACAAACCGGTGACTGGGTCTGCAACCAACCAAAAAAATTTATTTTAAAGGGAAAACTGTTTTATCTACATTTTAATGTTATTATACATTCAGGGAGTACATTCCTCTACCCAACAGGTGCTCAGTCTCTTTCAGCTTGTTGAGAATGCCAGTGTTAGAGCACTTAAACAGTAGCTACTATGCTGACTTTAAATTTTTATTTTCTATGGAAACCCAGTTCAACTGCACAAAATACTATTAGACTAATCAACATCTATGTACAGCCACAGCAGTTGCTGTGGCCAACCTATGTGACTAACACTCTAATGGTGTCACAAGGTTTACAGATACCAAGTCACCAATGAGGATGATGATGAAAGGTACATCAGAAGGTGTGACAGAATTAAACAAAGCAGCAGTTAGGTTGCAAGCATGCACATGGAGTTGTCATAAGTCACAACATATATTTAAACATAATTGGGAAAATGGTACATATTATCTCCAGAAAATCACTGTGGCTGCTCATTGAAATATTTTGTCATAGGTCTGTATAATTGTTCAATTGTTTCTATATAACTTTCTTTAATCCTTTAGCTCCTATGCACAAGTTTACTTGCTCCTTTACCTTACTCTTGTTGAAGAGTTAACACATTTTTTTCTATCCCTCATTGCTGAAAATTATCTCATTCTTCTTCTTCTTCTTCTTCTTTCGTTCACTTGAAACATGTCTATATCTGTAATTCTGTCTCCTTAATAAAACTCACTGTCTTTTGTAGTTCATACAGTGTCCCATAGAGCTTTGATTCCAGTGTTGTTTCCTCTGGCCAATATGTCTGCCTCAGCGTTTCATGCTCAGAACACTCTTGAAGTATATGTTTGGCACTCTGTGCTGCCTGTCCACATGTACACATGGCTGTGTTGCCAATCTTGAACTTTGTATACATGTGACTGCGGAGTCGGTTGTGTCCTGTTCTGAGACGTAGAATTATAACTTGTTCTGGTCTGTTCATAATATGATAGTCATCTTGAGTTGGTGTTTGTGGCTTTCTTATTGACTTGATCATCTGTTTTTTCTGATGGTAGGTGATTGGTATATCTGGTTGGTCTTCGGCAGCACCTTCCTTAGCCAGTTGGTCTGCTTTTTCATTTCCTGGTATTCCACAGTTAGAGGGTATCCACTGCATGGTTACCCTATACTGGTAAGACAATTCGCTAAGTAGTTTTTCCAAGTCTGTTAGTTTTTCAGACTGGAGAGCTTGAAGCACTGACCTTGCATCTGTCAGGAATACCACAGGCTGTAGGTCAGAGTTGGAGTTCAGCAGTTTTTTAGCTGCCACACTAATTGCCTGGATTTCTGCATCATAATTATTGCAGAATTTTCCTGTCGGTGTTCTGATTGTATCTCTAGGCTTGTGTGGATATTCTATATATACACCTGCACCTCCATTCCTCACGGCATTCTGTGCTGACCCATCTGTGTATACTCTGACCCATATATCTTGTGGATATTCCTCATCCAGGAAACTGAGGGTGACTGTCCTTCGCTGCACACTGTTCTGTTCGTCCACGCTTAGTATTCCTTTCACATGGGTCTGAATATATATTGGCATTCCATGTCTTTCACTCCACGGGGTTTGTTCTGGTACAGGCCTTAAGGGGCTGTCAACTTCAGGTAGGTCTGTAAGTTGTCTGCGGAGTCGTTTAGCTTGATGGATAAAGCTGCTTCTTTTCAGTCGTCCCATTGCTAGATTTTGGAATCTTTCCTTCATTGGATGACTTGGCATACACTGAAACTTTTCTGCCTGAATTAGTACTTTTGTGTCTCTGTGTTCGCCAAGTGTTTGCATTCTTCCCATTTTCTGCATCTCTGCTATGGGTGTTGATTTCATTGCTCCCAACATTATTCTAAGTGCCTGGTTTTGCACTTTATCTAGATCTTGCAATGTGGTGTTTGATGCAGGACACCACGCAGCTGAACCATATTCCAGGTGTGGTCTTATGCCTTGCTGGTAAACTTTACTGAGTATATTCCCACTGGCTCCCCATGTGGTTCCACTTAGTTTTCTCAGGATAGCTAACTTCCTCCTGGCTTTTGTTGTTGCTTTGTTTATGTGCTGCTTCCATGTCAGTTTATCATCAAAAGTAACTCCGAGGTATGTGGGTTGTTTGTCTTCTTTCAAGAGCTCTCCATCTATTTTGATATGACCGGCTTTTTGTTTTGGTGAGAGGGTAAAAAGTGTAGTGCTGCACTTATCTGTGTTAATGCTGACGCACCATCTATTAGCCCATAAGGTTATGGCATCGATAGCTCTTTGTATTTGTTTAGTGGCCACTGTCGCATGTTCTTCTGTGCACCAGATCACCAGGTCGTCAGCATACATTGCCACTTTGATCCCGTGTGGTAGTTCAGCAACTAGGTCATTGATGTAAACCAAGAAAAGTGTGGGCGACAGGACTCCTCCCTGGGGGACTCCATGACGCAGTAGAACTTTCTTGCTCTTGCGACCATCTAATTGTACCCTGGCTCTTCTATTATGCAGGTATGCTTTTACCCATTTATACATTCTTGAGCTAACCCTGCAATTTCGCAATTTCTTTAGGAGCCCTTCTTTCCAGACCTTATCAAATGCTTTCCTGAGGTCTATCCATGCTGCTAGTACCAGTTTCTTATCTTGGAAGGCATCCTCAATCTCTTGGGAGAGGTAGGTTGCCTGATCTTCAGTAGAGTAGCACTGTCTGAAACCTGCTTGCTGTGATACCAGAAGGTTTTCACTTTCTAGGTACCACTGCATCCTAAGATTGATAATGCGTTCCATTGTTTTGCATAGACAGCTTGTGAGGCTGATGGGCCTGTAGTTGGAGACTGTGTTGCCATCTTTTCCTGATTTGAGGAGTGGTATCATTATTGCTTCTCTCCACGCCTGTGGTACATTACCCGTGGACCAGCTTGTGTTAAAGATCTGCAGTAGCTTTGCTCTTGCTGCAATTCCCAGGTTTCTAATCATTTCATTGGACACTCCATCAGCTCCAGGGGACTTTTTCATTTTCAATTTGGATATTGCATGCTCCAGTTCTCTCATTGTGATTGGTGCCTCCATGACTTCAGGTATAGGTTCGCCTTGTCCAATGTTTTGCTGGTTCTCTCGAACCTCCTGTTGTTTGTCTGGGCTGACTTTGATGTTATTGTCTTCTGCAAAGGAATCTGCAAAGTAATCAGCTGCATGTTTACCTGTTAAAATGTTTTTATCTTTATAAAGTGTGATCTTGGTATTTCTCCCTGTACCTTCATCATTTAGTTGTTTTACAAGTTTCCATAATTTCCTAGTATCTCTTTCTAGGTTCAGCGACTCTGTTTTTTCTTTCCAGCTGTTCCGTCTGGCTTGTAACTTGGCTCTTTGAAATTTAGCCTTTGTTTGCTGATATTTGTTGTGATGTTCTTGGCTAGGTCTGTTCTCAGCCTGCTTTCTAGATGTTTCCATCTCATTTTGCAGCTTTTCCAGTTCATCATTCCAGTAGGGTTTGTAGTTTTTGCTTGCCCCCCTGGGTATGGTTTTACTAGCAGCATGTAGTATACATCTATTAAATTCACTCACTGCTCTATTGATGTCTTTGTCCAAGTTCATGTCCTTAGATAGAACACTGGTTAAATGCTGGTACATTTTCCAGTCTGCCCTCTTATAGTTCCACCTAGTGAGTGTGCTGCTGTCCTTGGTATATTCATTGTGAATTTCCAGAAATACTGGTCTGTGGTCACTACCCCCAAGCTGCTTTCCAACGATACGTGTGATGTTCCATTCCAGGCCTGGTGAGTAGAATGCCAGGTCTGGTGTAGAGGTGGTGTGCCATGCTCTCGAGTAGAAGGTTGGTGAGTCTGCTGGCTGGTTAATAAGAATGAGATTATTTTCATCCTGCCAGCTCTCAAGTTCCTCACCTCTCTTGTCGATATGATCGTAGCCCCAGCTCTGAGAGTGGCTGTTGAAGTCACCACACACCATAAGCCTTTCTTTGTCTGGAATTGTGTCTAGTGCCAATGGTTTATCATTTGGGCAGTAGTAGTTCAGGAGATGGAATTCTGCACTGTCTGTTTTTAGGTGGAGCATCTGGTATTCTGCCCCGTCCATGTATACTTCCAGCTGACATGCACTGATATTGTTTTTAACTAGTGTCAGAATTCCACCCTTTCGCCTGTCTTTTCGGTCAGATCGGTAGCACTGGTAGCCTCTGATTTTGAAGGCTATGTCGCTGCTGAGGTGTGTTTCTTGGATACAGCATATATTAACTTGTTCTTCACTGAGGACATTTTCAAGTTCCAATTTTTTGCTGTATCCATCTCTTTTACTGTTGACACCCTCAGCATTCCAGTGCATTATTTTTATTGGTCGTTTGTTTGTTTGGCCAGTAGCTCTATTCCCTTGCCTCCTGGCTCCTCGGGGCAATTGAGAAGGACTTCCAGTAACTGAGGTTGGGCCCTTTCGAGGTATAGGGCCCGGCACCGTCCCTGCCTGAACGTCCGCCACAGGGCAGGCACCATAACGTTTATTAGATGCAGACATGTTTCCATATTGTGTTTTATGCGTGGCAACCTGATTATCTGTGCGCCTTTTGGCTGGTTGCCTCCGTCTTCAGCACTCTGCTTACTTGGGCCGGACTATGGTCCTGCTCGAGTGGGAGTGCCCGACCAGTCTTAGTTTCCAGCCTCTGATGGCTGAACTAAG
Organism: Meghimatium bilineatum; assembly: GCA_034231615.1. Classification (NCBI taxonomy): domain Eukaryota; kingdom Metazoa; phylum Mollusca; class Gastropoda; order Stylommatophora; family Philomycidae; genus Meghimatium; species Meghimatium bilineatum. Next base: position 30,768,003 of record CM067300.1, on the reverse strand, counting down.
CCCCATCACCACTTCAAGGTTCTGGCCTCGATGGGGATTATCTCATTCTGAAACCGCCAAACACCAGAACGCGTCAAACATCACATCCTTACAGTATGTATACCTTTTTGTAAAAATAAAAAGCCAGTACCATGGAAACTGTCTTATTTTTGTAGCTCAATGAAATGAATAAGCACATCATCATTCATCAATAAGTACCGTCTTTGCAACAAAGGTTGGCTGCAACAGACCTCTAACATCCCATGTCTCTTGTCTTGGTCGAATACTCTGTCAGACTATATAACCTGTCCATCTCGTAATGTTACTAACTACTTGTATCTCTGTCTACCTCTTGCTCACCTTCCCCCTCCCTTTATCCTCAAGTAAGGTCTTCAACATGGTGTCATGTTTTTTAATATGCACAAAATATTTTATTTGTTGGATATTTCTAAGCACAGGAGGATAGTTATTGGGTAAAACATTTAACACAGCTCTATCGGTTACTGAGAACAATATAGCAGCTAAAGGGTTAAGTGGCACAGTAAAAAAAAAATTGTGAAAATTTCAGGGCTAAAAATGCAAAATTCATGGCTATAGGTTGTGGGTGTGGTAAAATTCAGGGCTATAGGTTGTGGGTGTGGCAAAAATTACTTTCTTTAGTTGTGCACCCTCAGGTGTTATTTTTGTATGGTAGTCTATCAGCAGCATGAGACACCTTGTGAGTACATTGTCCAATACCTATGTTTTTTTCAAACTTCTTATGTGTTCATTTTCAAACTCCTGCAGATTAGCAGGATGTAGTCCAGACAGAAGAATGTGTCATTGCTTACAGTTTGGCTGCAATATCTGTATCTTTCAACTGACACATTCAATTTCAGAATGGCTTCTGGGTTACTTTGACCCTCTATAGAGTGGAGCAGCCAAATCCCCCCCCCCCCCAAATCTCCTTAATAACCTCTTGCGACATGTGTGACTGGTAACAGTGTCACTATTCTTTGCTTTCCTTTCAGACAACACATGAGCATCTAAACCATTATACAAAATGTTCCAAATAACATTGAACTCTACCTGCAGTGAATGTAAGCTTTTACAACAGTCCACCTGTATTGCTGCAACAATCTTAGAAATTACTTCTGTTGAAATAATAAGTATTTAATCCAGAAGAATAAAATAGTTTGTCCAATCATGTCTCTCCTTAAAAATTTGAGACTCTTTGTCAATGGTTGTCATTGACACACATTTAACTGCACATTGAGAAGCACACTGTCAGCATTATTTCTGCAATGAATCTTGACTAACTGCCATCCTTCAGATCTAAGAAGCTAAATCACCATTTGCTTATCCATCATGATGACATTGGTATCACACTGACAACATTGTAGTATTCTTGATAGGCAATATGTTGCTTCATTGAGAGGGAAAGTAAAATTAAGTCAACCCTCTTTGAATTTTGAGCCATTTTTGGTAAAAAAAAATTAAGAACCGACCAATTTGAGACAAATCAACAAATGATCTTATGATCCTTGTTGTGTGTGTACTAGTTCCCCATGATGTGCTTAGGCTACTGCGCGCTGACACACTTCATCCAGCAGAAATGAATTTAATGGTTGGTTGGTTGCTGATACAGCGGTCCATGGCTCATGCCCTTTGACCCAATGCCATTAAATGGCATTATATTGCTGAGAAGTCTGTGGATTTTCTGCCCATCCCAGGACAGAGAATAATTATCACACCTCCAGGAAGGTAGGTTTCAACTTATGCACTGCTCCGAGCCACTGCAACCAAGATAGGGTTCACTTGCTCATTCCCCGCCACCACTTGACTATTGGTCATGCCGAACTTCTCTATTGCTCTAGGCAAGCAACCAAATGTTCAAATCAAAAGGATTGTCACGTCCTGAGTCACTGTGCCTCTATGATGGGCCTCAGCCATAGGAAAAAACAGTGCTGTCAGTTTACTCTTCCCCAGTGCTGAACAGTACATCTCTGGCTCCCTCCCAACCACAGAGGGTGCATACATATATTCAAGTAATCATGAAACACATTTCAACAACAAAATAAAAGCATAATAAGCATAATTGTATAGATGACGTGCCATGAAGCTTCTACAAGAAGATAACCTCATTATAACGGCATGTCATCTCCTAAAGTTTTCTGTTGCATGGGTGGTTTGTCTAGTGGGCCATTGGTGAGACCCACAGACGAAATGAATTTAATGAATTTGATCATGCCCTATATGAAATTTGTGATAAGAACTTACTTTATACAAAGATATAAATACCTCTGTCACAGATTTGACCTGTCCAACCAGGCTGGCATTTACAAGCTCCATTTGAAGGGTTACATATTGCTCCATTCTCACACATGCATCTCATCATACACTGAGCACCAAATCTGTCCTTTGGACATGCTGAAAATATTTATTTTAACCAGTGTTCAACATAGCACAAACTTGAGTAGAGTATTAAAACACCAGGCACAATTGTTTTCCAAAATACATTGACGGAGTAAACTTACATTGAGATCTGAAATAACCAAATACTGCAGAAGATGGATGTGTCTGGCCATTGTCACAAATAAAATGGCAACACAACACATTTCCATTCTCTGGACTACATCCTGCTGGAATTCTAGTAGGACCATGGTCCTGCTACAAGGGAGATCCAACGGATGTTTGAGAATGAATGTGAAGATGAAGAATTAACCAAATGATATAAAATAGACATTGATAAAACACTTCTCGTTTCTGAGATTATACAGCTGGTAGAAAACTAAATTTTTCATGTATGCTTTCTAGCTGCTGTCACATGTCATCTCTCAAACTGGGGTAGTGCTTTAATGTGTCTGAAACCATTTGCTTTATTAAGGCTTTTTGGTAAAAATATTGTTTTAGTTTCTCTTTGCATTTTGTACAAATATTCAATTTTTTCTGCTTCTTCTGCATTTGTTTTCACACTACTGCAGTCTTGCAAGTTAGCACTATGTAGTCTGGAAAATGGAAAGCCTTGTATCAAGGTTTACAGATTAGCTGTGATATCTGCACCTTCAGTCTGGTGCATCCGGCTTCAGGTCTGGTTCTGGATCACTGACCCATGGCAGGCATTCTCAACCTGGTGCTCTTGTAATGACATGTGATGCTTGGGCTATGAAAGTAAAAAAATGCTCATGAGCACTAACGGTCATGAGTTCCTTTTACAATTCAAACGTTGCTATACAAACTGAAACAGTGTTTATCTATCTATACGCTGTAGGCCTTGTTTGCCTTGCAGCGTCAGGGGTGGAAGAGTTCTCTGGAGATGGCCTTCTTGTGTGCTGTTTGTAAGCTTACTTTCTGTGGGTTTTTTCTGTGGGTTTTTTTATTTCTGTGATCCATCTTTTATATAGTCTGCTTCTGGCTTTGCAGCCGTTATGTCTATATATAATAACGGTGATATATAATATATATATAAAATATGTCTATATGTCTGTAACAGTGTCACTATATGTTATTATTATGGGGGAAATGAACCAGGGAGGTATGTAGCAATGAAGAAGGTAAAATGGTCAGTTTTAATGTGTACTTTCACTCTTTTATATGTTATAGTGCTCAAACACTCAGCATCACTTGTGGATGATACTCAATGTCTCAAAAGGTTGAAAACCCCTGCTCTATGAGATCAGACAGCCAACTCCACACAAAAATCTCCTTAGTCACCTCTTATTAAATGAATGCCAGGTAACAGCGTCCCTATTCTTTGCTTTCCTTCTCCCCTCTCAGGCCCTGGCAATAAGCGAGTGAATTATCATATTTATGTTTTGATATTTTACTCTTCTTCTTCTTTCTGTCCTCATGTACCTTTCGATGTTGAGGGGAGAGTGAGTGTACGGTCTTTTGCCCTTCTATTTGCCTCTTCTGCTGTTATATTTCCTAGTGTATCTAATGCATTATCTATCCACCTTTTACGAGGGCGTCCAATAGGTTGACTGTTTTCGTATCATTTGTTAAGTGTTTTTTGGATAATACTTAGCTCTCTCTGTCTGGTTATGAGGCCGTACTATTTGTTATATATATTCTGATAATATTTTGCTCCCAGAATATCTAAAAAGATGACAAGGGCTATATATAAATACATTAGGTATGTACAAGTAATTTCACTAGAGTTTTTCCTTAACATAAATTATAAAATTGTAAGAAGACAAAAAGAAGGAAGTAAATACATGAACACAACACATTCCCATACGATTGATATTTCTAAAGGAATGATAGTAGTGGATGCAATTTGATATCAGTGTTGCCACAAAGGGTGCCAAGATAGTAATGAAAAAGAGATTGTTTTTTTAAACTGACAACAGTTAAACTGAGCCTTCTTATAGAAGTTATGCCCCTTTCAGCAGGTGGCAATGAGTATGTATGCTGACAGTTTCCATAGCACTTTGCTCATAGATTTCCCTCATCCTAGTCAATGATAAGAAATATTTAGACTAAATATCCCCCCCCCCCAGGGGACAGTCATGTTTATGTACACAGTCAAACTATTATGGGAACAACAACAAATGTAGTGTGTCTGGTATAATCACTACAAATAACACGTCAATATCTTATACTATTAATGGAAGACTGATCATATTTGGTTACAAATTTCAGTAGAAACTCACAAAGTTTCAGTAGATCTCAATATGAGCACTTTTAGTGATCAGAAGAATGTCAAGATGGTAATCTATTTCTCTCCATGTGTATTGAAGCACCTGAGGTGTGAAGGAAGCACAAGCGCCAATTATTCACTGCTGGAGATTATCCAATTCCTGCACCAAAATTTGATAGACAAATATTTTTACACACCCAAATAGAAATAAATCTAAGAGGGTCAAATATGGTGATCTTTTTTGCCATTCTATGGGACCTAATCTTCCAATCCATTTGTCTGGAAATAGTTGATGAAGTTAATTTCTTATCTCATTGACATAATATTGAGGTACTCCAACTTGCTGGAATATGAATCCTTCTGGTACCCTAAGAAGCAGAGATTCATGCTTGAATCTCCTATGCACAAGAATGATAAACTATAATTCTGCATGCCAATACCAGTATTGAACTTTGTCATTGTCACTATACATGATACATATCACATTCATAGCTGAGCTATCAGCACATTCCTGGGCAAATTTATAATTTTCTTCACTGCTCCTAAACATTTAATGGCTCCTATAGGACATAACCATAAAAATACATTCCAGCTGACATGAATGAGGAACTATTAACATTTGATATTGGTAGTGATTCTGCATTATCAATATCTTGGACACATAGTCACAAATGATGGCAGATTCTCCTTTTAACAGAAGTTAAAAGGAGAATAGGAATGGCTAAAAGTACCTTAATGACATGAGGAAATTATTAATATCTAAACAAATTACAAACAAGTTAAAAATGAGAATTATAAAATGCTACATCTATTCCATATTAATGTATGGCTCAGAAACATGGACACTAAATAAACAATTAGAAGACAAAATTCATGCCTTTGAGATGTGGGTATATAGAAGAATAGGGAGAACATTATGGAAAGAGAAGAAAATAAATAAAGAGATACTAAAACACTTAATATGAAGAAGGAACTACTAAGACAAATAAAGATCAGGCAAATAAAATACTTCGGAGACATTAAAAGACATGACACCCTATTGAAGACCTTACTTGAGGGTAGAGTCAAAGGGAAGCGAGCAAGAGGTAGGTAGAGATACAAGTGGGAGAGTAACATCACACGATGGACATGTTAGTCTAGCAGAGTGCACCACCAAGACAAGAGACTGGAGATGTTGGAGATACGTTGCAGTCAGCCTTCGTTGCAGAGACGACACTTAATGATGATGATGAGTGATTCTGCCAGACACATGTATGTATAAATTTTCAGACATGATGACTGATTTGTTGAATGTTCATTGAAAAATAAAATAATACACAAGAATAAAGTACCTTCTTGACAATGTGGTCCATACCATCCATCAAGACAAAGACATTCTCCTGTGATCTTGTCACACAAAGCCTCATTCTCGCAGATACACTTATTCTTACAACTGATACCCCAACTGCCTTCTGGACAAGCTGCAGAAATGAATAGGGTGGCATAACACAAGATATTGTTTATTTAAAAAAATAGATATAGAATATACAAAATAGAATAAATGTTTACTCAGAGCATCACACTGGTGTGCTCAGTCCATTCAAGAATAGTGAAATCTCAGTATCTGAGAACTTACATAGCAGGCTCAAAAACAAATTCGTGAAAATTGAGGGTAGCTGCTAGCAACCATCTGCTGGTGGTCAGCTGACTTTCATTGAGATAAGTTAACTTCGTATAGAAAAGATCTTCATCTTCTGCAATTTCTCTCAAATAATCAGCACAAAATTTCATGTGATTTCAGCTGGAGAGCATCAAATGCTGCTAGTTTTGTAGCAGAGCAGCATTATATGTACATTTCAGCCCAGCACATCCAGTTTCAGCATGGAAAAGATCAAGCTTTCCTTATGTCATATAATTACAAAAATCTGAACTGAACTAATAATTACGGAACATATTCTTCTTCTTCTTCTTTCGTTCACTTGAAACATGTCTATATCTGTAATTCTGTCTCCTTAATAAAACTCACTGTCTTTTGTAGTTCATACAGTGTCCCATAGAGTTTTGATTCCAGTGTTGTTTCCTCTGGCCAATATGTCTGCCTCAGCGTTTCATGCTCAGAACACTCTTGAAGTATATGTTTGGCACTCTGTGCTGCCTGTCCACATGTACACATGGCCGTGTTGCCAATTTTGAACTTTGTATACATGTGACTGCGGAGTCGGTTGTGTCCTGTTCTGAGACGTAGAATTATAACTTGTTCTGATCTGTTCATATTGTGATAGTCATCTTGTGTTGGTGTTTGTGGCTTTCTTATTGACTTTATCATCTGTTTTTTCTGATGGTAGGTGATTGGTATATCTGGTTGGTCTTCGGCAGCACCTTCCTTAGCCAGTTGGTCTGCTTTTTCATTTCCTGGTATTCCACAGTGAGAGGGTATCCACTGCATGGTTACCCTATACTGGTAAGACAATTCGCTAAGTAGTTTTTTTAAGTCTGTTAGTTTTCCAGACTGGAGAGCTTGAAGCACTGACCTTGCATCTGTCAGGAATACCACAGGCTGTAGGTCAGAGTTGGAGTTCAGCAGTTTTTTAGCTGCCACACTAATTGCCTGGATTTCTGCATCATAATTATTGCAGAATTTTCCTGTCGGTGTTCTGATTGTATCTCTAGGCTTGTGTGGATATTCTATATATACACCTGCACCTCCATTCCTCACAGCATTCTGTGCTGACCCATCTGTGTACACTCTGACCCATATATCTTGTGGATATTCCTCATCCAGGAAACTGAGGGTGATTGTCATTCGCTGCACACTGTTCTGTTCGTCCTCGCTTAGTATTCCTTTCACATGGGTCTGAATGTATATTGGCATTCCATGGCTTTCACTCCACGGGGTTTGCTCTGGTACAGACCTTAAGGGGCTGCCAACTTCAGGTAGGTCTGTAAGTTGTCTACGGAGTCGTTTAGCTTGATGGATAAAGCTGCTCCTTTTCAGTCGTCCCATTGCTAGATTTTGGAATCTTTCCTTCATTGGATGACTTGGCATACACTGAAACTTTTCTGCTTGAATTAGTACTTTTGTGTCTCTGCGTTCGCCAAGTGTTTGCATTCTTCCCATTTTCTGCATCTCTGCTATGGGTGTTGATTTCATTGCTCCCAACATTATTCTAAGTGCCTGGTTTTGCACTTTATCTAGATCTTGTAATGTGGTGTTTGATGCAGGACACCACGCAGCTGAACCGTATTCCAGGTGTGGTCTTATGCCTTGCTGGTAAACTTTACTGAGTATATTTCCACTGGCTCCCCATGTGGTTCCACTTAGTTTTCTCAGGATAGCTAGCTTCCTCCTGGCTTTTGTTGTTGCTTTGTTTATGTGCTGCTTCCATGTCAGCTTATCATCAAAAGTAACTCCGAGGTATGTGGGTTGTTTGTCTTCTTTCAAGAGCTCTCCATCTATCTTGATATGACCAGCTTTTTGTTTTGGTGAGAGGGTAAAGAGTGTAGTGCTGCACTTATCTGTGTTAATGCTGATGCACCATCTATTAGCCCATAAGGTTAGGGCATCGATAGCTCTTTGTATTTGTTTAGTGGCCACTGTTGCATGTTCTTCCGTGCACCAGATCACCAGGTCGTCAGCATACATTGCCACTTTGATCCCGTGAGGTAGTTCAGCAACTAGGTCATTGATGTAAACCAAGAAAAGTGTGGGTGACAGGACTCCTCCCTGGGGGACTCCATGACGCAGTAGAACTTTCTTGCTCTTGCGACCATCTAATTGTACCCTGGCTCTTCTATTATGCAGGTATGCTTTTACCCATTTGTACATTCTTGAGCTAACCCTGCAATTTCGCAATTTCTTTAGGAGCCCTTCTTTCCAGACCTTATCAAATGCTTTCCTGAGGTCTATCCATGCTGCTAGTACCAGTTTCTTTTCTTGGAAGGCATCCTCAATCTCTTGGGAGAGGTAGGTTGCCTGATCTTCAGTAGAGTAGCACTGTCTGAAACCTGCTTGCTGTGATACCAGAAGGTTTTCACTTTCAAGGTACCACTGCATCCTAAGATTGATAATGCGTTCCATTGTTTTACATAGACAGCTTGTGAGGCTGATGGGCCTGTAGTTGGAGACTGTGTTGCCATCTTTTCCTGATTTGAGGAGTGGTATCATTATTGCTTCTCTCCACGCCTGTGGTACATTACCTGTGGACCAGCTTGTGTTAAAGATCTGCAGTAGCTTTGCTCTTGCTGCACTTCCCAGGTTTCTAATCATTTCATTGGACACTCCATCAGCTCCAGGGGACTTTTTCATTTTCAATTTGGATATTGCATGCTCCAGTTCTCTCATTGTGATTGGTGCCTCCATGACTTCAGGTATAGGTTCACCTTGTCCAATGTTTTGCTGGTTCTCTCGAACCTCCTGTTGTTTGTCTGGGCTGACTTTGACGTTATTGTCTTCTGCAAAGGAATCTGCAAAGTAATCAGCTGCATGTTTACCTGTTAAAATGTTTCTATCTTTATAAAGTGTGATCTTGGTATTTCTCCCTGTACCTTCATCATTTAGTTGTTTTACAAGTTTCCATAATTTCCTAGTATCTCTTTCTAGGTTCAGCGACTCTGTTTTTTCTTTCCAGCTGCTCCGTCTGGCTTGTAACTTGGCTCTTTGAAATTTAGCCTTTGTTTGCTGATATTTGTTGTGATGTTCTTGGCTAGGTCTGTTCTCGGCCTGCTTTCTAGATGTTTCCATCTCATTTTGCAGCTTTTCCAGTTCATCATTCCAGTAGGGTTTGTAGTTTTTGCGTGCCCCCCTGGGTATGGTTTTACTAGCAGCATGTAGTATACATCTATTAAATTCACTCACTGCTCTATTGATGTCTTTGTCCAAGTTCATGTCCTTAGCTAGAACACTGGTTAAATGCTGGTACATTTTCCAGTCTGCCCTCTTATAGTTCCACCTAGTGAGCGTGCTGCTGTCCTTGGTATATTCATTGTGAATTTCCAGAAATACTGGTCTGTGGTCACTACCCCCAAGCTGCTTTCCAACGACACGTGTGATGTTCCATTCCAGGCCTGGTGAGTAGAATGCCAGGTCTGGTGTAGAGGTGGTGTGCCATGCTCTCGAGTAGAAGGTTGGTGAGTCTGCTGGCTGGTTAATAAGAATGAGATTATTTTCATCCTGCCAGCTCTCAAGTTCCTCACCTCTCTTGTCGATATGATCGTAGCCCCAGCTCTGAGAGTGGCTGTTGAAGTCACCACACACCATAAGCCTTTCTTTGTCTGGAATTGTGTCTAGTGCCAATGGTTTATCATTTGGGCAGTAGTAGTTCAGGAGATGGAATTCTGCACTGTCTGTTTTTAGGTGGAGCATCTGGTATTCTGCCCCGTCCATGTATACTTCCAGCTGACATGCGCTGATATTGTTTTTAACTAGTGTCAGAATTCCACCCTTTCGCCTGTCTTTTCGGTCAGATCGGTAGCACTGGTAGCCTCTGATTTTGAAGGCTATGTCGCTGCTGAGGTGTGTTTCTTGGATACAGCATATATTTACTTGTTCTTCACTGAGGACATTTTCAAGTTCCAATTTTTTGCTGTATCCATCTCTTTTACTGTTAACACCCTCAGCATTCCAGTGCATTATTTTTATTGGTCGTTTGTTTGTTTGGCCAGTAGCTCTATTCCCTTGCCTCCTGGCTCCTCGGGGCAATTGAGAAGGACTTCCAGTAACTGAGGTTGGGCCCTTTCGAGGTATAGGGCCCGGCACCGTCCCTGCCTGAACGTCCGCCACAGGGCAGGCACCATAACGTTTATTAGATGCAGACATGTTTCCATTGTGTTTTATGCGTGGCAACCTGATTATCTGTGCGCCTTTTGGCTGGTTGCCTCCGTCTTCAGCACTCTGCTTACTTGGGCCGGACTATGGTCCTGCTCGAGTGGGAGTGCCCGACCAGTCTTAGTTTCCAGCCTCTGATGGCTGAACTAAGCCCCATCACCACTTCAAGGTTCTGGCCTCGATGGGGACGGAACATATAAATAGCAAGAGTCATTGACTCCCTGACATCAAAGAAAGATAAGTCTTGATATCTTGAGGTAGAATACATCTCACACAGCTACAGTAATGGGACTACTTTTCAGATTTATATTATTGAACATATGGCAAGGTATAACACTCAGAATAATAACTCTGAGTATCATCATCAGGTGCTGTCTTGATTGGTGTTCATCTTCTTTCATTCACTTGAAACATGTCTATATCTGTAATTCTGTCTCCTTAATAAAACTCACTGTCTTTTGTAGTTTATAGTGTCCCATAGAGCTTTGATGTTGACAGTGTTCTAAAAGATCTCAATTTTCAGGATCTTTTGTCAGGATCATTGTTGACCCTATGCCCTGCCACAATGTCAGACTATCTAATATTTCTCATGCTGTCATATATTTTGTCTTCAAGGATTCCATTCCATCAGTGACCCATGGGAATACATGCCCTTCACCATCTGCTAGAAGAGACTGAGCATCTATGAGTGTGACCTAAGTGCAACAATGTCAGTTTATAAACCAATAACATGCAAGTGAGCGAACATACATTAAGTGAAAATATTCTCGAATAGAAACTGGCTTCACAGCACGTGGGCATTCCCATAAGTGCTCTGCCCTCCGTTCCAGCAGCTATCTCATTGTGATGAGGTTATCTATTCCATCCATTAGTGTCACAATGACCCAGCAATCATGCTGAAATCAGATGTGCCTGGCCAAAAGTGCAGATATCGTATGTAAGATATAAACCATCATACAACACTTTTTTTTCCATCTGGACAACATTCTGTTAACCAGCAGGAGTATGAGAACAAACACAGAAGACATGCACACAACATAAAAGCAAATATTTCAAATATGATAATAGAAAATTAAAGTGGGACAAAATAAGAATACAAAAGGAGTCAAGAGATATTAAATGCTGGAGATAATTCATGCTATATAAATACATAGCAAGCATGTATTAAATCCACAAAACAGATACAAAAGGTATAAAAGGAATAAAATCACCAAATGTTACAATAAATTGAAGAAACACACATATGAAGTCTAATTCAAAACTCAACTTCTACAAGAGAACATTCTTCATTCAAATCAAAATAGTTCTGGCAGCAGATATCTATTAAATACTCAAAGTAGAATAGTTATGGCAACAGATGTCATAGGCTACATGTAAAATTAGAAATTACTGAAACTATTCATCTTATTTTAGTGTTGCTTTTTCACCCAACATATTTCCTATAAACTATTTGTGTTTTTTGGGGGTTTCAATTCCCCCCCCCCCCCCCAGGAATTATGATTAATTAAGCTCATCTTTCATATATCCATGGGAGTGTTCAGAGCTTCTTCTCATGTCTTTAAAATTCAAACTCTCAGATATATGCAATAGTCTGCTCCAACTCTCAGATAAATGCAATGGTTTGAGAAGTCTCCAACTCCCAGATATATGCCATGGTCTGCTCCAACTCTCAGATAAATGCAACAGTTTGAGAAGCCTCCAACTCTCAGATATATGCAATGGTCTGCCTCCAACTCTCAGATATATGCAATTGTCTGAGAAACCTCCAACTCTCAGATATATGCAATGGTCTGCCTCCAACTCTCAGATATATGCAATGGTCTGAGAAGCCTCCGACTCTCAGATATATGCAATTGTCTGAGTAGCCTTCAACTCTCAGATATATGCAATTGTCTGAGAAGCCTCCAACTTCCAGATATATGCAATGGTCTGCTCCAACTCTCAGATAAATGCAATGGTTTGAGAAGCCTCCAATTCCCAGATATATGCAATGGTCTGCCTCCAACTCTCAGATATATGCAATGGTCTGAGAAGCCTCCAACTCTCAGATATATGCAATGGTCTGCTCCAACTCTCAGATAAATGCAACGGTTTGAGAAGTCTCCAACTCTCAGATATGTGCAATTGTCTGAGAAGCCTTCAACTCTCAGATATATGCAATTGTCTGAGAAGCCTCCAAATCTCAGATATATGCAATTGTCTGAGAAGCCTCCAATTCCAGATATATGCAATGGTCTGCTCCAACTCTCAGATAAATGCTACGGTTTGAGAAGTCTCCAACTCTCAGATAGGTGCAATTGTCTGAGAAGCCTTCAACTCTCAGATATGTGCAATTGTCTGAGAAGCCTTCAACTCTCAGATATATGCAATTGTCTGAGAAGCCTCCAACTTTAAGATATATGCAATTGTCTGAGAAGCCTCCAACTTCCAGATATATGCAATGGTCTGCTCCAACTCTCAGATAAATGCAATGGTTTGAGAAGCCTCCAACTCCCAGATATATGCAATGGTCTGTTTCAACTCTCAGATAAATGCAACGGTTTGAGAAGCCTCCAACTCCCAGATATATGCAATGGCCTGACATACCCCCAACTCTCAGATATAAGTAATGTTATGACATACCCCAAACTCTCAGTTATATGTAACAGTCTGACATACCCCAAACTCTCAGATATATGTAATGTCATGACATACCCCCAACTCTCAGATATATGTAATGGTCAGAGATGCCTTCAACTCTCAGGTATAAGCAATGGTTTTAGAAGCCTCCAACTTAGAAGTGTATATGTGTGTATGAAGAAAGCATGTTCATACATTGCTTTTGTATGCAAACATACAGGTAGTGTCATTCTATATGAAGTTTAAAGATATTATTGCAGAAGTAGTACATTACATTCATTGGTTTCAGAATGTAATTAAGAATGTTTATCTATTGAAAGGAACATTACATTCATCCACTTGAGAAAGCCTAATTGTATCTTCCTTTATGAATGTCACAGAATTACTAGTGAAAGACATACATTTCATTAATTGACTTGTAAAGGTAATTGTGTGAAAGTTTATCTGTTAAAAGATAAATTACATTTATTGAGTTAAGAATGCCAAGATATTTCTTTCTTTATGAATGTCAAATATCTTACAAGTGTAAGTGGTACATTAAATTCATTGATTTGCGAAATAAATGGTGCATATGGAACAAAATAATATTGGCTTGTCAAATGCATGGTTTGGGTAAAATGCATTGTCATTTCTTGTTGGCAGAAAAAATGTCTACTCATAATATGATTGCATCATTTTCTGTGACTTTTCTGCTACACATTATTAACACATTTTCTAATTTTAGTGTTACCCCTTCATTAAGAACTTCTAGCAACAGTTCTAATGAAAAATAAATGCATGATGGTGTTCTTTTTATAATTATTATTACATATATTTATTTACATTAATAAACCCACCATTCTGTGTCATACACAGAACACAACAAACAACACAATGGGAAATGTTTCCGTCATCTAGGTTTTTCCCCAAACAATACTTACATAAAACATAAGGTCGATCAGCTTTACAATGAACAAACAGACTACCAGAGTAAGGGCAAGAAAACATACAGATAACAGTATACAAGACAATTTCAACATTAAGGTCTTTTTTCAAGAAAATACATGACAGTGAACACACAGTAACAACAGCAAAAATAAAGACACTATCACAAATGCATTTGGCGTAGACATTTAACAGCAAAAACATCCAAGGTAACAATGATGCACGTATTCACAAGTATTATTATTGAGACACGCATTAACAAAAATATGAGGCATGAGAAGAAAAAAACAAAACAATGCATGAGACATGAATGACAGCACAACAAAGTCCCCCACCACTCAACTATATATAAATAATCTACAGTGTTCATTTTCAAACTTCCACTGGATCTTTCTTGTAACAGAACAATTGTCCTACTAGATTTTCCAACACGATGTAGTCCAGAGAATGGAAATGCGTTGTTTCAGTTTTATTTGTGTCAATAGTCAGACACATCCATCTTTTGCGGAATATAAACAAATGATCGATCTGTATTAAGAACAAATGGCTTAAGGTAATGGCTTTCCCACTAATTCACTTTATGGACATCTGTGTATGCCAGACTTGGACACATTTTACAGGCTGATACTATTTTGTTCCACATGAAACAAATTAAGTTGTGTTTTACTATGAGTTTTAAAGATATTACTAGCTTACATATTACATTACATTCATTGACTTGAGAAAGCAATTGTGAAAGTTTATTTGTTGAAAGGTAACTCACGCTTTGCACATTTTCGTCCATGGTAACCTGCTGCACAAATGCATTTCCCTGTTTCTGGATCACATAAGTGACTTTCACAGTGGCACTCTTCTCGACAATATTTCCCATACAGCCCCGGGGGACAAGCTGATTGATGGGTGGGTCATGAACATAGTCATCAAGTGGGAGGGTTCAGCAGGATGCAACATAAGGGAATATGGTAATAAAAAGCAAACAAAAACACAAGTAAAGCAATTACAAAATAAATTACATTTAGGGTAGAAATTCAAAACAAATAATAAAGCATAAGTTACAAAAATGTGCAAACACAACATGGATAAATAAATAAGATTATGCAGCACAAGTTAGTTATAAGATTGAGTTTGCTCTTCATAATCTCTGTCCAACATGTGGCTGGAACTGTGCTTGCTCAAACAATAGCAAGTATAGTTCCCATGATATTTTAAAATATATTATGTGATAAACGCCACTGCGTTGCCTGAACCCGAGAGGGGAGCAAAGAATAGTGACACTGTTACCTATCATGCACATCGTAAGAGGTAATTTTTATGTAATTTTTTTTAGGTTTTGGGGGTGGAATCGGTTGTTCCATTTCATAGGAGTCAGAGTGACCCATATGTCATATTGAAGTCGGATATGTTGGGCCAAAAGGTGCAAATATATCACAGTCAAGCTGTAAACCATAATGCAGTGCATTCTGTCTCTAGACTACATCCTGCTAATATGTGCAGGACTTTCGCGAATGAAAACAGAAGGAGATATATATTAACTCTTTATCTGCATAAATATTTTTCTACTCTGCCTTAATGTATTTAGAATAAACTATAAAAATTGAGGTTTTAGCTGCTTCTGGCAGCAGGAGTCTGTTTAACCGGCTGTTTTAGTGGCTTTCCAGCAATAAGTAGTTAAAACTAGAACAAATCTTTGGCAAAGTATCATGTATTAATCTATCAATGTGACGTTCTTTTGCAGAACATTGTCCTCATGATGATCACTCTGTAAGCCTATTGGTTCTTTGCAAGATGTCCAGCTTTACAGTCTCATGTTCAGAAGGTCTTCACTAAGGTACTTTCTCTCTCTATGTTTCATGTCCTTTGCAGAAGCTCGTCCTCATTGCCACTCTGTAAGCCTCATGGTTCTGTGCGAGCTGCCCAGCTTCTTCCAGTGTCATGTTCAGAATGTCTTTGATGTCATGTGTCCTTTGTAGTCTTGGTCTGCCTCTTGTTCTCTTTCCCGGAACTTTCCTCTTCATGATTAATATTTCCAAACCAATGTGTTTTTTTATATGTTTGAAATATTTAAGTTTTCATTTTTTTTATAGTTAAGAGGAGCCAGTCATCTTCTATGTTGAGACCTTTGTGAACATCAACAATCAGGTACTATCAGTAAATCTAAATCTGATCAAAGTAAGTAAATTTCAAGCATAAATTTATGACTGTGAAACATGCACATTTAATAAAGTAGTGACAAAGAGAATTACGTCCTTTGAAATGAGATACCACACATAAATATTGAGAATATCATGGACAGCAAAAAGAAACCAATCAAGAAGTGTTAAGAACATTAAATGCCTTAAAAGGGCTGACTCTTTAATAGCATGACAATAAAGTTGAGGTTTCTTTGGCTAAATACAGAAACATAGCAGAATGGAAAAACTAGAATTAAGACAACAATGGACAGTGTTTAAATATGTCCTTGGCAAGCGGCAAATAAGCTCGCACAGAATCGTGAGTTGCTCTGAGCATCCATAAAAGAAGATTATGTTCTGGAAAGACTATGATATTTGAATATATGTATTAAAATATATGTTAATGCACCTTCAAAATACAGATGCATAGATTGTTTCAACAGTTCCTTTTCTTCCATGAAACTTTGAGACTCAGACCTACTTTCACCAATCTGTTTTTTTGTTGTTGCCAAGAATGCCATGCCACAGGTAGCTGGTATCTATTGTAGTACTAGTGTAATTTTCCTGAATAATTGAAAGATGCTTTGTCTGATGTCTTAGTGTGTCTTCTTTGGTGCATGGATGGTTGGTAAAACTGATTGTGAATCACTGTAGATTGTGATCTTCTATGATATGAACTCTGAATTATTACACATTTGAACAGCTATGAGTATGACAGTTGCTTTGATATTTGCAGTTGCTAGGGTCTGATATGATTTACTTCGGTATTGACTCTAGTATGTCCAGATTGAAACTAAAGATAAGGGATTGATTTCTTCTGTAGAGTTTGTTGGTGTTGTCATCATGTAGATAACTATTTATAAAACCGATTAAATAGGTTTCCCAGAGTCTACAATAACAAAATTTCCAGTTTTATAGTACATCTCCCATTCATTTAATTTATGTTGTAATTGTTATTTGGTGTGTCATTTCACTAAACACTTTTTGACCAGTCAGTCCACTTGCCCATCTGTTGTGCAAGTTTTTCTTGAGGCTTCGTATTGGATGAGTGTTTCTCTTGCCAGTTATCTGGAGGATTAGGAGTCTGTGTAAGTTTTCCTGAAATATTTTGTTTATAGGTGTCCTTTAAACCATTTTGACTTATTTTAATATTGTTTATATTGTATGATTGATTGATTGAGAATCCCAGGAATTGTGAGTGCTCAACTCTTACTCCTATGTGCAGTGGGGTGGGTTTTTTTTAGCTTTCTTTCATACTCAGGAGACTTCAGCTTTCGGCTTAGATTTATATATTTTCTTCACAGATATTTGGATATGTGTGATGTCAGCAGTTTAGGCTATTTCTATTTCACCAAGGAAGAGTTTAGAAGTATTCTATCTTAAAAAGAAAAGATGATGTGCTTTACATTTGCGACAGGTTTGCAGATTGAAAATGATTCCAGACCTGAACAAAGATTAACTCTAAATGCATAACTCAATATGCAGCCATTATCAATACATAGTTCAGTCATACACAATTATGTGTTTTGCCTGATGTGTTGCCAGACTTGTGTGAGGGTGTTGAGTATCAGAGAGAAGCTGTTCTGCTGGATGATCAAACTCTGTACAAATTTCAAATTTAATTTTGTCATTGTCTAGATGTAAGCTTGCAAATTGATTATCTCTCCTTGTGAGATCACACCCAAAATAATATCCCCTTCATTATCCTAAAGACAGTGATCATGACCTTTCCTGCCAAAGGAGTTGTCTTGAATTTATTTCTTCATGGTGATTGCAGACGATGCCACTCTATCAACTACCTTTGTCTCACACTGAAAATTATGCACCCATGTTTTGTTAACTTTAATGATCATGGAAGCGCAGAAATGCTTCAACAATTCAACAGAAATTGCCCTGTGAAATATGCTGCAATTTGAGAGAAGCCCACCTTTTCAAACCTTTGAAAATCCCAGTTTTTATAATTTCAATTGCAGTCCCGTACTGACTAAAAGCTACAAAACAAATTGTTAGCTAGTAATTTGTCTAGCAAGGCGAATAACATCAGTAATCTTCAGCATGTCTAGCATGGTTGTTATGGCAGGTTGTTCAGAGTGTGGCAGATCATGCAATTCCATATCTTTTCTACTAGGCTTGAATTTTATTACAACAACTAACAGTGCTCCTATTGATTGCACATCTTCCATACACCCTATCTGATGTGTTATATTAGGCCTTCTATAGAGAACATAAGACAAGTGTAGGTAAGAAATCAAATAGAGATGTACACAGGTTCACATGAACAATTACTTTAAAATGTGAAATAACAAAAACTTTCATGGTTTAGACATGTATGCTGAAATGATTCTTTATGAAAAACAATACTACAGGGAACAATCAAAGGTGGAAGAAGCAGAGGAAAACAAAGAAAATAATGGACAGACATCACGGATTAGACAAGCCGGAATTTTTCCTAACTAATCTGCATTGCTAAAGATAGAAATCGATAATCGATGGAGGAATGTGTTGACACATCCAATGTGGTACCCCCACAATCCTGATTCTGTGTGTTGATGAGTTCAATGTGGTACTCATGCAACCCTGACGGGTTATAGTATATACAGTACACAAATATTTGTAAATATTTAAGTTTTTTTTTCTCTGCCTTGGGGAAATTTATCACAATTCACTGTTTGTAATGCAAGTTGCTGAGGGATGCCATTATAATGGTAATGCACAGCTGTACCAATTGTTTAAATGTGGTGCAGTTTCATACACAAAATCAGAATATTTACAATTTAAAGTAACAATGTTCATATCTGTCTATTATTAGATGAGATAAACAATGTGGTGCATTACTTACTTCCTCTCATATAAACGCATCCCCAACATTGTATAAAGTATTGCAACCAGAAGGTAAAGTTATACATCAGGTTATGTGATGTTAATGAATATAAAAACACAGAAACAGTTCATTTGAAACATATACCAAAAAAGATAATTTTTTAAAGATATTGTACAAAGCACTTACATTCGTCGCACCTAGGACCCGCCCACCCTGTAATTTACAAAGCACTTACATTCGTCGCACCTAGGACCCGCCCACCCTGTAATTTACAAAGCACTTACATTCGTCGCATCTAGGACCTGCCCACCCTGCTGGACATTCTCTCAGACAATGGCCGGTGATATGGTTACACTTTGTTCCATCAGTACAGTCACAAATCTTTTCACAGTTCTTGCCAAAGAAACCGGCCTTACATTGGCTGTCACAGCGATCTCCTTCATAGCCAGGCTTGCAGACACAAACTCCAGTCTACGAGAAAAACAGTAGATTATAAATGACATTGACAATTATTACTACAGGTAAATATTGCAATTCTGAGAATTATAATTTATGCTTGACAAAGTCACCAATACCAAGACATTTACAGGTGCCAATGTTTCATGCTGTAGGTTACCATTGATAGTAGTTATCTATAATCTATACTTTTTCTGAAAATATCCAATATCAGAATGAACACTAAGGCTTTAAATGGATGACTTAGATGGAGATCCTATGGATATGCTCAGAATGTAGCTCCAACAGTCAGGTAATCACAAATCATTTAATATGTGTCTAAGGATAGTGATTTTTAAGGTTGTTATTATGTCAGCCAATAAAAGGTATTGAACCTTTTCTCATCCACGAGCCTGGAGTTAAGGAAAAACTCGACAGAAGAGTCTGACCCAGGCTCTTTCACCTTCTTAGCCAAGACGTCTATCACTGACATGGTGAATCCTCTGTCCAAATCCAAGTCTCACGACACGTTTAGAAGCAAGGTGTGTTCTTGAGCTAAACGGCCTTGTGCCATTTGTGCCCGAGCCCATCGGGTACTGAACCCTTTCTCTCTGCTGGCATTTTATCGGTATAGGAAAGCTTGACAGCAGAGTTGAGTCAGGGCTGCCTTTGTTGTCCTGTGTGTGCCTGAGCCCATCGGATACGGAACCCTTCCTCTCCATTAGCATGTTTCCGGTATAGGACAGCTCGAAATTAGAGTTTGGCCAAGACTGCTTTCTTTGCCGGTCACCCACGATTGGGTCTGGGTATGTGCCAGGAAGGAGCACAGATAACTAGAAGCTTGTCTCGAGCTAACAGTTCTGATTTCTTTGGAACATTTTTCCTTGTTATTTGCACTTGGCGCTGCTCTTTGGCACTGTGCTGCCCTTTAATTGTACTCAGTATGTTGTCTTTTCATCTCTCGCCGTGTATTTACCTTTTTTGTGTCATTTTCATTGGCCGCCCCTCCAATGCTCAGACCAGACTGACTAGTGTCACTGTGTGTCAGCAGTGCCACTGCATGTGTTGGCGCAGTGGTGTCGGAGATATTGACTTTCTTTTTTGCAGTAAATTATCTTTCCATCTGCTGCCTCCACATTCACGGACACGATCCCCAAAAGGTTTAGCCAGAATCAGCATTAGCAGTTGTATTTCTGTTTTCCAGGGTGGGACATGAGGAGGTACTTTTGGGATCTTGGTTATATGCGAACCCTACGTCCACCGAGAGCTGTGCAGTACGCTTTGCACCCCATCAGTGACTCAAAAGTCACGCTGAAGTCAGATGTCAGAATGAAAGGCGAAGATATTACAGCCAAGCTCTAGACTATTTCCTGCTAACCTGCAGGCATTTGACAATGAACATCGGAAATGAAAAATAAAAATAAAACTTTAAGAACTGTGATGCATAAAAGAGACATTACAAAGAAATTTAGTTCACACCAAAACCAAAACTTAAGTGGAAGCATGTAATTTAGAGCATACTGTTCATGAAATGTACTACACTCGCACATAAAGAATAAACAAATGACCTTTTTTTTTAAGTTAGTAAAGAACTTTGCACAGAAATATTTACTGTTCAGGCATCTTCAGATTTGCTCACATGGGAAGAAATTAGTGAGATTACAAGTAGGCCTACTCACCAAGGAATCTAATATATATATATATATATATAATATATAGCAACAATTTTTAACTAAGACTGCCAAGAAATCTGAAACCATACAAATAAATCATGGATTTCTCTTACCTCAGGATCACAACCTTGAGAATTTTCAGTATTACAATCACACTGACCCATACAGTTGGAGCCATATGTAAATGGAGGGCAAGGTTGGTTGCAGGATGGCCCAAATCTTCCAGGACGGCAGTTGCAGAACCCATACTTTTTATTACAGTACCCACTTGCGCACTGTTGTGGACAAATCTGGACAAATGAAAGATGATGCTTGTTACAAGATACAAGAAAGATAAATAAAACAATGTCTTATTCTATGGTTCTTTGTCACATCTTACCTCAATTTCTTACTTTTGTCTTCTATCAAATAAACCACATGGACGACAAAGGGATGTAGATCAGCAGACATTGTACTTTATTCTTCTTGTGGCAGACTCCTAGGTGACAGGGAATGCTAGATGTGCCATCACTGTGGATGGGTCAACAAATTTGACAAAAGACAGATAGTTGGCCCAGAAGTGTGTGCTGTATTTGGGACAGGATGTGGGAACCCCGGCGTATCTATGCTTTTGAGATGCTATATGAATCAGGGTGTCGACTCAATTATACAAATGAGAAAAATCTGTACTTTTGTCAGAAAGGCTATTGGCTGTCAAGAGTTACCTGATCGCAGCTATAAATAACCGAACTGTCAGAGGATATTAGACAAAGTGGAGAGTGTCACAGCAACAAAACAAAAAAGCCATAACAATAATGATAATGTATTATTGTCACTGGTAACTTATATTTATAAAGTCCTTATTCCTTTGTGTTTTGTTATTTCTCATTGTCATTAGTTTTACAATTTATTAGTTATATCAGTAACCAGTGACAATAATACATTATCATAACTGTCATCACTCCACACACCTAAAGGGATTATTTCATCATCAACACATCATGGATAAAAGAGGAATGTCTCATAGTATAATTACAAAAATAAGTATCACCTTGTCACATTTATCTCCATAGAACCCAGGAGGACATCCATCTTCACAGAACTCTCCTTCAATTCCACCAGGACATTTACAGCCTCCTGTCACATGGTTGCATTTACCACCATTTTTACAACGACATGGGCTGTTGCAGTCATTGCCGTAGGTTCCCTGAAACAGTTGCACACAAAGAAATAACTTGGATACATAGATCACAGATAAATTGAGGAAATGATCTCATATTTCTTCATCCTTGTTTATTCTAAATGGGGCAGCTATGATTTTAAAAATATCTGTTGGATTTAATCATCGTCAAGTATTTTCTTAACATCAAAGATTGGCTACAACCAAGCCGTTCTCCATAACAACCCCATTCTGATCCCAAACATCATCACTTATCTTAAATGATCTGACTTTTTCCGTGCTTTTCATTGTCTGGCACCACAAAGTATAAGCAAAATGACCAATGATCAGTCATATCAGCAAACTTAAGTGATATTGTTTGGGATCAGCGTGCAGGGCTATTTTGGAGAAGTGCTTGCTACAAAAGACCTTCAACATCATAGGTCACTTGCCTTGATGGTACATTGTGACAGACTGTATTTTGTCAATTTCATGAGACTTCTTCTCTCTCTTCTATTTCAGCGACTTCATCCTACTTGTATCTCTTCTTGTTTCATGATACTTCATTCCACTTGTATTTCTTCTTGTTTCATGAGACTTCATCCCACTTGTACTTTTTCTTGATTAGGAACCAGCATTATGGTATGGCACTGATGCATTTTCATAAATGCTTAACTCGCAGTCCATCTGCTAGCAAAAGGTATATAAGCTCAGTGTCCTAGTCAGTCAATTGTACCTGTTACTCAATACTGAGTAGGACTGCAGTAAATTTGATCTTCCTGATGAAAAGTAAACACGCATTGGAGTAATGAAAGTTTAAGAATCACTGTAAGAACACAGGAAAACCAAAAAAATATGGACATTTCGACCAAATTGTTCTATTTTTAAGATTAGTGATTATCTGAATGGACAGTGGTACATTCTGGGTATTCCGTAGAGTTGTCTCTTTCAACAGATGGTGAAGAGTATGAATGGTGATAGTTCCTGTGGCAAGTCTATTAATAATTCCCCTCTGCTACCTCCTTGAGCATTTCTAAACTTAGTCAATTTTCTTCTTCTTTCACAGTTTGACATGTCTACACAGCAAGTCCTGTATTTTTAATAAATGCTGCTGTATTTGAAAGCTCCTCAGTGCTCCCATACATCTTTCTGTGGATACCCATCTCTGTGGGCCAGTGTTCTTCCCTTAACTGGTTTAGTGTATTGCAGTCTTGCAGGATATGTTCAGCGGTCTGTGCCTGCCCACAAGTGCACAGAGGTGATAGGACCAATCTTAGTCTATTTAAGTGGCTGTTTAATCTGTTGTGTCTTGTTCTGAGGTGGAAGATAATAACCTGTTCTGCTCTGTCGAGATAGTGGTAATTGTCTTTTCGGTGGTCGACTTTCCTGATGGCTTTCCTCCAAGGAGAAGAGCTCGTGGCCTGGTAGGTCTAAACATATTGCTGCAGCGATGTGGTTTAAATGCACTCTTCTACATAATGAGGTAGCTAACCAAACCTTCCTAAGTCAACTATTATTTCATCCATAGCAGTTTACATTACTATTTTTTGCTCCTATTTTAGTCCAAATGATACATAAGTCGATTGTATACAATAACTATATTGTATACATACCGGTAAGTCGATTTACAAACACAAAAAATATATCACTTTCATACACTCTCATACCTCTGGACAGATTTCATTACACAAGGTCCCTCTCCACCCAGGCTGGCAAAGGCAAGCATCCTGCTGCTGGTTACACCTGGCACCATTCAGACAATTCTTGCAAGTGAACAAACAGTCAGGTCCAAATGTTCCTGGGATGCATCCTGGATTCACCAAAGTTAAAAAAAAAAAAAAGAATAATTAATTTTAAAACATCATAATGTGTTAGGTATATTGTTGCTTTGTGTTAAGTATCTTCTTCTTACTCCGCATTCATTCTGATAATCCTGCTGGATCTCTCTTGTAGCAGGACAATTGTCCTGCCAGATTTCCAGTGGGATAAAGAATGAAAATGTGTTGTGTTGCCATTTTACTTGTGCCAATGGTCTGACACATTCGTCTTTGGCGGAGCAATTGGTCTCAAACTCTCACTGAAGTAAGATGTGTCTGTCCTAAAGGAGCAAATATCGCAGCTAAGCTGTAAATCATGTCACAACACATTCTGTTCTCCGGACTACATCCTGCTAATCTGCAGGAGTCTGAGAATGAATGCAGAAGAAGAACCTCCTGCTGGATCTCTCTTGTAACAGGACAATGATCATACAGACTAGATAGCAGGATGTAGTTCAGAAAACGGAGATGTGTCACTGTTTTATTTGCACTAATAACCTGACACATCCAACTTCAGCAGTTACCTATATTAACACTCATCATTATTCATCCACTGTACTATAATTTCCTTAGAATTGTCATCACAACAATTTACTTGTTACAAGTGTGGGGAGGAGATTTTGTAGGTTGAGATAATAAAGGTTACTTTGTCATAGCTATTGCCATGTTTGTGATCCCTTTCAACTTTGCTTTGTGATCGTGGACAGTGTTGTTCTTAACTCATTGTGTGTTTAGTAGTGATCTTGATAAAAGCTTTTTGGTCAAAACACCAATTTTTGTGTTATCCATGTGTTTCCAATGATTAGTGAAACTTCATTTCCCTGTTTCCAAGCTGTGCCTGTTGAATAACAATTTTTCTGCATTTGTTACCTATTAACTATTTCAATTTCCTAAAGTTTGAGCCCCTTTTCTACAGGTGTGTTATCCCAAAGATAATACGAATGATATTTTAATGAAAACAATATTCATGAAAGTGTTACCTTCTGCTCTCATTTTTAAACTGCAGAATTACAGGATGTAGTCTAGAGGACAGTGTCTTGTGTCATTGTTTACATATTAGCGGCAATATGTGTACATTTTGACTTGACACATCTGACTTAAAGCACTAGACTTTTGGTGGGATAGAGAACTTTGGACCAAAATATAGATTTGTTCAAGAATTTTGGGTTGAAATTTAGATTTGTAGGAGGATTTTGGGCTGAAATACAGATTTGTAGAAGTGGTAGGTAGGTGATGAGTTTACTTCTCCTTTGGAGAGGTGCGCCGCTTTTAACCAGTGGAAAATTACTGAGTAGGCTATATTAGGACGCACAACCACAAATTTTTAGAGGTGACAAAGATTTCTAAAGATGAAGTGTAAAAGAGATTTGAGCTGAAAAAATACAGCATGATCCTCTGGAAGTTGGCTGAAATGACTATTTCACAATAATGGTAATGACCTTTGAAAATTCTGCTGGACATTATTCTGTTTTATTTTTACAAATGGACTATGGGCAAGAGAATCTCCACCATAATCACTAGATGATCAGTTCAGAGACGGTCTTGGTTGTGTTATCATGCCACTACACTATTTCCATGCTTTTAATTATGTTCAACAACCATGAAGCTTGTATTCATTTATCTGACCGTTTTACAGAAACCTTCTGAACTTGACACTGGAAGAAGCTGGGCAGCTTCAACAGAATCAAGAGGTTTACATAGTGGCAGTGAGGACAACGTTCTGTGAAGGACACATCACACAAAGAGAGAGAGAGAGATGTTGCGCAATTGCTGCCCCTCATCTGCAGCAGTTCACTACCGATCAGCATAAGTAATGACTGCAGATTATTATTTGCAGACACTGGACATGTCATAAGTACTCCGATCCCCATCGCAATAAATCCATCAATATAGCAGCTAAGAGTTTCAGTCTCTTCATTTATCTAATGTTTCTCTTTATGGGCTGTTTCGATCTTTCCACCAATGCCACGCAATTTTGAGATTGACGACGATTCAAATTTTTGAAAATCTTCAGAGTGGACGAGGTGGTCTCTTAGCAAATTAACTATGTCTGATCGAGCCATTGATGTACCTATTTACCCTGAGGCCATGCTCACCACTGTATTGGCCCACTCATTATCCTGAACACTCAGATATCCTAGTATAATATAAAGGTAAAATTCAAAAGTTCAGTATTGCTAGATGTAATTCTACAATTTAAGTTTCTATGTACACATCCACTTCCCATTAGACAGACAGGCATTCCTGTTTCAAGTACCCCTACTTTATAAAAATATGTTTGTCCATGAGTTGTTGGAACACAAAAGGAGAGAAACAAATAGCAACAATGTGATTTGCCATCCATGTCATAAAATGTGACTAAGGAGGTTTTCAAGGTGGAGATGATTGTTTCACTCAACAAAGGATCAAAGTGATCCAGAAGCCAGGCTGAAGTTGGATGTGTCATGCAAACAGGCAGAGATATAACAACTGAGCTGTAAACAATAATACAACACATTCCGTTCTCTGGATTACATCGTGCCAAACTGAAGGAGCTTGAGGATGAATGTAGAAGACATGAATAAGTTAACTCACTGACCAGATGACCATGATGACGTGTGATTCATGATATCAGTACTGTTCTTATATCTGAGGATTCAACATATAATCATCATCATCATCACGTGACATATTCTTTTCAGAACGTTGTCTTTGCAATTTATGTCCTGAACTTGACTCTCCCTGTGCCAATCTGCCTGCCTCCTCCAGTGATATCTTTATAAAGTCTATGATGTCATCTGTCCATCTCCTTCTACCTCTTCTTCCACTTCCTGCAATTCTGCCCTCTAATATGTGTCTTTCCATGCCATTGTGTCTTTTCATATGTCCAAAATATTTCAATTTTCTATGTAATATTGTATTCACCAACTATTCTTCCTCCATATTCAGCATATTCAAAATCTCACTGTTCTTTATCTTTCCTATCCAGGAAATTCTTAATATTGCACTATAACACTTCAATTTGAAAGCAGATAATCTTTTTACCATTGTTCTATTTATTGTCCAAGTCTCACTGCCATAAGTTGCAACTGGAAAAATGTATGATCTAAGAAGTATAACTTTTGTCTCTTTATAACAATTTTTCTATATATTTTTCATTTCTTTTAATTTCGTTATTGCTATCATTATTGCTTAATCTTTAACCTAATTTCCATTGTACAATCACCTACGCTGTTTATATTTGCACCCAGATAATCAAACTTGTTGACGTTTTCCAGTTTTAGGTTTTCTCTTTTAATTCTTGATGTTTCTTTGGTTTTATCTGTTGTCATGATCTTGGTTTTCTGTTTGTTTAGTTGAAGGTTTTGTTCTTCATTGTATGCTTTTATTTTAATGATCATCCTTTCTAGTCCTAGAAAGTGTGTAGTTAGAAGTACCCTATCATATCTCTGGTATTTCTTATCCTCTTATATTTAGGGGATGGAATTTTGTATGCTCTTTGCCGTTCCTTTCTTTCCTCATGATTCTTTCTGCATATATATTATATAAGTATGTCGATAGATTGCAACCCTATCTTACCCCACTATCTACCAAAAACCATTCTAAGATATCACCATCAATTAGCACAGCTGCTTGTTGCTTATAGTAGAGTGATTCAATAAGATATGTTAGATGTTTGGAAGCCCATTTCTATCATTATTTCCCATAGTTGTTGTTGATGTACACAATTAAATGTTTTGGAATAGTCGATAAAACATATGTATAGATGTACTTTGGATTTTCTACATTTTTCAATAATGATTCTCATATTTAGTAAATGATCTTTTGTGTCTCTGCTGGATCAAACTCCTGCTTGTATTTTGTTAACGGTTTCTAATTTTTGCTTTATTCTTTTCATAACTATTCTTAGTAAGATCTTGCTCGCTAGGCTAATTAATGCTACTGTTCTATTGTTAGTACATAATTGAAGATCATTTTCTTTTGGTATGGGGGATATATATTGATTTTATCCATTCTTCGGGCCATGTTCCGCTATTCAAAATCTTGCAGACTAAACCTATGGTATATGTCTGCGCTTGCTTCTTCTCCAGTTTGTGTCAATTCTGTGTTAATACCATAATTTCCTGAAACTTTATATTTCTTCACATTTTTTATTGCCAGTCTAATTTCATCTATCGCTGGATCTGGTTCTTTTGCTGTTTCATTTGTGTTTACTTCTGAGATATGTTGTGCACCATTGTACATCTCTTAACAGTAATCTTTTCATCTTTGTATTATCTCTTTCCCTTTTTTTGGTATTTTCCCTGTTTAATTACTTTTAGTGTTGGTTTGAAGTAGTTTTATTTTAATCCTTGCGTTAATTTAAACATATTTTTGTGTTTTCTTGCTGTTTGCAATCTTCCACTTTCCTGCATGACGTGATTATGTATTGTTATTTGTCATACTTAATTTTTTGTTTTATTAGCTTTGATATTTTCCTGTATTCCTCATTGTTGTTTTTTTTTAATTTTTTCTTTTTAATGTTTTCCATAGTTTTGATATAAATTCTTGATGTTTCCTTACCTTTTTAGGTATGATTTTTTTCTGCTGTTTGAATGAAGATTTCCAACTTATATATGTTGGATATATTCTTAGATACATGAACATTACTGATATCATCATGGTCATCTGGTCAGTAAGTTCTCTTAAACAAACATTCATTATTACAGAAACTTTAGAGTGAAAAGAACTCTTTTAACAATCCAGGTTGATTAGGATTACATGGCTGAGCTTTAACTTTTCCAAGCAGAAAATAGTGAAATAGGTTGAGTTGTGGTACTGCCTACAGTGACAACCACATATCCTCTAATATAAATATAGTATGACTGCGCATACACACATTATAAATATAGTTTGATTTTACTTGCCAACAATGTGACGTAATTTTGTGTGCATTAAAATGGTGTCATGAAAGCAATATGTCTGCGACAACTAATTCTCAAATTGTACACTGTCTTAATACCTTATTCTAGAAATAATACAGTATAATCCTAACCCTAATAGTTTATTCTCTATTCCTACCCCCAGCAGTTTATTCTACAAATAGTACAGTCTAACACTAACATTAATAATGATTATTCCTACACTCAGAAGCTTATTCTAAAACTAATTCAGTCTAACCCTAACCCAAAAACACTAATAAATCCATATGAAAATATACCCCAAAACAACTCACTCTTAAAACAGAGTCCACAAACCTAAATACTTGCATAAACTGACATTTGTGATTTAACACTATCAACCATGCACAATTACTTTAAAAACGAATTAAATCAATGCACCAAATAACACACCAATAGACAAATGTGTGTACACTATAGAAATCCCTGTTTATATTATATTATATAACCAACATTATAGGACTTTTTTTAAAATGACATCACTTATTTACTTCTACAGTTGTCTGAGTAGACAGGACCTTGAGTTGTTTATTTTACATTAAAATGAAACAAACTTTGACATCAAAAAGACTCCTGACGATTGAGGCTTGTTTTCTATCATTACTATCTATCTGTGTGATGTATCCATTACAGACCATTATTATTTCCATTCTGTAAGCCTCTTAGTTCTATACAATTGCCCAGCATCTTTCAGTATCCTGTTCAGGTTTTCTATATCATGTGTCCAATATAGTCTTGGTCTGCTTCTTGCTCTCTAATTTTGAGGAGCCAGTCTTCTATGTTCTGGTCTTTGCAGACATCTGCATTAGTTCATCTTTCTATTCATGATAGGACCTGTCTATAACATTTCATTTCGAATGCCGATATTGTCATTGCCTACATATTACAAAAATAAGATGCAGCTGGAATAATATAATTAATACACAATTTATAAATTACTATAATTATTTCAAAATATATTTTACTTTATAGCTCTGTCCCTATTTAATCCACAACATTGATTACACTGGGTCAACATTTATGAATTCACATATTTATTTAGTGATACTACTAAAAATAAGATAAAGGGTCACTTGTAAAATTTAAAAATTAGGAGTCAATTATATTTCATTCCTATAAATCTATCTATGTGAAGTGTCCTTTGCAGAACGTTTTCCTCACTGCTACTCTGTACGCCTCTCGGTTCTATGCAAGCTGCCCAGCTTCTTCTTCACTATATATAATTTCCAAAAATTCAGAGAAGAACCAGTAATCAGATATGGGATATAGTAACACAAATACCAAAGTAATAATAGTGAAAAAATAAATATCTGTAAGTAAAGAAATGTATATATTTCATCACATTGCTGACATAATGGTGAAATAAAGAGTGTCAGAACTTGCCACTAATGAAAAATTAGTCCACATCACATGCTTTTTTAAATATAATTAGCCATGACAATTAATCAGTTATTATGGGCAGTTGCTTGAATATTTGAAAAAAATCATGATTAATCCCAAATTCTCTGCAAAATGGAATGACCTTTCACCTATTTTGAGCAGTATGATATTAATAAAGAAGAGGCTTAACATGCACAAAGTTGTTATATAAGTTGAAAAGGCATAGAGGATTGACTTTATTGTACTTGGGTTACCCCATATGTACTCTGCCCATCTAGACGAAGCGGCATGCTGCTGGCTAAGATTATCAATCATAGCACGTAACTCCATAGCTTCAAATGATAATCCCCGGGGATCTCAGAAAAAAATCCACTTTATAAACAAGACGCCGTGAGCGGGATTCGAACCCATGAACTCTTGAGCACAAAGCAAACGGCTTAACCACTATGCCAGGGAGACTCTCTTGATATATGTAAGTATCAGTTATGTATATTTTAGATTTTATTAGCTTCTGTTTTGGCATGCTAAACAATATAATCAAGTTTGTAAACATGCCATATTACTTGGAGGAGATACATATCTTTCTAGCCACCCTTGGAGAGCACAGGGATAACAAGGTAGTATAATACAAGCAAACTGCAGAAGGGCACACTTTCTCAAAGTGGCCAAAAGAAGTGCTACAAGGATTAATTAAAGACCTCAGTGAACAACTTTGAAATAGCCTAAGATACATAGGAAGAACTTGCAGAGAATAGAGCTACATGACGTTCAACAGTAAAAAAAGGAGAAATGCAGCAGCCCAACAGTGGAGAGGTACTAGAAAGTCAAAGGTAGTCAAAAACCTTCTATAGGGGTAATCTATGCCTGAATTGTCCAAGGATATTTATGACCAGAATAGGGCTTACTAGCCATCTATGAACTCATAGTCCAGGACATAACTCTAATTGAATTTCATAAGTGGATGCAACATACGATCATCATCACTTGTGATGGATGAACAGCAAAAATGATGTATATTGATATTACCCCACGAAGAAAACATATGAAACAAATTCTAGCACTTGCCTCTTGTAGCAAGAGTGTACGTGAGTGCACTCATGTACACACAAGCACACTTTGTTCAATGTATTCCTTGATGGTATAATTATAAGTGAAGAAAATTCTATCAGATAATTAACATTGTAAGGGTGCCCAGAATCCAGTCTGAAGTTGTACGACACAATACAAGAAAAACAACAACACAACAGCAAAGTGCTATTGAGGCATCCGAAATGAATGTGACTCAATGTTAATTCCTCTTCTACGATAGGTTCATATGCTCAAGTCCGTATAGGTAGGTATGTGGGTCGCCTCCATTAATTCACCTGCAGCATCAGGTCCTCCAAATCTTGTTTATGCCTGTGTGTTGATGGGGGCCTAAAGGGAAGCAAAGAATAGTAGCACTCTTATCTGCAAAGTGTGTTGTAAGAAGAATCTGAGGTGGTTTGTTTGTGGTGGAGTTGGCTGTCTCATCCTATATAGGGAATTTTTTCTATATAGGTCAATGTCACCTAGAAGCGATGCTGTAGTCAGATGTGTTAGGCTGAAATGCATAGATATCACAACAAAGCTGTAAACAATGACACAATGACTGTTCTCCGGACTACTTCCTCCTGATATATAATAGTTTGAGAATGAACACAGAAGAATTGTTGTGTCTCTTGGGTGCCAGGCTTGAATCCTCAAACCGTTAAAGAGTGGACATGTTTGCAGGATGTGTTCTGGATTCTAGACATCCTTACAAAGTTAATTATCGGATGTAATGTTCTCTTATAATTATACCATTAAGGCATTAATTAGTTAGTTTGTTCCTTTTGTTCCAAGGGTAGAACAAGACAGAAGTCATGTTTCTCTATGCTGTGCGTTAAAGGAATCACATCAAGGAATTCATTCATTTTCCTTTAGCGCTGAAGTTAGCGCACAGGGCAGAGGTCAGATGTCTCCAATTCCGTTTGTTCAAAGCTATTCTGTACAGCTCTTGAATAGCGTGAATATTGTTTGTTTTAATTTCTCTAAGTATTGTTCTTCTGAGTGTTTCCTTTGGTCTACCCCTGGCTCTTCTGCCTGTTGGTATCCAACATCAAGGAATACACTGAACAAAAGGTGTTTAGTCTTGCTGCAAGAGACATGTGTTACCATTTAATTCACTTGTGTTTTATTTGTGAAACATAGTCAATATATATTAAACCAATGAGAGTGGATTATGATAAATTCATTTCTAAGCATTTGCTATGAAGGAAGAAATCAAATGTTCCAGACACCATCTTAACCATCAAAAACTGATCTATGTTAATATGCCCAATAAAACCAAATTAACTTTTCAAGGACTCCTAATATGTGACCATAAAAAATTTAGTTATATTACCTATTAGTTTTCCCTTTTTAGTGATTCAGGCACCCAATCAACCATAGCTGGGTAGGTAGGACCAATCCTGTGATCCTGAACCATAATTGGTTAGGCAAGAATATTCTCATGATCCTGCTGATACCCAACTATAGCTGGGTAGGTAGGAACATTCCTGTGATCCAGGTACCCAACTATTACTGGGTAGGTAGGAACATTCCTGTGATCCAGGTACCAAACTATAGCTGGGTAGATAGGAAAACTCCTGTGATTCAGGTACCCAATTATAGCTGGGTTGGTAGGAACATTTCCTTGATCCAAGTACCCAACTATAGCTGGGTAGGTAGGAACATTCCTGAGAAAGCGATTCAAGATTCTTTTGAATATAAAACAAATATTCTAACTACTTGATCATACCAAAATTGAAATGATTAGAACACCCATATTAAAAATTTTAAAACCTTTCACAATTGGGATTTATAAACATATTTCCTATACACTAGGTTTTAAAATGCACAACTCTGTTTGGTTACTACAAAGTAATCTTTTGTTTATAAATAACAGGTCTTGAGAACCACAACAGAAACTTAGTGCTAGTGAAAAGAATTAAGAGTGAAGTTCTGAAGCTTTCCATGACAAAATAAAACTATGAAAATTGTGTATAACCTTGCCATCTCTTAACCCAATACAGTAACAAACAACAAAAGCTATTCCAATACAGTAACAAACCTTTGTTAGTTGTACATGCTATAAAGAAGCTAGGCATACAGAATATTTAATGTCAATTTGTCAAGTTTTGGTTCACAGAAACTTAGCTACCAAGCAACTGCTGCTATAAGCTACATCAGCATTTCAAAAATAAAATAATCTATTAACCATTTTCTTTATGTATCTGACAAGACTAATTGTTTTGTATGGATCTGACAAGACTAATTGTTTTGTATAAAATCAGACAAGATCAATTGTTTTTGTATTCTATCTGACAACCCAATCTATTTTTTAATCATATCTGACAACAAGGTCTTTTTTGTATCATATATGATAAGATCCATTTTTTTGTATTCTATCTGACAATCTTTTTTTTTTAAATAATATCTGACAAGACCAAATGTATTTTTGTATCATATCTGACAAGATCAATAGCTTTTTAAAAATATCATATTCATAGCTGTCAACTTATTATTTCATAAATCTTTTTTTTTTTAACAATTTATTTCAGTATTTCAATAAAAATGTTCATATTTAGCACCAAAACTCCCCACACCCCCACCCATAATAGATATGAGATAAAAAAAAATCTGCATTATTAATAATTACTATGGAATTTAACACCATATAACATTTTCTTTAAAACAAACATTTGGGTGTGGGGGAGGGGGAAGAGGAAAGGCACAAAATCAGTACTAGTTGACACCTATGCATATCTGACAAGTCCAAAGTCTTGTTTTTTAATATATCTAACAAGACCAATGTCTTTTTGTCTCATATCTGACTAGACCAATCTCCTAGTTTATCTGATTATTTTCTTTGTGTATTTTACCTGATCAATCTCTTTGTATATCTGATAGCTACTGTATCCTTTATGTCATGAATATTTTTTTTTAATGATACAATAACTTTGCATCTTTCATGAAACAATCTCTGTATACTGAAATTACATCAATCTATCTACTACATTTTTTAAAAAAAATCACTTTTGCAAATTTGCTAATTCACAGATGTTTGCAAACATTGCATTTCTTGTCACTTCAATCAAAATTATTGACACTTAAATTGTCATCAGCATGAATTTCTGAAATATCCCAAATATACCAGCAATCATTAAAAACACACCACTTTGTTTTAAGCATAGTAAAATGCACCACTTTGTTTTAAGCGAAGCAATTTTTGTGTGCTGAATTTAAAATACACAAAACAAGTAAATTTGTTTATGTTTAATGATTCAACTAGTAATATGGCCAAGATTCAGCAATTTGATGTTTTGCACCTGAAGCATGCAAAATTTCAATAAAACATGACAACAACAATAAAATGTGAAAACATTAAAGTTAACCAGTATACATTCACGTGACTTGAAAATTGCTCACTCAAATCAACAATTCAAGGGTGAAAATAGGTAATGCCTTTGGTGCATTTTCAATGATTGCTGGTATATAATATTTAAATTAGTCAATCTGCTCCCAAAGCTGAGTACTGCTAATAGTAAAAATATAATAAATTTCAGGCAGTTTAATTGTGCTATTACCTTACCTGGTCTGTTTCCTTATGAAGCAGAAGATGTAAACATTGCAATGTGTTAGAAACTATTTGAATGTACAGGATTGGTACAACAAAAACTAACAATACTTGTGCAGATACAATGTTGGCAGTGCTAAAAAATTATTACTTTACAAACAATATAAAGCAGAAGGGAAGAGAAAGTCATGCATATCTTTAACTATAGGATAATTAGCATGACAAAATAATAGACTTGGATGGGTCGCATAATGAGAACACACAAAATGGAAACAGAAAAGGTTAACAATTAAAACAGACATGCTGATATCTGTTCATTGGCTAGTATCTAACATGAAGGCCGAACTGATGTCATGTTTATCAATTGATTCATTTTGTTGATTTATTTAGATCCCCAGGAATTATAAGTAATGTGCTCTTACTTTCTATGTGCTGTGTGATAGTTTCTCTGAGCTTTCTTTTATATCTAGGAGACTTCAGCTTTTGCTTTAATGCAATGCCTATAAAGAGACATTCTACTCAGTGGGGCTCTATGTCATGAGATGAGCTAGAATTTTGGCTGAGTCACACACTGCATATCTATTTTCAGGTGAGATGGTTCATAGCTGGTGAATCATTCCACATGTAGAAAGACTACTTCCTTGCCCATTGAGTTCCTAGGTCTGAAATCTAATTTCATCTGTATGAGCCATGAGTGCAACAGTGACAGTCAATTAGACTTGGGTAGTTAATTAATTTAAATAGTAGCCGTAATATCTTAGGTGTTAAGACCAAAAGGTCAAGCTGCTTTGATGACTAGATTCCATATATGCTTCAAAAAGGGCTCAATAGGCATTGAGGATTGATTTCATTGTGCTCTGATTTTCCAATATGTACTCCATCTCTCTCAATGAGGTGGCATACCACTTGAGAGTATAACTCATAGCACATAACTCCCAGCTTCAAGTGATAATACACAGGGATCACAGATAAAATTCACTTTAAACTATAAATTGTGAGCAGGATTTTAACACTATCTCTTGAACACAAGGAGAATGGCCAACTACACTACACAGATCCACACTACATATGCTTGAGAATCAGTATATTTGTTAATTTAGTACTGTGTGACCGTAACACGCTTTGTCTTTACATACAGATCTTATATTGTGTTCTGTGAATTTCTTGTTTAATTTGTCTCATTTACATCTGCTAAATTTTTGCATCACATTTATTATTCATAGCCTTCTGGTAATTGTGTTTTCATTTTATTTTGCCATAATGTCACCATTTTCAGTGTCAAAATTTACACATTGTGTACTGTGTACTTGATAAAGACCTTTTGGTCAAAATATTAATGTTATGTTTGTTTTCCAGCCTACTTACAGTGACTCACACAACTTCATCACCATCTGTTTTTATGCTTTAATAGAAGAAAATGCCAACTCTATTGTGTATTTTGTATTCACTTGATTAGTTTGATTAATGCAGTTTGGGTGATTATTCTTGTGCTGCATATTATTGAAAAAATACTTCTTTAAATCTCCTGTGAGTTGCC
Organism: Meghimatium bilineatum; assembly: GCA_034231615.1. Lineage (NCBI taxonomy): Eukaryota > Metazoa > Mollusca > Gastropoda > Stylommatophora > Philomycidae > Meghimatium > Meghimatium bilineatum. The sequence continues at coordinate 30,731,548 of CM067300.1, read as the reverse complement.
TGGGCCCAAAAGGAGTAAAATATAGTAATAATGTGACATACCATGGATGTCATATGAGGCTGTTAAGAAGGCTTTTAAGGTGATGTTGGCTGTCCAATTGCATAGGCTGAAGTGATCCAAAAAGCCATGCTGAAATCGGATGTGTGGGGCCTAAAGGTGCAGATATCACAACCAAGCTGTAAATCATGACACAGTGCATTCCATTCTCCAGACTACATCCTTCTAACAAGTAGGAGTTCAGTATGAACACAGCAAAAGATATTTATAATTCACTAAATTTGGTGAATAGATGTTAGTCCGAGGTAATTATAAATAAATGTGGTATATTTAACTATTTTTATATCTGTTTATAGTGACTGAAATCTTACTATAAGCTTCTACTTCTTCCTCATTCTCTGAAGTCAGATGCTGATATGGATTTCATAAACAAACTTTTCTGTGGTCATTAGCCACAAGACAGGGGTGTAGAGCTTGTTCATCAGAGCTGTTTCAGATGGTCATAGTTTTTTTCTTATGGTGTCATCCAGGGGGTAGTTCTGTGTTTTACTCGAAACTTTCAGTCTCAAAATTTTAGTATCATTTTTTCGGTTGCATGGGTGAGTTGAGTTCCATTATATGTTAATAGAGCTTTTTATGATGGACTTACTTTCTGGAAAAGATAATGAATCTTCTATCCATTGTTGGCCATCTACTTCCAGTTTTTTTCTAGCTGATCTGCTATCTATTCTTCCCTGATTTATGAATCCACAGAACCACTTCAATTGCTTGGATGTTTAGTTGAGATAGTAATGATTTTAAGTCATTCATGTGCAATGTGTTTGAGTTCTGGAGGGCTTGCACAATAAGATATGGCATTGGTCAGGAACACTATCCTTTCTTCCTCCAGGTTGGATGATCCAGCAGCAAAAGTTGCTTCACAGTATTTGTAGAATGAACACCTGTGGTGGGTATTCATTTTTCAAGTTTCCATTGAGAAATTCTATATAGATGTCACCACCACCATTTCTTACTGCATCCGCTGAGCCATCTGTATATACTCTTCAAGAGAGTTTCAAGTAGCCATTGTGGAGCAGCTTCAAAACTATTTGTTTTAGGTACAAGCTACTTTGAGTTTTAGACTTCATATTAAAGCATCTGGAAATTTACTTATAAGATCCATTAAGATTTTTACAATATTTGTACTAGGAACTGAGTATAAGAAAATAACATTTTGTTAAAGTAAATCCTTATTCAATGAGTATGTTATTAAAATATATACTAAATTGCAGTTTTCTTACAAGTGAATATAACATTTATGCATGAATAATTGTTATTGTAAGCTTAACTAGTAACAACAATTTATTATCAAAATACAAAAAAGGGATGAACTAACTAAAGAAATTATGGATATCCAAAAGTTCCTGGGAGAGGTAGCCATCATCATATTCTGATTCTGCTGCAACAATTGGTCTAGGGGTGCTTTGAAACCGGATCTTTGGTAGGTCTCCCCTCTGTGGGCCCCTGTCCTCTATCCGAGATTCAGAGGCTAAAAAGAATGGGTAACAATGGGATGAACTTGAAAACGGTAAATAAAAACATTATGAAATGCTACAACTAAACAATATTGTACTGGAAGAAAATTAACAAACTATAACAACAATTCTATTTTAAACATTCAAATACACCTAAAATTTGAAATATGCATTGTAAAGAGCACTAAAATACATCAAAAATAAGAAGTAGGCATTGTAAACAACACACAAATTGGAAGGAGACATTGTAAACAACATTAAAATGGGACGTAAACAATATGAACAACACTAAAATATGAAGTATACATTGTAAACAACACTAAAATGGAAAGAAGGTATTGTAAACCAGTAGTTCTCAAAATGAATTGTATTGTAGACCCCATGGCCCATCCGATGGCCATAACTTATTGGGGAAGAAAAAATACAAAATTGGAGAGGACACAGATTTGTCTGAAAGGGACCCAAAAAGGTCAATGTCTGAAATTATTTGCAAATGATATAATAAAACTTTGTTAACATTAACATCACTAGAGTGAAAATGTTAAACATAAAAATACATTAACATGACATTACTTACTCTTGTTAATTATATTATGTATATAATTTACATATGCAAAAGTATGTTTTGTAACGTCTAAAGATGTTATTACTGTGAACAGTACACCAATTTTTTTCCATTAGAAGTTGGAGGTCAGATAAATGGAGCTCAAAAGGAAGCTACCAGAAAAAAATATGTTGAGAACCACTGTTGTAAAAAATAAAAAAATACAATTAAAACAGGAAGTAGATATTGTAGACAACAATGAAATACATTTAAAACAGGAAGCAGACAAAATAATAAATGGGGATAACATTCAATCTTAGCAGATAAGCTATCTTACCCACATTGAAGATAAGGATTAGCTTTGATGGTCAGACATGTTTTCTTTATGATGTACAACAGGTGTTCTCAACTTGGTGGTCATGATTTAAGGATAAGTACTTGTGCCATGCAAGCTAAAAAGTGCTCTCCAGCACTAACAATTACATGGGGGAGGGGGAAGAAGAGAGGGGTGCCCACAGTCTGAAAAGGCCGAGAACCCCTGATGTACAATAAAGGAGTCAAGCTATGCTATATCAACATGCCATCCTGTATTATATATTCAGCTGAAATATTGTTTCCAGAATATAGCCTAATGCAGAATATTCTTAATGGATGCTCTGAACAACTCATGATTCTACTAAGTAACATATATACATAACATATAAGTAGAAAATCTAATGGCAGCAGATCAAGAAGATCTAACAACCTTCCTTAGACATTTCACCTCACAGGTTGCAAATTTTCTCTCCTGTGTCTTGGACAGTGACCATGATTGACATTGATAACAAAAAGTTGGTATAAATATACTGTTTATCAATATCTGTTTAGCAGCCAAATTAATGTAAGAGTGTTTGAGCAGTGGTGTCAATTGGTATCAGATTGTGTTGGCTTTTTGGCATCATGTTTCAATTTCTCTGTCCTGTCTGCTGTCTTCAATGAAAATGCTTCCTAAGTATCTAAACTCCTGTACTATTGTTACTGGTCTAATAACTAACAAATAATATGGAAAAAGAAACGTTGAAAAAGTAACATGGAAAAAGTCCTGGTCCCTTTGTTATTTCTTTTTACATTTCTTTTATTATTTGTTAGATATTACTTAAACAAGTAATAATAGTACATTATCCTAGTTATATGTCTTTTAATATGGCCTAAAACCTTTCTTATTGTCATTTTATTTAGGAGTCAATCCTCCTTCACATTGAATGTCCTTAACACATTCTTAATTACAATGTGATTTTGTATACATCTGAGGTCATTTGTTCAATATACATTCATTCTTCTGCTCACTTTAATCCTTTAAACCTCGCAGCACCAGGGTTAGATAAGTTCTCGGGAAACAACCTTTTTGTGTGCTTCATGTATGTTCTTTTTCGTTGACTCAAGTCTTTTGTAATTCAACTTTTCCATGGTCTGCCCCTGGCTTTGTATCCATCGTGCCTTTATAGCATTGCTTTTTGAGGAGCATTAACTGATGGTAGTCAGGAAGCATTTGAAAACCGCTTAATCTATTGTCTTCTGATGTAATCCAGGATTAGCCTTGTGTTTGTTATTCTTCTGAAGTTTTCATTTCTGATAATCGGGTGTAATATTGGAGTTGTCAGCTAAAAGACAGTCAAACAGCTGTACAACATATAAATGTGTACTAATACAAAATCTCTGGCATGAATACAAAGTCCCAAAGTGCTTAGATTTGGAAAGGGGTGGCAGTGGGGGGTGTATTTGCAAAGAATATAATTTTGATGGAGTTTTGTTAAAGTTATAAAAATATGATGATTATTAAAATGCACTTCATTGTAAAAATAATTATGTTTTCATACTTATTTTGCTGGATTATGTGGATAAACTTACGAATACATTTCTTCCCATTGGGTATGTAACCAGGATTACAAGCACAGCTGAAGGAGCCAACAGAGTTGACACACATCTGTTCACACTCCCCATTGCTATTGAGGCACTCATCAATATCTAGTGGGAATCATCAAAATATTTGTTGATTATATGAAGCCTATGTTTGTTACAAACGAATGTTTAAACAAAAAAGAAAATAGAGGATATATAACAAAAGTGGTAAATGAAAGCACAAAATGAGATTGTTTGGTTTTTACCAAATAGAGCACTCAATGAACGCATTCACAGTTGATTAGTATTTTTTAGCTGATAACAAAGCTGGAGATTCTCATAGCTCACTTCTCATGAACGTGCTTCGTGTATCATTATAGAACAGGGTGGGAAACCTTTCTAGCTTGAGGGGGCCGGATTGAGAATTTCCTGTTTGGTATAGGGTCAACTGTTTAACTCCAATGTAATAATATTTGCATTAACATATGGTCGCAAAAGCCGGAAAATAACAAAAGCACAGGAGAAGAAATTAAATTAATTTGAAAAAAATGACTTAGAAAACTTTTAATATTGGTTGGAAAAAATTCAAATCAATCAAGCAAGTAAGAGAAGACCCTAAACAGCAATATGTTTCTATGATAAGGAGAAAATGGTGGACATCAGCATACCAGACATGTACCTAGAATGAATGAAAATAGACTGCTACTAAAGTTATTAGCATATCCTGTTCAGGTTGTATTGAGAAACTCAGAATTTTTTGGCTGTAGTGATTTTCTAGGCAATATTAATACATTTAGTAAATTGCCAATACTTTCTGAATATAGACTGCCACTACAAACATTAAAATCGGTACCAAATAAAAGTAAGAAAGGAAGACCAAGAGAGACTCTTTGAAGAGCAACCATCAAAGAGGGTATAACTGTCTCAAACATGTGCACGAACTACATATATTAGCATCACATTACTCAAACTAGAGCACTGTATTTTGTTTCCCTCTTCACCATATATTAAAGGATGGGGGTCAGATTTTATTTTAGCTTGGGGCCAGTGTGCATAGCTCTTTTAGATCAGCCTGGAAAACCAGTATAAATTTCTTGGTAGACTGGATTAGGTCAGTGAGTCGTATTTTGCTCACCACTGTTACAGAAGTTCCTATTGAATCAAGACACATTTAGTAACAAATTTCTTGTATCGGGATCACATTTTAGTTGATGGTCATGTCATCATTTTCTTCCACACATATTCTCCAGCTCCTGATATTTAGCAGGAGGTAGTCCAGGGAAGAGAATATGTTGTGTCATGGTTTTCAGCTTGGCTGTGATATCTGTGCATTGTGGCATAACACATCTGACTTCAGCGTAGCTTTTGTGTCACTTTGACCTATGAGATGAGACAGCCAATTCCACTCCCGTACCTTCTTAGTCACCTTTCACAACATGCATGGCAAGTCACTGTGTCGCTATTAATTGTTCCCATTATAGGTGTTGGCAACACATATGTGAGTCGTACCATAGTCATGAAAATATGTGGCTATAGAGACTAATATAAATATGTTCTGTAGGTTGCCAATGCTTTCTGAATGGTCTGGATGGCAAGTTATCTTCTGAAAGATTTGATCCAGGTATCTTGAACATCCAAGATGCACTATGTACCACTCCACAACAGAGCTGGACACTTCCAATATAGGAGCTTTCAAATCAAGAACATCAGCTCTTTCATTTCCATGAATGAAGGTGAATCCAGGACAATAGTCCTACATGAAACACTAAGTGTTTGATGCAGCTACTGCTGCCATTAACTCATATTGCAGTCAATCATTCTAGACCTTGTCACAAATGAATTGTGAAAAGTTGAGCGGACACCATATAGTTGAATGGGCACCATAAGGTGATGCTGACCACTTCATCCCCAGGTGGACCATTGGTCAGTGAAAAATACGGGCCTAACACCAATATTTCTCAATAGTATAGACAAGGGTAAACAACTTTTTTTAACGCAATATAGTTGAGTGGACACCATAAAGTGATGCTTACCACTTAATTCTCAGGTGTGCCGTTGGTCAGTGAAAAATACGGGCCTAACACCAATATTTCTCAATAGTATAGAAAAGGGTAAACAACTTTTTTTTAACACAATATAGTTGAGTGGACACCATAAAGTGATGCTTACCACTTAATTCTCAGGTGTGCCATTGGTCAGTGAAAAATACGGGCCTAACACCAATATTTCTCATAGTATAGAAAAGGGAAAACAACTTTTTTTTACACAATATAGTTGAGTGGACACCATATTGCTTAACACATTAACCTCAAGGAAGAAAGACAAATAAACATTATCACAAATAATACAAATTTGTAAACAGAAATTACCATTTATGTCAATTAGCATTCACAAAGAAGAAGAATCCAACCTACCATCACAGGTACACCCATCCATATTGAGGATGAATCCAGGCTGGCACCCGCATGTATATCCACCAGGGTTATTACTGCACAAATCTGTACAACACTTATCTGATCCTCTGCATTCATCAATGTCTGTATGACAATAAAAGGTAAACAGTAAATGAGGTGTTTTCATTTTAAGGTTAGTGAATATCTAAATTGATTGTTGTGTGTCAGCATTGGCATTCTGTCTCAGCATAAGGAGATTTGTATGATTAATGATAGCTACCGTAGAGCATTGATTGTATATTTTCCTAGCCTGTCCCTCAATCATTCCTCTCTACTATTCATCTAGAAATTCCAAATACTCTCAAGTCATGTCTTTTCCACCATGGTGTCCTTGTCCAACAAATGCACATACAGGTAATTCACAATGTCACCATTGACATCTCCCTGACATATAGTTAGAACACACATGTCAAATTTAAAGAAAATTTGTTTGAATCCTGATGAAATCAAACATTTTTTTTCTGAGTTATGATGGGGATAAAACCTCCAAGGAGCATGAATGTGTCATTCTTGTTCACTATGAGAAGTGATGAAGTTTTAACTTAATCAAACTAGATTAGAGTATCTTAATTGTTTTTTTTGATGCAATTATGATGGAAATAATGTGGAGCCCAATCAACTGGCTTAACTTTGCATTCCAATATGAACCTAATAAAATATAGCCCAGATGACTGGCTTAACTGTGCATTCCCATATGCTCCCAATAGAGTTGAGCCCAGTCACCTGGTTAACTTTGTATACCCATATGCCTCCAATAATATAAAGCCATGTCAACTGTCCTAACTTTTTATTCCTGTTTTCCAATGATAATGGATGTGTTGGACCATTGGCACAAATAAAATGGTGACACATCGCATCTCCATTCTTTGGATTATATCCTGCTGGAAATGTAGGAACATTGTTCTGCTAAAAGAGAGATCCAGTGGGATTTTGAGATTGAATGCTGAAGAAAATGTATTCCTGTATACCCCCATAAAGTAGAGTCATGTCGCCTGAACTAATTTTGGACTCCCATACACTACATTCGCAAAATTTTGCCTGTTTAAAACCGCGGATTAACCTTATAGTTCATAGTGAAAAGAATAGTATCGCTGTCTTCTTTCTATGCATGTTGTAGGAGGTGACTAAGGAAAGTTAGGGGGTAGGCTGGCAATCTGTCACTTGTGACAAAATCATTGTCACATCTTGTCTCAATTTCGTAATTTATCTTCTATCAAATAATCCCCATGGATGATGAAGAGATGCATACCAGCAGATATTGTACCTTTGTTGTTTTGTAGCAGACTCCTAGGTTACAGGGAATGCTAGATGTACCATCACTGCAGATAGGTCCGCAAATCTGATGGAAGAATGATGAGATGGTCCAAAGTTTGTGCTGTGCTCCTGGCAGGACATGCTAATCCTGGGATATTGATGCACTGAAATGCCTCCCTTTTATGACTTAACATGCATCCATAAATTTCCCTTACATAACTGTGTCTTGGTGACAACGTTATGCGAGTCCTGGTGTCATCTCAATTACACAACTGAAATATGCCAAAAATGGATGTGCTGTATGGTGCAAACTCAAACACCTCTGCTGGGAAACAATCAACAAAACGTACTTCACACTTCCTGGCAGAAATCTCAAAAACTTTTGTGTTGGTTATGCAAGAGCAAACGCAGAATAAGAAGAAAACTTAGAACCGGTGCTGTTGTCAGAAAGGCTATAGACTATGGGATACCTGCCCACAGCTAAAAAGATCATTTCACCAACATCATAATTATCACCCCCAAAAAAGTGAAACATGATTCTACTTACTCCATACGTGGCTGAGCGGCTAAGATTTCAGGGTAATAATTCTATTACAACTAAATCACAAATGTACTCACCTTCACAGGACTTGCCGTCTGCCTGTAGTCTGTATCCCTTTCTGCAAGTGCAAATGGGACCTCCCTCGCTATGTTTACATTTGTGAGCACAGCCTCCATTACCAATGGCACAGAAGTTAACCACTTCCATCTCAATACCTTGATTTGTGATACAAGAAATATGCCATTCTTAGTAAGTTAAAAAAACCACTCACAGGAAATATATATTTATTGTTTCTCAAGACTAATAGTATGCTATTGAATTATGCAAACATTCCAATAAAGTATGAATTCAAATTAGGAGTTAGCTTATGTTTGAGGTCTATATCTGCTTTTGCGTTCTTCCTCAAACTCATACTATGAGCAGGTTGTAGTCATAAGAAGAAACGTATGTAATATTCAATATTATGTTTAGACTAAATATATGACTCTTTTTCATCTTTTATATGGTTTATTTAGCATGTTCACGTGTGTAGATGAAGTTTGTCATCGAATGAATTAGTTACTGGAAAGCTGCAATGACCTATGCTATGAGTGTGTGTCATTTGCGTGTTCAAGTCTGTCCCTCAGATGTGTTTCAAAAATTTCTGTGCCTTTATGTAATGTCAACCTTCATGCACTTCAGTCTTCTGTCACATTTTCCCAGCTATTGTAGTCAATAAAAAATGTCTTTTAATTGATGCCTTGCATATATATTTGTATCTTAGGTGGTTTGCCTCTAACTCTTTTTCCCCTTTCTAAATTTCGGTAAACAATATCTGCTGTGAGATACGACTGTTGTTCAATCTTCACACTGAATATATGCTGCTAATGTATAAATTTGAAGTAGGAAAAAAATATATGTGAAAAGTATACACAAAATATATTTACATTTTTCATCACTGATCACTATATGAAACTTGGAATATCTAGTATTGGGAGCACTGGATGACAATGTTCAGGTGAAAATAAATCAATGTATTAGTTACTGTCCTACCATGAACTCAGATACACAGAGGAACTATGTGTATTTAAAGAAAAAAACTATAGAAAAAAATATTGGGAGGTGAGATATTGTAGAGGTTAGTGTGCTGTTTACTTAATTGGGTGGTTTAATTAATTCAATTCTCAGTCAAGGTGAGGAGTTCTTTAAAAAAGATGATGTCAGAGAAACCGCTAACTTATTCAAGATGCAGAAACAATTAAATCCAGATACAAACTGGCTTAAAAGAGAAGCTGAGGACAGCAGAATGACATTTGCAAAGAACATCAACACCAGTCTTCAAACTGGTGATTAAAATTAAAATACATAGCTGTGACCTCATCTCCATGGTTTCAGCCAGTTAGCTAACAATAATGTTCATTACTTGAATACAGCTCTTAAAGTTATATGAAGTTTTTTTTTTACAACAAACCAATTTGGACTTATATTTCTTGGTCATTTTTGTGTTCACAATTTATTTTTAAAAAAGGTGTTTCTCTGTAAAGTGAGATGTTTTTAAAGAGATCCCTGAATCTTTCAAGATAATACTTGATTTTTTTGCTATTCTACACATATTTAAATTTGCAAAACCAATTTTTACCAACAAAATGTGTAAAGAAAAATGTTTTGTGAATTTTTACAAGGTACAAGCATATTATTCTTATTACTTTCACTTTAGTTAGTTTTCTAAAATTAAACATTCAGTATTGATACCACTTTAGTTTACTTGTGCAATCAGCTTTGGCCAAAAAAACTCCTTCCCCTCAGAAAAGCACATTATAGACATATTGGTACTACACTCATAGAAACATTAATATACAACTTTCCATAATTTAAAAAAAACAAACCAATTTAATGCATACCTGAACATAATACACTTCTTCAGTAAACATATTTTATCATGGAAAACCTTAATTGGTATAATAGAGGTTTAATATACAAGTCTGCTAGATACATACCTGTCAACCAGTACAGATTCAATTTATACAGAAAATACTCATTTCATTGAATATACCCATATTCAATGTAGAGAATCACTCTTCATACAAAATGTGGACATATTTTTGGATAAATATACAAAATTTAAGGGGCATTGTGAATGGAAATATACAGAATTATTCATTTTTTTTATCACAATCTTACACGGACGTAATCCATTTTAGGGATAATGGAAATCTAAACCCTAGAAGGAAATGAACCCTTTAAAATTTTACGCCTTCTGTCCTTTTAAGGGGCAAACTCCCCTTTAGGGAGATTATCTTCCTTAAAATGAGTCGTCCATTTTTACCGGGAGACTGGTCAAGAACCGAATGATCCTTGATAAAGGCAAAAACCTGTAAAAATTACCTAATAATCTTTTTAAAAATTTTTACAAAAACAAGAAAACCTTTCAGAGTAAGTATATTTATATAATATATTGATGCAGGAATTATGAATCAATAATTCTCATCCTGAGATGTGTTTCAGACCCCTATTGAAGACATGAACTAACTTATTTTCCGAATGTTGCTAACACAGCCAGTAATGTAGACCCAGCTGGTAAGCTAATAATCTAAATTTTTAGTTACCTCTACATAGATTCTGGAAGGAAATTTCTCATGAAGATAAAGAGTTAATATTCTTATTACAAAATTGACATAATGGTATGTTGATCCTGTCTTAGAGTGCATCTACAGTGTGCTTATAAGGGTTACAGTACTAAATGTGACTGAAAAAAAGTTATATATAATAACCAAAGATATGTGACAAGGATGACAGTGTGCCAGTAACACATATAAGAAGTTATAACATTTAAGGTTTAGATCAGTGGTTCTCAACGTGGGCCATATGGCCCCAATGGGGGTCACAGAGAAAAATTGTGAGATTGGAGGGGGGCACCAGAAGGTAAATACTTGAGCGATAACCAACAAGAATTATAAAGCTTAAATAGCCTATGTGCTGGGGCAGAGGGACAGGGGAAGAACAATATTTTTTTCCAAAAGAGAAGCGGGGACAGAGGCCAAAAGAGATTGAGAGCCACTGGTTTTGATAAAATACTGTTATGCCTATAGTAAAATACTAAAAAAAAGGACACATAATAAATGGAAATACAATAGAACATGAATCTTACAAGATGGCAGGTTAATATAAAAATTATACACAGGCATCTAGATTGCAAAAGGACAAACTATAGATGCTACAGAATGGGTTGGTTGTTATCAAAAGTAGACAAGATCGGCAGTAAAAATATTTACCAAGTCTTCCTCCAAGGTTAGTCCTGCATACTAATCTATTGGCTGAGTGTCATAGATACATACATACTTTGTGTTACCAGCCAATTAAAAACATGGAAACTATCAGATGTACCAAAATATTTGATGTTACAAGAGATCAGCAGGCAAAACGTATTCTAGAAAAATACTTGATTTCTAGCTGTACTAATGAGAAATAGTTTAAGATGGAAAATTCAGATTGAAATATCCTCTAGTTGTGACATTTTAGTTTGTCCTTTGCTAATATATCTAGATGTCCATGGACTATGTCATGCCAATGATGGATTAGTATAGTATATTACTCTAAGAAAGTGTGGAGAGAGCATGAGAAATGCCATACTATAGTGAATTAGAGTTAGTGACAGAGTAGGTGTAAAGTGTAAATGAAACAGGAATGTAAAGGAGCATGTGAGTAATGAGTGAATAAAACATTTGAGTGTGAAATGTGGTAAAAGATTAGGTATTAAAGAGTGAGTGAGAAAATTTAAAGATGAAAGAATAAATTATTTACTAAAAAAAAACTGAGTGAATGTGGGTGCATCAAAATTATTACAAGTCTGTGGGTCAGTGAAGGAATGAATGATTAAATAAAATTGTGGAAGATGGGATGGATCAGAAAGTGAGAGTGTGTGAACTAATTATTGCAACAATTTAGTAGTGAAGAAATAATTATTGGGAGGGAGTGAGTGAACAAATGATTGCTAGGGTGAGTGGGTTGTGAAGGAGTGAATGGTTCAGTGGGTGGAAGGTTTAAAAGTAGATGAAGAAATGAATGAGTGGGTGAATGAATGATTGCCAGAGTGGGTGAAGGAGTGGATTAATTATTTCATAGTGGATAAAGAATTGAATGATTGGGTGAATTAATGATTGCAAGTGTGAGTGGGTTGTGAAAGAGTGAATGATTCAGTGAGTGAATGAATAATGCAAGTGTAGGCGAGTGATTGGATGGATAATTTAATGAGTGGGTGTTTTACTCATCAGATCACCATCATTGCACTCCATAGGTGCTCCAGTTTCATTTTGAGTGTATCCGCCATTACACAATGACCAACAGTTCTAGCTCTTTGTTGCTTAACAAACATTCTTTTAAGCATGAAGTAGCATTCATTTAAGGCAACGCTGTATTTCATGCCCAGTTCCTTTATTCTGAACATGGAATATAAATCAACACAGTCATTCATTTCAGTGGCCTGTGTTGCTTCTCATATGGAGTTCAATATGTCTGCATGATACATTGCTCTACTGGCCAACACAACAGCTGTGCATGCCAGCCAATCTGCTTTCTTTGCCTTTGAACATCCACATGACCAGGCATGCAAATGAATGTGACACATTCCAACCTCGCCTACAGCCAAGAGTGAGTAAATGAATGTAAGAGTGAGTGTGTGGACAAAGGAATGAATGAGTACGAGAGTGGATAAATGACAGATATCAAGAATGATCAGTGCATGAAGGAATGGATTATTGAGTGGATGAATGAATTATTGCAAGAGTGAGTGGCTGAATGAATGGATAATTGAGCGATTGAGATTGTCTGGGAGTGAATGAGAAATGACCTAGATATATGTTTAATAATTACTAAGGTCACAGCAAACATACACCTAGTCAACATATCTACTCTGACAAGATGCCCAAGCAATTCAATCTCCATGCACAAACAATATCATTTTACATATTCAATGAACACTCTCAATAACATGCAACTAATCTGTTCAAGGCAGTTAAAAGGAGGTTTTTGAGATGTTCAAACATTTTGTCTTAAGGTAAACTGTATTCCAGGGCCAGATAGATGGAACACCTTATCGATAACAAAACAACAGCTCACAAACACATGCATATATCATACAATGGCATTGGGTCAAAGGCATGAGACTATGGACCGCTGGATCAGCAACCAAGGTAAAATGGAGAATAGAATTTATACTTTTTTGAAATAGGAAATCTAACACATCAATAACAAATTCCCCTCCCCCATCCTTTGTTTACACAGTCATATCTTCAGTCCTGAATCTGCTGTTAAACATCAAGAGAAGAAATAATTTACCTTGGAAAGATATACCAATCAAACAAAGAATTAGTCTGTCTCTGTGTATTGTACAAGTTATATAATAACCAATCTTCAAGCATGAACACTACAATCATATACTGTATATAACCATGTATAAGTCATCCGTACATATCCGTCGAATATGGTACTTTACTATAACAGATTTGTTCCGAGTCATTAGTTTGAGTATAATCTGAATCCAAATAATGAAAAAATATTGACAATAACAATTTAATGAAAGCCTGCACCTCCTTTCCATCTAGGCATGTGTGTATGCAGTCATTAGCAGTAAAAAGTATATATCACACAAATGACGTTGTCTTTTGGTTTATAATTAACGTGAACAATTTTGACATTGTTTCGATTACAGGAAGAATGAAAGAAGCTCATCTGGATCATTCCATCAGAAATAGTCGCCACAACTTTAAAATAGTGCTCCATCAGGAATATACTGTATAAATGTGAGAATGATGTGGTCTTTGAGGGTGTGGCAAGATTTGTAAAACAAGATCAAACCTGTGACTTTGAGAAAAAGGCAAATTGCCTAACCAATGTGTCATCCCAAACATTTTGATCCTGACAGAGTGAAGTAATCTCTGTCCATACTTGATGATGAAGTAACCAATCCATTTCTGTATGCTTCCAGTGATTCACAAACCTTCATCTGTGTTCTTCTTGTGACTCACAAAACTTCACTGTCCCATGTTTCCACTTCTCACTGACAAAGTAAGCCATATCACAGATTTAACATAATATTGTGACTTAAGTTCTCACCGCTGACCATTAAAGTACAATGAAGCATTTTCAACTTTGACAGTACAAAGTAAGCTCTTTCATACTTGACCATGATAAGTGTGGTTTTCTCTCCAACAACTTGATTGTAATAGCCAAAAGTAAGCTCTTTCATACTTGACCATGATAAGTGTGGTTTTCTCTCCAACAACTTGATTGTAATAGCCAAAAGTAAGCTCTTTCTTCTGTGTATTGTCAAGGCCAGAATGGGATGCAAGAGATTAGCAACACTTTATCTTCCATGCATGTTGTAAAAAGCGACTAAGGAAGTTATTGGATGGAGTTGACTGTCCCATCCCATAGAGAACACAGTCAATCAGAAGTTATGCCGAAGTCTGATGTGTCAGGTTGAAAGGCCCTTATATTACATCAAAGCTGTAAATCATGACACAAAACATATAGACATTCAGACTACCTCCTACAAAGAACGAACAAACACAGAAGCTCTTTCATCACTTGAGCATGACAAGTGTGCAGTTTTCTCTTTAACCATTTGATTATAATAGCCAAATCTAAGCTATTTCATCGCTTGACTAACAGTGCACTTGATAACAGCAGCAAGCTTTTCCCATAACAGTGTAGTCAAGATGAGCGGTGTGATAATTATAGATTAGTGCACCTGTCGCACAGTCTCACAACTGAGAAATCTTGAATTCTCTTTGGACTCGCTGGCTTGCTATGGAAGACAGTGATCTTGCTTGGATGTATATGGACCTGCCCAGGTTTAGTTTTTCAACCAATAGTCATACACTTAAAACACCATCTTCATGATAATAGGAACTGGCCTTGATAATCAAGAAAGACTGAGATTGTTTTCTGATGCAGACTTAACCAAGTGGTTAAAACATCTGGTTTACCACATTGAGCTCAGCCTCTAGCCATGCCTTTACATATACAACAATATACTTCACTAGAAATATAATAAACAACAAAAATTCCCACATAACTCCAGTTCCCATTCACAATAGTCAACAAAGGACCTAGAAAAGAAAGTAATTTTTATCATCCAAACCACAAGTACACAAATACAGACCTTTCAACAATGACATCATTGAAAGTTTGAAAATAAAACAAAAATATATACACCTAAATAAGAAAACTGAGCAAATACAGGGAATATTATTTCAGATGGGATGAGTAGAATTTGCTTGAAATAAATCCTAAATAAATAACATCAACATAAAGAAACAAAGACGTTGAGACAACAATATAATAAATAACAAACAAACAAAAAGATAATTAACTTAATAAAATGGAAAATGTTGACTAAATATATCAACATAACTACAAATCAAGTGTGCATAGTGAAGCAATATAAAAGTTAAATTATCAATTTTTTTTACCAGATTTATTGTTAATAAACTGCAGCCTTTCCATTGTTGACTCTGGAAGGTTGGCATAAGTACAAAATATATAAGGAAATGAAATAATAATACAAAGTATAAGTAATTATTTTTTAAAATAAATTCTATACTTAAAAAAAGTTCAATACAGTGCCACAATTGATCCTTTATTATATTTGCTTGATGGCTTCCTGAAAGGGATAGGCCTAATTGTCTTAATTTTTCTAGAAAGATTTAGTCATCAACTTGGAAATTTTAAAGAAAGAAATATTCACTTTTTGAAACAGCATTATTTTATTATCTTGCTTAGAATTAATATATCTATGTTCCTTCAGCATCAACTATTATACATAGAGAAGAGACCAGTATTCTTCAGTTTGAGCAATGTGATACTGTTGTGTGTAGTTCTTGCATTTTGTTGAGACCCATAGTCATACCTCTTTGATGATTGTCTTATGAACTACAAAGGGTTTCTCTTGGTAACCCTTTCCTTTTTTTTTCTCTCCATCTGGAACCCATTTTAGTGCTTGTAGTGGCAATCTACTTTCTTTTATTTTACATACATGCCAGATATACGTCTATCATTTTTTTAATTATTGCTGCAGAAAAATATTTCAATTTGGTGTCTTCTCTTATTTGCTTGTTTGATTTTAATTCTTCCCAGAAACTATTTAATAAATTTCTAAGACAAATTGTTAAATACAATTTTTTTCTCTCCATTGCTAGCTAAGAATGTTGCAGATTTTTAGTTCTATTGTCTTCCTCCAGTGATGAAAATAGGTATAAAATGTGTTGGATTCATCAATTTTAATGGAGAAATTGTGTTATTGGGCATATACAATGTTGCATCAACATATACACCACTTGTTGTGCAGAAGATTCCTTTAAACAGATTTGTGCCCCCAGAAGGTATTACTCCTGGCAAGGAATAGATGCTTATTCCTATGATATTTTAGGAGGCACTCACCATCATTATGCCTAATAGAAGTGCAAGTAACATAATTCTGTGAGCGTGGATGCTGAGGTAAAGGCATTCATCTGCGAAAACATGTCAATGACAGATATTGTCATTTATGTGACTGAGTCATCATCCGCCTCCAGTAATGTGCATGGGTCTTTACTACCAGATCACAAAGAAGAACAGTACACAAAGCCAGTGTAGGCTTCATTACAACAACAAGCAGTCTAACAATAGAAATATTTGCATTAAACTGGCTGGAATCGCAAACCGATTCCCATGCGTGCATACTAAGTGATTCAAGTATTATTCAGAAAGTCAAAACAGGTGATGTACGTAGGGGATGAGCGGAGTCATCAGAGAGAGCTGAAATGCGGACATCATTACAGAAAGTAATACTTATCTTTATTCCTCCCCCCCCCCCCCCCCGGACATGCAATGTGGAGGCAAACGAACTGGCAGACCAATAAGCAAACCTCACCAAACATATGGTCAGCCTATGGGTAGAGCAGACATACTTATTGCTCTTCGTGAGTCTGCTTGATCAGATGATTTTGAGATAAATGAGTGTGAGAATATTGAGAATGCACAAACTGGGAATATGCATGGCCTGTAAGGAACATTTAGCAAAGATTTTAAAAAAGGGCAATGAGCTAGCATAGAGCTGGAACCATCAGTTATTATGCCCTGAGAGATTTACTGAAGCAGAGATCTGAGCATCTATGGTCATGTAAGGTGATTGAAGAGGATAATAAACACACCTCTTGTACACCTTTCATTCATGAATGCAGGAAAAATACAATTCAACTGCAGATTAAGCATGATATTAACCCCAAGAAGTCACCTAAAAGTTGGAAGATGTTAGTCTGAAATATGGCATGAAAATTAGCTTTGTTAAAAGCAAGATATTGGTAGCAAGGACTATCAAGCAAGATCTCATGAACACCTGTTAAATGGTCACAAACTGGAAGAAGCTACCACCTACAAATATCTTGGCTCCAAAATATGTGATGATGGTAACTCATAAATGAGATTAAGTTAAGAGTAAAGATGGCGGGATAGCTGCCATTGCAAGGTTGAATTTTATTTGGAATAGTAAGATGAGTATTACTGTAAAGATCAATCTATTCAGACTTCTAGTGCGAAGTATAAAAAAATTATACTTCTATATGGATGTCAACATTGTACACTCAATGAAGACAGGAAAAAGGACTTTTGAATACAAGTGCTACATACATTTATTTTAAAGAATTAGTTAAATAGAACACAAGACAAATATATTCATATGGCAGCAATTCACTATCAAGTATGGCCATTCACAAATTTGGGGAAATGAGATAGCAAACCAGCCAGTAAAAAACTGTAACTGCCAACAACAATAGATAAAAGATTCAGTATAATATCCATCATCAAAAGCTCTACAAACATGAAATAGAACTCAACACACTCATGCAGCTAAAAGACAGTGCCATACACAAACTTGGAAGAAAAAAACGCAATAATTTTTATATTGGGAACAAGCCACAACAGACTCAAACAACAGACTCCAAACATGTAAAGGAAGTTTGGAGTTGGCCACACTAATTTGTCCCCCTATGGACAGTTTTTAGAGAACACAGAACATTTTCTGCAGAACTACATATTCCGACTATACCAAACCACAAGAAGAAAACTATGAACAGCAGAAACAGCTGTGATGAACAAGCTCCACAACCCTGTCTTATGGCTGGTGACTACAGTATACAGTACAGTTCATTGATGAAATCCATATCAGTGTTTGACTTAGGCTGGAAAATGAAGTAGAAGCAGACTGTCAATCATGATAAATTTCATAATGAATCTGTAAAAGTAATAACAAAGTAACAGGGACACATACTAACAAAGGTTTCGGATTAGGTTTAAAAGTAGCAAATCACAAGAAATTCACAAGAAACTACACAGCTACCAGCAATGGCACGGTTTCAGTGCTATTTAATTAATAACTATGATTAATTTCTTACTGTTCGCACAACATGCATATTATTATCAAGGAACCTGCGTTTTTGGAAAGTGTGTTGGAAGGTTTTATTTTCAGTTTCACAATTTTGATATACACTAGTAGGCCTATCCAAAGTTTTTTTTACTTTTTGTGTACTTATGAAAAGCAAAAGTTGTTTTCCCAAAGGGGTTTTCACTGCATAAAAATTGTATAATGTAGGCCATTAACACAGAAAAGTGGGGTTTGTGATTAGTGCTGTGTATGTGTGTGCATGATGCTTGTTAGATTGGTAACAACATTGTAATATATCTTAAACAATAGTGTCTACGGCAGGGGTTGGCAACTTATGATCCGCAATCGGATCTGGTATACCAGCATAAATTACATGGCATGTCAGTACTCAAACAAAAACTGTGGCTGCTGACCCAATGTGGTCTTAAAAATAATAATCCAAATGCTTATTTTGAGCCATGCCTAGAACCATAGGAGTTTAATAAATGGTATCAACTTGTCTGCAACTAAATATAAGCTATATATGTCAATGTCCATAAGTGTCATAATATTTCAAGTTAGCTTATTTGTTCGTTCTGTCCATGACCAGTTGTGTATTTATGCATCCTGCCCTGATCATGAAATTCCGCTGACCTCTGGTCTGAGGGCATGATTATTGACAATAACCTTAATCCTAATCTCTTTTTATTTTTGACATGATGCAGGAGATTTTGTACATTCACAGCGATATTATCTCAAACTTGGAGTAGCAGAAGTAAGGAACACTAAGCTTGCATACATTTATTGCATACAAATCACATCGTCTAAGGAACGCTATTTGAAGCCAAAACATTCGTTTTTTTAAAAAGTTTGTTTATGATGGATTGTGCACAGATACCATACTTCTATTTTCATCTAGTCTTAAATTGGCCACGGTGAAACAATAATAAAAATGTAATTCTGAATGAATCACATGATGCAGCATTTCTCAAACTTTTTGTGTATGGAAATAGACACTGAAAAGCTTCTTTAACACTTAAAGCCTTCTTCTGACAGCTTAATGCACATTTATCAACCATCAGTCAGGTCTTTCCCTTGTTACTAAATTTAGTCTTGACCCACGTTACACAGACTTGGAGTAGAGTCTACGGACTACAATTTTGAGAAACACTGATGATGTAAAAGGGATGTAATCTAGAGGTTGAAAATACATAAATAAAGCAATATATTACCTTGTCCCCGCTCTCTACTTGTGTTAGTGAATGCTAGAATAGAAAGGAACAAATTGGCAGGCGAGACAACATGGGATTAGATTGGTCAGGAAAGTAAACTACATCAGAAATAATACAAAATTCTACATGAAGCTTATGCTATTATAATGACAGCAGCATAGTTAATGGTGGTTAAAAATAGAACACAATGCAATTCCTGAAATGATTATTGTATAAAGTAATACTGCATATGACAAGGTACTTGTAGTTTCTTTCTCCTTGCTGACATTTTCCCTGTGTTGAATGATACTCTATTCCTACAAAAATAAGAGATCTTTCAGTGTACTTTGATTTTTATCCACACCAGAAAATATATACAGACACCAGAAAATATATACCGATAGATGAGATGGTTGGTACATTCTGGTGCCTGGATATTCCAGAATGAAATTATTTTTTTTAGCAATGAAGGAATAAATATTTTTAAAATGGGTTAACACATCTATAGCAGTAACATAGAAGAACAAGTGAACTTTCTCATAGCAATTAAAGGGTTAAATAACAATATACTATAATTGAAGCATATTCAATTAAGATGCTCAATCAATCAATAAATCAAACTCATAAGGGTATAGGCCACAGATAAATTTTCTACATACTCCCCTGCCCTTATATTTCCTCTCCAGTTCTTTCCACATTTTAACATTGCTTTTCAATTATTGTTGAATTTTCTAGACACTCTCATGCATCCAGTTGTATTGCCAGTGCAATATGAATGGTCAATTTATCTTTCGTAAATCTCTAGTTAGTTCGTACAAATTTGGATTATGAAACTGGCTCATTAGCTTCTCTGTCAAAGAGGCCAAGAAATATTAATAACTACGTGGATTTCAGATGATCAACACAAACATAACTCTTCTTTGTCTTTTTCATTATTACTTATTTGAAATATATTCAAAATATATTCACAAAATCCAATTCAGCACAATCTTAATTTGTACACATATTAATATATTTTATTAATGTGGGCATGCACATTTCTAAGCAAGACAAAGTATAGCAGCCAAAATCCAGATATTTTTCGCAATTTCATAAACAAAAGCATTATCTAATTAATACCAAATATTCAAATCCAGTTTTTACATATTCTTTAACATGCAAAATCCTAAGCAAAACAAATTATAAAAGGAAACATAAAATTGCTTTTCATTTACCAATCAATTTCATTCAATATCTCCATGCACAATAAAATTATACTGTCACTAAAATTAGCTAATCTTGCACAATAAAATTATACTGTCAATAAAGTTACCAGTAGTTAATCTTTAATGTTTAGTTCAGATGTGCTCAATCTGGTGCTTGCAAGCACCTTGGAATTCTTTTAAGAACATGTAATGCTCTCGCTATGTGAGTTAAAAAGTGTAATGATTATGAATTCGCATTACAAATAAAAACTTGTAAGAACCAAAACAAAGAGTGTAACTATCCAAAATTATGGGGAAATGAAGGGGGAGGGGAGTAACTGTATTATATACAGTGTAATGAAGAACGTTATATGACTAAAAATATAAAATATATATTCTTCTCCTATTATGGTATAGTGCTCGCACACTCAGCATTACATGTGGGTGGTACTCGCCATCTAAAATGGTTCAGAACATTTGGTCTAGCCTATAACAATAATAAACATCAGTATGAAAACTACTCCAAATATCATAGAGCACTATTTTGAACTACATAAAAGATATATCACTAGAAATTTTGACAAAATGTAGTATAGTATGAATATTCTGAGTTGAATGTAACCAGGACAGGTACTGTACTCTAATTCAAAATAAATAATAGGTTACAGTAAAAGTAATATGAGTTATGAACTAGCATCATTCACATGGTTTCCTATAATTGCTCAGCTGTCTAGTCAGTGGTTGACCAGAAACCTCCTAACTTGTGTCACCTACCACACTTGCTCAGCAGCGATGACGCCATTCCTCGGACCTCCTCAGAGCATGAGACCTAGAACCATACTTCCTGGGGACTGGGTGAACCATGGGCGCAATTTTAATTTTAAACCATGAATAACCAGAGGACTTGAAACCTAAACCCAGGTTTGCTGTCAGTGGGGAATGACTTAACATTGTACTACAGCAGCTCTCAAATTAATAGTTTAGTGTAATATGTTCTTTGTTTCAGTGTTCTTCACAAATATTGGTAACTAATAAATTTGCATTATTGCTAATACATTTTTGTTCTTTATGTATTGTCTTGTATTAATTTTTTTTAAACTTCTGGGCAAAATGTTGGTCTGGATGCCACTGGTATTTCTTAAGTTTTGGTTACCTAAGTCTTTGATGACTCCAGTCTGTTTTAACTACCACAGATATTTGTCATGTGAATTATCTTTTTAAGAAACGTTTGTTTCTTACGGCTAATATATTTGTTCTAATTCAGGTTTATTTGCTGTTTTGTCACTTATAATGACTTTTATTCAAGACTGTCATACTGATCTTCCAGTTTTTTTGGCATTTTTTGCCAGTGTTACCCAGTATGACCTGCATGGGGTAAATTTGAAATGGAGTGGAAGGGGAGAAAATATTAAAGTGCCTTTTTGATTTGAAGTATTTATTTATATAAATGAGACATCTCAGATCATTTAAACATACCCTTAGATGCGGCAGGTCAACTCATCCAGAAGATGCACAAAGAAGATTACGCTCTGGAAAGTACCGGTATATGGTACCTGATATATATTAATATAATCTTCATGACAACAATGTGCTATCAGAGGCAAATGTGGACTCTGGATAAAGAACAATAGAGAAGTCTCTCACTACATTGGAAATTAGATGTTTAAGAAAAGCAGTAAACAAGAAGGGACCATGTGAGAAAATAAGAGATTACAGGAATTATTGCAACAATGCCTGTTGTCAAATATATTGAACAACAGGAACTTAAATAGTTTGGTTACTTAACGTGAATGAACCCCAATTGACTACAGCAACAAGTGCATATAGAATGCTTCAGAATGAGAATACATACCAAAAGACAGGACAAAACTATGAAAAAGGTGGATTGAAGGAGTCACCAACATCATAACATCACTAAAACATCAAAACATGTCATTGCTTGAAAACCAGTAATCATTTAGAACTGCGACTTTAAAAAGCAGGCATATGTTCTCCATAAGATTAGACGACAAAAGAAGAAAGATCTATTTGTATTATGCTTTTCTCAGAACATGAATAAATATTATTCTGGGGAAGGGTTTATAATATATGATAATATGATATATATTTTTTAATATATAACATTGTGGCATAACACAGAGTCAAAAAAGATCTCAATATGACTAATTGAAGGAGATCCATGATCCCTACACCAGCCGGCACTTGATAATGATTAAGCTTATATTTTAATTTGGCATTATCCATTACTCTTTTCAAATTTATAATTTGTAAGAGAAAATGCTTTAATATTGCATAAATAATGATTATTGTCACTGTAACTTGATACAATATTTCTCAGTTTTAACTATTTAAACACTTCAACCATTTTATAACTTGCATCAAGATTGGAAAGAAAGTACTTTCCTATAATA
This sequence comes from Meghimatium bilineatum, assembly GCA_034231615.1. Lineage (NCBI taxonomy): Eukaryota > Metazoa > Mollusca > Gastropoda > Stylommatophora > Philomycidae > Meghimatium > Meghimatium bilineatum. The sequence continues at coordinate 30,708,183 of CM067300.1, read as the reverse complement.
GTTAGTACTCAACAACATAACAAAAACTTTCATTCATGTCAATGCATACAAGCAATAAAAAGCTACATCATGCTAATCTGAAGGAATTTGAGAACAAACACAGAGAAAGAATAGTCTCATGCAAGCAAGTATCTACTCACGATAACATGACTTTCCATCTACCCCTAGTTGATAACCTGGAGTGCAAGCACACACGTAAGACCCTGCAGTGTTGATACATGCCTGTAAACACTCAGCGTTGTTGACCGCACATTCATCAATATCTGAGCAGCATCAAAAATTGTTATGATATACTGCAGTCATTTATCTGAGCAGCATCAAATATTGTTATGACATACTGCAACCAGTTGGCTATAGTAACTCATTTGTTAGTGAACTGGCTTCCTGTTCGGGTAATCCGTGATAAAATTTCCAGTTCAACTGGAAATAGTTTAAAAATCACCAATGGCTCATAGGTTGATCCAGCCTTAGAAAATGGCTTCCAGATCTTCTGGGAAAGTAAATGCAACGGGCATGATGCTATCCACATCATCACAAGGTAATACTGTTGGCCAATGAAAAACACAGGTCTAAAACCATATTCCCAAATATGCCTTAATGCGTAGAAATGAGAAGTTTTTTTTTTTTTACAAGCAGTCATGTATCTGAGCAGAATCAGATATGATATAGTAAAATGCAATCATTCTGTTGAAAACACTGTCTGTTTCTTCATGAAATTTTGAAAATCATGAGTACCATGGCAACTACAAAATCAACAATAAATAGGTGCTAGCTACACACATAAACATATACATCAATGCTAAATCTGCAGAGTAATGGTTTTTTATAACTGCTTAGACTACATTAAACATATGTTAAAAGTGAATAACTAAAATAAGTTAAGCAGTTTAACAAGGCAATGAAACATATTCAAGTGATGTTTTGACGCAAGGATTTTTATCAATCATTAAACCCAATGTTATTACCTTACGACAATCAATATACGGTAATAATGTATGAAACGTAACAACAATTGTACTTATGTAAAACACAGGTTTTTAAAACGTCCCACTTAGACACAATGGACTATCACTACAACTAGGGGGTTATGATATGCAAACAAAAAAACATAGAAATTAAAATACATAAAACAAATTCAGTATTTCGACCAAATGGGCTTTATCAAGATACACACAAAATATCAAGAGAAGATGAATAGAAATGATCGCAACACACAAACGTGTCCAACCAAAATATGGAAGTCAGATGTTGGAAGGACAGGATCAGGAAAACATAAAAAAAGGTAAAAAATAGGTGGAAATGAACAAAAAGATGATGTAAATGACAGAACAAAATGAATAAAGACAAAGACCACAACAACCGAGAACTAGACAAAAGAGTGGTCGGAATTTAGTCCAAAAGACTTGATATAACTCAAAAATAAGACTATTTTCTAGAGCATACATAGATATATCATCAGTGGTGCGAGATCTGATGGCAGTGACCTGAATATCAAGAGCACCATGATGGCCATTGCTGTTCAAGTATGTGGCAACAGGAGTAGGTGCTCAGTGCTTGATGGCATGAAGATCGTTACAGAAGCTGTCGCTCAATCTTAAGCCGGTTTCCCCAATGTACTGCTTGCTACAGCGTTTACATATGATCACGTAAATAACATTACAGGATTCACATGTAAAGCCCTCATCAATGGAGAAAGTGGCCTTGGGGAATGAAATGGAGCGCATCTGAAGCACATAAGGAAATGTATAGCAACGACTGCATGAGCAACAAAGAGTACCAAAATGGTCGGGAACAGAAGACAAGGTGGCTATGGACCAAGAGGTCCTTCAGATTTTTGTCGCGCCTATTGGCCGCCAGATGTAAGCCCTGGAAAGCAAAGTTTTTGTTTCTAATAGTCAGTTGTATAAAATTTAATGCGCCATTTTGTAATTATTTATTATCTTCTTCTCATTCTCAAGCGTGTGCTATTGCTGATTAGCAAGATCTAGTACAGAATGGAATGCATTGTCGCAGTGTATCAGTTCTGCTATAGTGATGATGATGATGATAAAGCAATTCCTTTAGCTGTCAGCAGGTACTTCTTAACAGCCCATAAGTTCTCCTCAGTTGAGTAACCACAGTGACACCTCAAACCCATAAGGTTTGCTGTCTCAAATGCATGGTTTTAGGGAAGGGGAAGGGGGTGTTTAATAGATGCATTCCAGTGCAGCAGTATCCAAGAAATATCACATCCTTCCCCATACAGCAGCATATAGGCTTATATTTGGGGCAACTAGTTCATCATTCCTCAGTCAGATCTATTGACCCATCTGGATTCATGGCAAACCTAGCATTCCCCACCACAGAAGGACTAAGGTGCAATGTTCGCCCGACATTCAGGTGATAGAAGACAAAAGTAAGAAATCAATGCAAGACATGCAATTACTAAGATTTTTTTTATAGGTGACAATTTGTCCACCCATCCCCCAACATTTTTTAGTTGTCTCCTATGACATGTCTGTAAAGAAGACAGTGGCCCCAATTCTTTGCACCCGAACTAGAAGTCCAGGTCTCGGTTGCCACACTGTTACTTTTCTGCTATATCTGTGACTTCCAGTCAGACACGTCAGCCTTCAGCTTGGTCTTTGGGTCATCATGAGATAGGACAGCCAACACTATCCCCAAAATTCTCCTTAGCTACCATTTACGATATACATAACAGGCTATAAATATTATTTGCTCCCAATTTTGGTCCCTGAACCACATGGGCGATTCAATTTCTATTCTCTCTAAATGGTGCAGTGACACTTTTTTCAACTTCTAGTTTCTCATAATAGTACTTAGTTCATTTTTATACAAGTAGGGCACAGCATATTTAATACAAACAACACAAAACAGAAATACAGCAATGAACACTTATTACTAACTTCAACTATCTAACAACAGCAGCTATACAGAAACACAATATTACTAAAAAAAAAACTTCTAAACAATTTTTCTGAAAAACAATCTATAGTAAAGGCATTACCGTAAGTTTAAAATGTACACAGAACTAAGACAACATAATAGCTCTGTCCAGTGTAGAGACCATAATTGCAGCTGTCACATAGTCTACTTACCCTCGCGTCCTTGATTTACTCTGCCATCTTTAATATTAATCAGTTTTAAAAAGAAATTTTATTTTGTTTGTGTTTGTTCTCAAACTTCCACCGGATCTCTCTTATAGCAGGACAATGGTCCTACTAGATTTCCAGTAGTTCAGAGAACGGAAATGCGTTGTGCCACAATTTTATTTGTGATAATGGCCAGACACATCCAACTTTGGTGCTAAAAAAATTTTTAAATAACATAACCTTTAATGTCTTCTTGTAGCACTCCAGGAACACAGGCATCTTGCTATTTGCAATTGTTTTCTTTTGAAATCATTCTATCGCTCCCCAAACATCCTCATTACATTTTTTTAAACTAGATGATGCATTAAAATCAGCCTGTTCCAACTAAACATGAGAATTACTACTTATTACACTACTTATATTTCTATAAATTTTTTTAAAAATACATGATTTGTCAGGGTTAAATCTATTATCTTTCCTCCTCAAACTCCCACCGGATATCTCTTGTAGCAGGACAATGTTACTACTAGATTTCCAACAGGATGTAGTCGAGAGAATGGAAATGCTTGTGCTGTTGTTTTGAGTATACCGATATATAATATGCTCATTGCTTTTAGCCACTTCCACTAAATGGTGGACGGATATAAAAATATCGCTACCAAGCCAGTAAGCGAAAGAACTGGTTCATGTACTTACATGCTGGTCACCAACTTCAAAGTTAGTCACGATCAAACATGCATAACCTTTTTTTCTGCTATCTGTACTATTATCGTCTTTGTCCTAGATGGTAGCATTCATCTATAAATCTGTGTGTTGGGCCATTAGCACAAATAAAACAACAACATTGTTTTTCCGAAGACTCAACAGATGTGCCTCGCATATAACGCAACACTGGACAGAACAGCCATAAGAAAAATCATAATGGAGCAAATGGAATTTAAACCAAGTGTCAACTCTCACAAGTAATGTGAAAAATAAGCAAAATAAAATATAAATATCCATAAGAAAAGCCAACTATACATCAAAGTAAAGTGTATAAAGTGCACTAGAAGTACATGTTACCTTCACAAGATCTTCCATCATGAGAGAGTGAGTAGCCGGTGTAACATCTACAAACAGGACGCCCCCTGTCTGTGACACATTTTTGCTCGCAGCCACCATTGTTTTCTTGGCAGGGGTTGACCTCTATTGTTAAAAATATATTAAGAAGTCATCTTGAATACTCAGAAATAAATTTTATAAAAATAAATAAAAGTGACATCATATCAAATTCTGCCGTAGCCATTAACTCGTCATTATTAGCTGTATTTATTTTTGAGGCAATTTCAATACTTCAGTAGTTTGTCATTGCTTTATGAATGGTCCGGATGCATTATTGCCTGTGGCATAATTTGAATCCAGTACCTTTGACCTGGAATGAAAATACAGAGTGATACTCTCAGATTTCTAAAACAAGAATACTAGGGTGAAAAAGTGAATTCTAAGAAAAGAGGAGGTCAACAATTCTAGCAACATGTGTGTCCAGAGTATTACATGAATATACTGCTTTGGTCATGTAGGGGATAGAAGCAATAAAAAAGTCCCAGTCTAATCTTTATTCACTACAAATAATAGAGTCCAGTATTTGTATGACCAGCACTGGTTAAAACTTACATGTAGATATTTAATTCTATCACTCAGCTGCTTGATAGTCTGGTCATCAAGCACCACACTGGGCAGTACTGTTCCCATGATGATTATGTTCAAAGAACAAGATATGATGTAACATCTCCCCAGTCAAGCCTTGCACCCTTAGGAAGCTTTGTAGCCATAACAACATTGAAAGTAAACCAACTGATAATGGTGGACCATGTTGTCTGGAAAAAGAACTTCTGGCAAGAGGGTCTGGAACAGTAGTCTAATCCCTTGTTCTTCAAGACTAATAAATGCAACAATGATCCTATTTTAGACCTCAATGGTAAGGTTTCTACTACCATCAAGGGCTTGATAGCTGACAACTTCCTCCCCACTACAGCAGCTGCTCTGTGTCTCATTAACCGTTAGCAGTTTGAGTGAGTCTGCATTTGATATACTGCTATGGGAGAAAACTAAGTGGAACCACATGGGGAGCCAGTGGGAATATACTCCGTAAAGTTTACCAGCAAGGTAAAGACTACACCTGGAATATGGTTCGGCTGCAAAGTGTGCTGCATCAAACACCACATCACAAGATCTAGATAAAGTGCAAAACCAGGCGCTTAGGATAATGTTGGGAGCAATGAAATCAACACCCATAGTAGAGATGCAGAAAATTGGAAGAATGCAAACACTTAGCGAACGCAGAGACACACAGGTACTAATACAAGCAGAAAAGTTTCCAAGGCCAAGTCATCCAATGAAGAACTGAAGAGAAGCCGCCTTATCCACCAAGCTAAACAACTCCGTAGACAACTTACAGACCTGCCTGAAGTTGACAGTCCCTTAAGGTCTATACCAGAACAAACCCCTTGGAGTGAAAGGAATGGAATACCAATGTACATTTAGATCCACGTGAAAGGAATATTAAGCAAGGACGAACAGAACAGTGTGCAACCAAGGACAGTCACCCTCATAACCTCCCTCTGGACAAAAGAACACACCATTTAGTACTAGGAAGCAAGTGAAAACGTTGGCAATCCCCTTCCAAAAGAAGTCACCCAAAAGTCTCATGAAGATGAAGAATTTGTAAAAACAAATGAGGAATAACATTTTTTCTCATGGTAATCCCCACCCTTTTTTTTAAACAAAGACCTTCTATGGCCCTAATATAAGTGCAAATAACAGAGGGGAAAGTTGCCGGTGTGTTGCTGGACCCGAAAGGAGAGCAAAGGATAGCAACTGTTTTACCTTCCATCTTGTCTTGTCTAGCCATGTGGTCTGTGAGGCATCATGAGCTGCAGATTTCTATTCTTTGCCAGTTGGGAGACTTCAGTTGAATTCAGATGTATCTCACTAAAATATCTTTGATATTGTTTATCCATCTGCATCTTAGGCGATGCTTTCGCTCTAAATCCGGACACTCTTCTGTTGTACGTTGCTGTCAGGAGTAGGTTGGGATTCATTCTTATTAGATGACCAAACCATTTTATTTTTTGTCTCTCTATATAGTATATGCATGGTTCCATCATTTTCCTTATAGAGTCATGGGAAATTTTATCTCTACATGTGATCCTCAATGTCTTTCTGAGACATTTCATCTCACATACTGTGATCTTTCTCTTGTTCTTTTGTCATTCAAAGTTTAACATTGATAACACAAAGTTGGAATAAAAATAGTTTTCCAGCGTACGTTTGGTTGTCATATTTATATGTCTGTCTGTAAGTCAGTTGGTAAAAAACCGCATTTGCCTTCTGGCATTGTGTTTCTATTTCTCGATTAAATTTTCCATCCTCTGTAAATATACATCCTAGGTATCTAAACTCTTGCACCTTTTTTAGAGTGTTCTCTTACAATTTTATGTTTTAAGTTTCTGTTGTCCTACTAATCCTCATTGCTTCAGTTTTTTCATATAATTTCCACAAGATTTTTTAAGGGCTGTGATGTGATTTAGCATTCTAATGGCATCAGAATAGATTAATGCCTGATTATCTATGAACAGCAATTTATCATTTCATGTTTGTTTCTTGATTAGAAAACTGGCCTCACAGCACGTGGGGCATTCTCATAGTGCTCCGCCATCTGTTCCAGCAGCCATTCGACTCGATGGTGTTTCGAGTCCAATGCCGCCGAAACAGACGTCGACATCAGGGCACAACTCTGGCCCTTGCGGCATGTTTCTTTGTTGTTCCGGCCACCCACGCCGTGCCCATAACTAGTTCAAGCACAACGTTGGCCTGTCCGAACAATATGGTAACTGTTATCGAAGGTTACGACTACGGGATTATATAGATGATGTGCCATGAAGCTTCTATAAGAAGTTAACCTCAATATAAAGGCATGTCATCTACTAAGGTTTTCTGTTGCATGGTTGGTTTGTCTAGTGAGCCATTGTAAAGACCCACAGACGCAACCGCATGTGCGTTTGTCTTTATGTTTGTCTTCAATTATAACCAAAGGTGTTGAGTGTCCCATCAGCTGTAAGAATTATTTTCATTTATCCTCGTGCTTCCTACTTGAATTTACATTTTTGAACAGAGCAGAACACTGCAGATGATTTAAGAGAAAAATTAAAGATCAGAGTGTTTTCTCTCATCTCAAGACCTACTACATTCATTCTCACTCTGCAACAGGTTTTTCAGAGCACAGATTGGATTCATCAGTCACCTGAGGACTTAAAAGAAACCTAATTTGATCTTTTCCAATTCCATGCTTATCTTCACTTGCAAAGAAGGAACATCATCATCAGGACAGGATAAGCCATTTTTATATAATTTTTATCTAAAAAATTATTGAGATTAAACATTTTTAAATATTTACTATTCAGGAAAGCAACTATCTATTTAATGTGTACCTTCACATGACTGTCCATCATCAGCAAGTCGGTATCCTTCCTGACACTTGCATTGATAATGTCCACCATACCTGTCGACACAGACATGCTGGCAACCACCATTGTTAACACTGCATCCAGATGATGCTGCAAAGAAGAAAGGAATAAAATTGTTTAGCTAGAAATGCAAAATCACAAATAATTCTACAAAATATTGGTCCTAAAGTATTGATTTGAAACATAAATAAATCCCATAATATAGGCTGCTCCACTATTGATGCAAGATAAACATACCAGTTAAATAATACAGATTTTCTATATTTTGTATTTAAAAGATACTAGATTTCTCAGTTTGCATTATGGAAATTAGTGGCCACATCATGCAAGATTCATTTCAACTTTTTAATAGTATACGTAATTTCATACAGTTTATTTTACTAGGTGATCAAAAAGGTCGCAACTTCTGCTGCAGATGAAATGCTCTGCGCACTGATAACCCCCCCCCCCCACTCCGAGAGCTATGGGCAGGGGGGGAACTCTCAGTGCAAAGCTCGCAGATCGTTGGATGCTGCGGTTTATGCCTCTTTATCGAAATTTCATTTTGTTAAATAATGTATACTTTGTTTCGTTAAAATGTGGCAACCGATTCCCATAAAAAAACAATTTTATCGAATACACATGTATTGACATTCAGAAAATTAGGCCTACACTTTATATAGAATTCAGGGTTAAAATAAAAACAAAAGTTACTTAAGGATAAAATATAAAATAATCTTTCTGGACGTTGACAGCTATTAATTGATGTCTTTCATTAATGCTCTTGAGGAAAATATATTGAATCAAATGTTGTCACAGAAACTACTCTTAACCATAGAGCTTCCAGGATTATTTTATCAATACCTGTTACCATTGGGATTATGTGGGTCCATAATTAATTTAACATAATAGTTATCTAACTATAAAAGAGCAGATAATTTTGTTCAATAATTCTAAGTTTTAGCTGAAGTATTTTCACTTTGTGATTGCTAAAATACAGAACCGAAACTGGCATTGATGTCCAGTCATGGTTACTAAATAACAGATTGGGCCTATTTCTAAATGTCAGTTTCTCTAACAATAGTGTTTAGATTGGATGTAAACTAGGAATGGAAAAAATCCACAAAATTCAGAAAAATCAGATATTTTTAATCACATAACACAATTTAAAAGAAACAGAAATTATCCAAACAAAGATACGCTTCATTTTAAGTCATTATTAAAACAATAACAAAATTCAACAGCAATAAAAGTTATATTAGGTCCCTATATATAATTTAAACAAATATAAAATGGATTAAATGACATCCTTACATGGAACAAAATCAAGATAGTACTTTGTGCTCCTTATAAAACTGTTATTGAACCGATTTTATGCATTTTAACCCTTGATATGCCGCATTTTTTTAAGTAACCAATACCAGCTGTGCTAAATTCTTTTGCCAATGACATTTAGTTGTTGTTGTAATTTATAATATATCTGTCATAATATATAGTTTGTAGCATAATTTATAATATATCTGTCATAATATATAGTTCCTGTTTGGTCATATAAAGAGACACAACTGTTTAGAAAGACAAATAATGGAGGAAAGAGTACTTGGGAGGAATAAAGGCAGACCAAGAAGACGATGGACTGACAACATTAAAGATAACATGAATATATCACTAGAAAATGCAAGCCACATTGCCCAAGACAGAGAGAGGTTCAGAGAGTTCATTCGGAAGACAACGTTCTGGAAGGAATACGTCACATGCAACCATTATATAGTTTGTGCCATAATTTATAACATGTCTGTCATAATATATTCATAACCTATCAGGGAAGGTGATTTACCGGGTACCTCCTTCGAAAAAATGTTGGAAGTTAGGCAGCATCTACCTATTTTGACAACTGACATTGTGTGAGTTCATGCAATAAGATACTTGCCTTATTCTAGGATGTAAAATGCATTTCTCAAATCAAATAGTGTGGCAGCTGGTCTACGTTGGGAGTCCCAATAGTGCGACATATCTCTGCTGATCCTGCAGCTTGCCTTGTATCAAATGCATTGGTCTTACCTTTCCTTTGAAGTTAACAAGGTAGACAGAGAAAGCGATTATGCTTCATGAGCAACACATGGTCTCTATACTTTAGTCTGGACAGAGTGCTACGGAGAGGTATAACTTCATGCATGACATGAATTATTTTCAGAATCGAATCAGGAGATGGCAGCTACAGGTTATAAGTAATTGTCAGGTAAATACAAATAAGGTAGACAGGTTACTGAAGAAAACTGTCAATATAAAATATGTCACTATTTTGTTGGATATCCTCCAATATTTAGGTTATGTATAAGTAATTATCAGTTGGCATAGAGAAGGGTACCATGGGCTGTCTCTGACAATGGGAGATACTTTTTGTCACTGACCTACACACTGTTGAAAAATCTACATGGCTCAGAATGCTCTTGCTCTACACATCTACCATCACCATGGATTGTAGCTTATATTTTTTATAGCACAACAATAGTACTATCATCTGGAAAGACAGAAATTTGCCAGCAGCATAAACAATTAACAGTATGTTCCTTTAGGTTTGAAGGTTAGTATGCTTCTTTTTTCTTCTTTTAGGGTTGAGGTTTGAAAGAAAAATGATTTATTCTGTGTATTTTAATATTCTCACAGATTTAATTCTATACCAGTACATTCAACGTAATTTATAAAACTATATTATAAATTTATTATTCTCAATGCATTAAGAAACCACTGCAGAGAAACAGGATGTAGTTAAGAAAACATTATCTTGTGTCATGGTCTATAGCTTGGATGCAATGTCTATTCCTATCAGCCTGATAGACCTGACCAGCATTTCTTCTGCATGATTTTTACTGTGTATGGGATGGGACAGCCAAGATCACCACTAAAATTCCCGTAGTCACCTCCCACAATGTGTAGCAGATAACTCACTATTCTTTGTTTTCTTATTGGGCAGCACAACACCCAGGCAGTATTGTCAATAAATTGTTAACTCCAATTAGAAAATTTAAAAGAAAACATTCCAGAATCAAATCGATAAGCAGCAACATAAGATACAAGCCACAATGCAATATATGAATAAGCATATAGAAACCAACAATATACATTAAAAACTTGCAGTGCACACACATAAAACAACAACAACAATTATCAATGGAACAACATAAATAACAACATTACGTATTAGGAACAATATGGTTCCCAGCATGAAAAATGTCAATACTAGAAAATGATGTTGTCACATTTATAATTTCACTTGTATAAAATTACATTTTCAACAAAAAGATATGATTATAAAATTATGTCGAGAAACCTCGGAGAGCTATTGTTGTTAATATTATTTTTTAAATGTTATATTCTAATGTATTAACATCATTATTATTTTTTAAATGTTATATTCTAATGTATTAACATCATTATAAAGGGATATCATTGTTTGAATCTGACATGAGAAAAATGCAGCTTTGAACACATTATCTCCACTGTGATGAAGCCATCTGAGATCCAATTTGAGATTGGGAGAAAGTCATTGACAATCACAGTAAAATGACAGGACAAATGGAAAGGAAACATAAAAATCTGAAAAGTCTAACTTAATTTAATGGAAAAAATATAAATGCCAAAACTGGGTTAGTATTCAACACAAACATTTGTGGAGATCTGTGGTTCTCTGTGAGTCTAGTAGATGATGAGTTTATAATAAAAATATAAGTTCCAGAACCTGTCAGGGTAGTAGGAACATTGGAGATATCGGCCTAAAAATATGCAATCCCTGTTATCTCAATTCCTTTCAAGCAAATACTCCAAAGATAGCATTTCAGTGGGTAGAGCTTTACTCTGTGGTGCCTATCTCCTCTCTGAAAATTCCCTTATCGGCAAGAATTAACAACTGTCATATGGCATCTTTCTACAGGATATCATAGATCAGTATTGTCCTCATTCGGATTGAGAAGTGTATTTCGTACAATAAATACTCCAGTTTCATTTAATATGTCCATATTTGTCTTTAGTATTTCCCCTTAGTCAAGCACTCTTAATATAGAATATGGACAGAATTTTAAGTCAAAATACATAAAATTTTGCATATTTTGGACTAAATGAAATACATAATGATCCTTCTGGAAATTGACAGGTATAGTTTTGGTTTGGTCATCTTATGAGAATGAACCCAAACCAAATACAATAAGTGCATATAACAAAAGAGTATCAAAATACAGAACCAAACGACTCTACTCAGACGACTTGATAGAGATAAAAAAAAGATGTCAAAAGGTAAGTGCTGTGACATACCAGCTATCATCTTTATTATTGCACCCAAAAATCAACATGGAAGTAAAGAAACAAATGATTAAGAGTATTTTTATACCAACACTATGCTACCAATGCCAGATGTGAAAACTGACATCTACACATAATTGAAAGATCGAGACTTGAAATGAAATGTCTAAGGAAGGCTAATGGAGCCATCAGACTTGACAAAATGCGCAGTGAGAACATCAGAAAGATAATAGGTATAACATTGTGCATCATATATATATATATATATATATATATATATATATATATATATATATATATATATATATATATATATATATATATATATATATATATATATATATATATATATATATATATATATATATATATATATATATATATATATATAAACAACAGATAAAATATTTTGGACATCTTATGAGGATGAATGATAAATTTCCCATAAGATCTTATAACAAGATGAAATCAGGTTACAGAGGGAAAGGCAGATCTAAGAAAAGATAAATAGACAACATTGAAACCATTCTGAATAAACATGACTACACTTCAACCAGAGCAACACACTTGGCTCTGGAGTGCAGACTACCTATCCTTCGCAAACCCTTACTGATCTCAACGGCAAGAACAGCACCTGGGGATAGACAATAGAGCCGAAGGTAGATAAAGAAAACGGTGGCTAGAAAACATCAAGATAATCTTGAAACAAACATGGACTCAACGCAACACATATAGTCTTGGAGTGACAACTGTGTTTCCTACCCCTACGCTTTGCAGCAAGTCTGAATACTATCAAACATCATTCACCTGGGGAATGACAATAGACTTTCATATTTACAGCTGTGAATATTTACAAATTAAACAGTGGCTCTATAGTGATGCACCGTTCCTACAAAATGGTGATTCCGTATGAAGAAATAATACAAGAGTTCTTATTTTTAAATTATTTATTTATTTTCTGCGTCTTCCTAACATCTCCAGAATTTAAGAGTGAATTTTTCATTTGATACCACTAATTTGTTGTTATGCCTGTAGCTATGGAAAATTTTGTTCTTTACATCTGAATTTCTTGTTGTATAAAAAAAATATATAGGTCTAATGATAGGAGGGCATGTTTAAATTGGTAATAAGAAGTGTAAGAGTTTAAATAATACCTTTCTGAAATAGCTGATGCAGCTAAATCAAATAATGATTATAAAATATGCATGTTTGTGTAAGTAAATTGACATATAAAATGGTTATTTTGAGAAATATTTAGAGGAATTTAGAAACATATTTTCTTATTGATTTTTAACACAATTTATCCTAGATTTGTGCTATAAATTTAGAATGTCTGCACAAGGTTATCCAAAACGGTAAATATGCATAGATATTGTTAATATGCATAAATGGGGATTCTTGTATCATTTGGCCAGAAATACATCTCTTGGTTAGTAATTTTATCATTTCATGTGTTGTCTTTTTAATCATTCTTTGTCCTGAGCATAACCAATTATATAATATTATACTGTGCTAACAATTCTCTGTTGTACAATTATTAGGCTATACTTTAATTTGATATCGAATACAGGGTGACTATAAAGTCACTTTGCACTCATTTACATTTCCGGTGACGATGCATCACAGGAATTGTGGGTGTTTTGTGCAGATCTGTGTAATGCCATTGATGCTACAACATTTATGAAAAACACTACTGCTCATGCTAATCCCATATTGGGTAAAGTGGGTATTCAGCAAAGTGGCTCATTATTTCTCATTATTCCAAAGACAGAACAGACACACAGATGTCCAATTTTGATCATACTTGTCCTACATGTAGCAAGGGATTCTATGATTTTTGTCATCTCCTCACACACCAGAGAGATGCAACAATAAAAGTCTGAAACTGTTGTCATCCTTTACTTGAGGTGAACAGCTATTATTAAAACCTCTTGTTGCACAACAATGATCAGTGAATAAAAGTTAACTGCAGCTAACAGCAATCTGCTGAGTGATGACAACTTTCAATGATGTCATATTGAGACCATATAATTAATTTCATATTCAGTGCACACTGACTTTATAGACACCATAAATGTTAGGTTTGAATTAATAACATACAAACTATTTAGCTCTGAACATGTTGACATTTAGTAGCTTAAAATTAAAAAAATAAATAATATAATTCTGTCGAAGGAGGAAAACAATTAAGAAACTAAAAAGTTTAGCACAGGATTCAAGCATTATGATAGTGTGATGGTTGAATTGTAAGAAAAACATAAGAGGTACAATTGTACTTTATATGTTTAATTTCAATCTGTACAAAACAAATACAGAATATTTGTTTATTCTTCTTTTTTCATTCATCTAGAATGTGCTTATATCTGAAGTTTTGCCTATTCTATAAAATTAATTATGTTTTGTAACTCGTACTTAGGTCCGTAGAGTTTTTCTTCCACTGTTGTTTCTCTGGGCCAGTGTATTTGCCTTAGCATTTCATATTCCGGGCATTCCTGAAGAATATGCTCTGATGTCTGGGGTGCCTGTCCACATATACAAATGGCAGTGTTGCCAACTTGAACTTTGTATTTATGTGGCTGCGAGTCAATTATGTCCTGCACTTAGTCACAGAATGACATCTTGGTCTGTTCATAATTTGGTAGTCATCTTGTATTCAAGTTATTCCGGTTGATTTGATCATCTGTTTCTTTTGATGGTACTTTATTAGCACATCTGGTTGAGCACCAGAAGCTTCCTCCTTAGTCAGACTATCTGCTTTCTCATTTTCTGGTACTCCACAATGCAATGGTATCTACTGGTTGCTGGTTTGTGGTTCGATCAGTAATATTTGCAGGTCTAGTAGTTTTCTGGTATGGAGTGGTGATCTTGCATCTGACAAGAATACTACAGGCTGTGAACTGAACCAAGTTTGGAACTCAGGAGTTATTTTGCTTCTATCTTGATTGTCTGGATTTCTTCATCGTAAACAGAATATGTTCAAATAATGTTCCTGCACAGTACTATTTTTAAATTGTACTTATCTAATTATCTAAACAGTAAAAATAGACACATTCTAGTCTGTTCTACAACAGTTACAAAACTACAACAGTTTGAATTTGTAGGCATCCAAAGTAAATCTGTTATAGGTAGAACTGCTAATATTTAATTTTTTTAAAATAATAAATGTACAAGTATGCCAATCACATTTGTATTTTATTCGGTTAATGATACTGTTTCATTTGGCAGCACTGATCTTCAATAAGTATTTACAAATTAAAAGCACATGAACTGAATAAAACAAATCAGTAGTTCATGCTGGAGGTGATAACGTATACATACAAGAATGACAAACATGGGAGGTATTTGAGGTCGCTCTTAATTACTCATCATGAACTTTGCATGAATTCTTCCAGGGAGTGTGATGTATGTTGTGCTACGGTTCAATTTGCACCATGTATATTTAGCACATCTGATTTCTGCATAGAAATGAGTTACCAAGGGTGAGTCATGACCTTTGTTATAGCATGTCAGAGTGGTAATCAATTATGTATGATTATGTAAGGCTAATCTGACTATTTCTATACATTTTATTGGTTCGCGAAACAAACTATAATTAAATGGCCAATGAAAATCATGGAAATTGTTAATTGGCACTGCACTCATGCACATTATAACAAAGGTCATGGGTGAGAGGAGAAAGTGTGTCCTCTTTGGAAAGATTTGAAGATTACATAATCAAGATTTGACTGGAATTTTTAATTTGCATACTCTTCGATGTTTTCTGGTGTTGAGCACTTAGGTAATGCCGTGCGTGCTATGATGCTGATTTTGAGTATTAAATCGATAACAATTCCACAAATGGGTGTATATAAAATATTTTTTAAAGCATATTACGTGTTTATAGAATTTCCCAAAAAATTATAATATGCACATTATTTTGCTTGAATAAATTTGGCAATCTGATTAGATAATTCATTTAATGAGGTTGTCAAATATTAGTGGTTAACGTGTTTTGTCATGTTCAATTATTTCATGGATGTCATGTTCAAGCTGGTGTATTTCTCTTTCTGTACATGATCCTCCATATAGATTTTTTTCTTCTGGCAGATTTAAAAAAAATCTGAGTGTTTACAGGAACAGCTGTCAATGCTTTACAGCTACAGTTAATGATGTTAGCTAGAAATGAGACTTCTGTCCAATTTTTGTAGCAAAACTCCAATTCTAGATACATTTTATGCATGAAAATAATGATTTGATGTGACCCAGTTCTTTAAACTCTACACAAGTGATGATAGTTAAATAAATTTGTCATCATATTTTTGCAGCACATATTCCATTTTGGTAATGAAATGCATGAAAATAACCCTCAGATTGTAAAATTTCTTCTCAGTTCTGCACGACCTGGTGAATCCGGAGACAAATAGTATCGCCTACGTGTCTTTTTATTTTTACAGATATCTGGTCGAGCAGCAGATGCAAGTTCCAAGTAGATGCTGTTTGAAGATTCATGAACTTGTTTATATTTTGAGTTATTAGAAGCGAAGCAGCACATATATATCACAACGGCAAAAGTCAAATACGTTGAACACATACTTATACCCTCTTTCAGACGTACGTCTACCAACAGCAGAAATATCAATAGTATAAGCTTCAATGGTTGCATAGTTATTTTTGCTCATTGGAACTAATTTAACGTAAAGATATTTGAAATTTTATTGTATAAAGGCTACATTAAAAATTGATGAAATCAAGTCTTAAGATAAGACTGTTGACTCTTCCCCAATTTAATATGCTGAATCTTGATTATGCTTGGTCAATGGCTGTGTTGCAATCCCCAAAAACTTCATAAACCTATGACATCCCTTACGTCAAGGACGTACAAAATGTTGCCAATATTCGATATTTTACACTACACATATGTATATGGAATATCATCATATAACAGACATCCATTCCTTTCCTTGTGTCACTACAAAATTATAATATTTGTTGGACAGGCTTTCGCCACTTTCGACTTTAGAAAACCGTCGGTTGGATGGGAAAAGGGCTATATGATTTACAAACCATGTTAAATACTATATCTTTTACATATCAGATGGTATTTTTATGTTTCCAGTCTTCTAAAACTGAACACGGAGCCCCGAACCCGCATTCCTGACCCATCATGTGATTCTAAAAAGAACCACTACACAATTACGTTCACACTTGTCACCGTTCGTATAATGGGCGCAATCAATTTCCGGTGTATGTGTATCCAGGTTTTTTATAATTTTCCATGTAAATATAAAATTTAAGAAAAATAATATAGTTGAGAGTTCAAGAATAGCAGCTATGGTCACCAAACTGGATAGAATAAGAAACGAGGATATCAGAACAAGAGTAGAAATACTGCGTTGTATCGTTCATATAGAACGTCAGCAGCTAAAATGGTTTTGTCACCTTGTGAGAATGGACCCAAGCAAATTACCACTGAGAGTTTATAAAAAACGATCAGTCGGATACAGAGCGAATGGAAAGCCGAGAAAGAAATGGATCGACAACATCACGACCACCTTCCACAAACATGGATTCATTACGACTCAGGCATCACATCTGACCTTGACAAGAAATTTACAGATCCCACCCTTACGGCAAGTGTGGATGCTATCAATCAGCTTCCACATAGGGATAGACAATAGACAATATAGTTTCGGAAATACCAAAATATTCTATTTGTATTGTCAAACAAGATTGAAATTAAAAAGCTGCAGAATGAATAAATGTTGCTATTCTCTACCACTTAAATAAAACAAGGTATTGCGACAAGCACAATTTTACATTAAACAATAAAATATAATATTTTCATTGAATGCTGATGGGTGTTGTATATGAAGCATGATTTATTTGTTTCTTAGCACGTTGCACGTTGTATGCTTCAAATATAATTAAAGTATATCATCTATCCAAGCTAGCAGATCAGAAGGGGCGTTTGAGAGATACAGAATTGAAGAGGATTTATGTAGGCCTATATTTTCCTGTGTGCTACCAGCGATTAGCATAACTTAATTGCTCAATGTTAACGTTACGTCTTCCAGACAATGCTATTTGCATTAGCTGTATGCATTAATGTTGTAACTGTAGATTTACTTTATCTCAAAAAGTGACTCAAAAACGTAGAAGACTGCGACCTACTTCGCAGTTTTCGTATCTCCCACTTGTGCAGAACTCTCAAAAAAGAAGCTGAAGGCCTGCCGAGAGTTTCGCACGGAGCACGTATTTTCGCAGTTCAGAATATAAACCTTAGAGACATCCAAAAACTGCACTTATAAAATTACATCGCGGTCCGAAATTGAACCCCTAACATCGATATAACAAAAAAGATGACCAAAAGACTATTTTATTTTGGATATCTATCTTCACCATGTAACGACAATTCTAATAATATCAGATTTGTTATTTGTATGGTTGCTTCCCATGTATCACTAATTGATTGATGATGCTTTCAAAGATCTGGACTTGGAAGTACACATATAGATATCGCTTAAATGGAAAATTGTTCATCCTTCGACGGCTCCGAGCAAAAACGAAAGTAAAATCACACACAATCAGGGATCTCCTAATTGCTGATGACTGTGCCCTAAATGTCAACTCTGAGGTTGATCTACAAAGTATTATAGACATATTCTCCAAAACTTGTACCAACTTTGGACTTAATATTAATACAGAGAAAACAGAGGTCATGTTACAACCAGTACTTCGCAAATGCTATCTCGAGACCTGTATAAAGGTAAATGGCGTAGCACTGAATATTGTGAATAGATTCACTCACATACCTAGGATGTACTTTATCACAAAATGCCAACGCGGATGATGAGGTGTATATAAGGATCGTCAAGGCAAGCAGCACTTGTTAAGACTACAAATATGTCGTAGAAATGGCATTAACCTACATGCTGTGCTGACATTTTACAGAACAGTGGTACATCCAGTGCTGTTAAACGCTAGTGAAACATGGACTGCGTATAGACGTCATGTGAGAAAACTCAAAATAACTTTCACACAATTTGTCTCAGAAAAGTTATGAACATCAGATGGTAAGGCACGATTTCATATATCACTGTCCTTGACAGATCTGGTATCCCCAGCATTGACACTATCCTGGTACAGACACGGATTCATTGGACATGTCATTTGGTGCGTATGCCAGACCATCGTCTGCCAAATATACTTCTCTATTGTGAACTGGATAAGGGTACAGGATCTCAAGGTGGCCAAACGAAGCGCTACAAGGACTCGTTAAAGGCCTCACTGAAAGCGTTTGAAATAGACAAAGACACATAGGAAGAAATTGCACAAAATAGATCTACATGGCGTTCTACAATAAAAAAAAGAGCGAATCATCTTGTGAAAACAGGAGAAATGCAGCAGCTCTACAGCAGAGAGTAGCTAGAAAGTCACGGATAGATCAAGATCCTTCAACAGTGTGGTCATTCCATGCCCGATCTGTCCAAGGACATTTACAGCTGGAATAGGGCTTATTAGCCATCTACGAATTATTAGGCATGGTCATAATTATAACTGAATTTTCAGAAGTGGATATAACAAATGGTCATCATCACTTGGGATGGACGACCACATACACATCACTAATTGAACAGAAAGAACCATGCTAAGATGACATACATCACAGGTTGTTATCGTTCGTTTTGAAGCTCCGGTTGAATCTCTCCTGTAGAAGGATAATGCTACAGATTTTCAGCAGAGATATAAGATGCGTTGTGTTGTGGGTTTTTTTTTGCTCCAATGGCCGACACAATCCACTTCGAGGATTAGAGTTAAGTACGAATAATAGCACAACTGTTTTTTGGAAAGTGCAAAATGAAACAGCAGTAAGAAAGTGTCCAACACAATGAAATAAAATAGTGCTAGATCAAACACAGAGATATTAATTTTTAATAACAATAGTATATAACTACAGTATTGCCGTAAATGTGAATTTGGTAAGCGAGTTGGTATCTAAAAATAAGCTCTGTGTTCCGGTCTATTTAGTTGAAACATTCGAACTTTTGCAATTGATATGATCTTTCCAAAATGTGAGGATGCTAAAGCCAGTTTATGGCTACTTAACTGTCATTTTACATTTTCAAAACATGATTGGAGGAAAAGGGGGGGGGGGGACTTTTATATACAGAATTGATTTATAGCAACAATGTAATGGATAATGACAACATATAAAGCATTATACATAAAAAAGTATTCAAATATGTACATTTCAAAGTGAAACAATTTCTTACCATGAAAATAAAAACGGTGCCAACAATTAAAAAAAAATACTTCTAAATAAAAACAGATCTCATCCTATCTATAACTAAGCATGTGATGTGATGTGTGTGTATGTGTGATTGAGAAAGAGATATCTAAATCAATCAAGTGTAATAATTACGTTTAGGCATATAATCTATGTTCTACTATAGTAACATAGCGAGGCAATCTATGAAATCAACATATCAAATGAAATAACTTTATCAGGGTAACAAGATAGCACAGTTGTAATAAGTAGCCAAATAAAAGTTAAAAATATGCAGAGACTATGAAAATTTACTTTTCTGATCTAAGTAAGTATTTACGGTTAAAAAAAAAGGTTGGTTGGGGGAGGGTGTGTGTCGTTTGTTGTTTCATACCGGTGACCTTGAGTTCTAGAATTGCTAGTTTACTGGTTCCGTTCCCGTCTGTAATGCGAGCAACTGTAAAAGTAGAATGTTGTCGTAATTGACGTTCCATAATGTAAATATAGCAATAGGAAATAAAGATAATAAATAAGAAGGGACGGAATGAGATATATCATTAGATGAAGGAATCTCTTTAAGATTTATCACTTTCTCAATTTAGGAAATATTATAAGTTAATTAAAGTCTCTTTCGACCATATTGTGCAGGGGCCTGAAAGAAGAGCAAAGAATAGCAATACAGTTTACTTTTCATGCATGTCGTAAGAGGCGACTAAGGAGGTTATGGGGTGGAATTCTCTGCTGCATCCCATATGATGATGTTCCTCCTTCTCAAGCAAAGATGAGCATTGCATTAAGGATGATCAAGTTTGGTTGGATTGTTAGTGAGTATTCAGTTGGCTAATAAATTCAGTCACGGGCTCTGAAAGACTTGTTGCAATGTAAGCAAGGATGAAGTAGGTCTTGCGATGAAACAGAAGTCTTGCGATGAAACAATCTGATCTCTCCTTTCATTTTTGTATCTTTTGAATCTGTTGTGTTCTACCGTGTGCAAAACATTTAATATTCGGTCGGATCTGACTATTCCATGCTGGACGGCCAATAATTGTGGTTTTTCAAGAGCTTGGTTCACTCCTGCAATGATTGAGAGATTTCTTCAAGTAGTTCTTGAAGTGTTTATTCTAGCCTCTACTTGCACGCTTACCTTAACACACACACGTTAAAACAGTTTCTTTGGAAGATGTTCGTCTGACATGCGGATGATGTGATCGGCCAAACGACGCTAAGACTTGGTCAACAAAGCGAAAATGCTTTCCATCTTTTCTCCCGAATATCTTCGTGTCTGGAATTCCAACGTATATCAAGAAGCTTTCTCACGATTGTTAAGTTGAAAATAAAAGCTGTTTATCATACCCAGCATATACAATCCATAATTCAGCTGCATATATCAGTAATCGCAGAACGACTGTTCGATATAGATTACTTTTGGTTTCCAGGCGCAGATCACGCCGATACAGACATTGGCACGAAGATCACCAAAAGCTGCACTAAAATGTGATGCCATGACTTGAACGATGAAATTCGATTAAAATAAAGGAGGGTTACGAAATGCCGTCAACCTCACTCCCCCCCCCTTACACATATAGTCTCAATGACAAAACAATGCCAAGACAATAAGGTGTACGTCATGGTGCAGTAGATAACTAGAGCGCCTTTCTGTCTTACCGTGCTCGCAGCGATCAGCGACGCGAACATTCACGTTATCATATTTTAGTCTGTGCATTCATTGAGTGTTACTGGAGGGGATGTTAGAAGGCAACAGGGGCAAAGGCCGACCAAGACGCCGTTGGACAAAGGAGATTCAAGAATGCCTGCGCATGTCACTGGAAGAGGCAGGGCAACTTACTCAAGACCGGGGAGAATTCAAGAGATACATAGAAAAGACTACGTTCTGGAAAGAATATGTCACTTGATGATGATTCATTGTACAACTGATCGATCTTATGTTTGGTGTAAGTACTATTGACCCAATAGGAGATTGAATTTCTTTACGCAATCCGCCGCAGCCAGACTTTACGTGCATGAGCAGAACTTGGGCTTTTAATTATATCACTAAGAGCTTACTAGATGCTCTCACAGATTGTAACCATCATAGCGGCAATAGAAGTGTAGCTTCAGTCAAATATAGGGTCAAAGAGACTTAAAATCAATGCTGAAGTTGGATATGTCAGACCAAAAGGAGCATATATACAAGGAAAGTTGTAAACCATGATACAACTCATTCCGTTGTCCAGCTGAAATAATTTGAGAACAAACAAAGAAGAAGAAAAAAAGAAAGTATCTCCTTATATTTCGACAAGCTCTGTGGCTGAATGGTACAGAACACATCTCGGCATTTCAAGATACTAGGTTCAATCCCAGTCGCTAGCAAATGTGTATCTGGACCTTTCATAAAGCAATAACAATCTACTGATGGTATTTACATTGTCTAGAAAATAACTACAACCAAAATTTGATTGGCTGATCTCTACTCTTGAATATCATATGCTGCTTTCTTTGTTTCTATTCGTTCCCCTGCTAGCTAGTAGTCCGTAGCCCCGTGAACAGAATGTCATGTATCATGAATTACACTTAGTCAACGATATCTGCACCCTTCGGTTTGCCACATTGTCACTTAGATCGTTTGTAGGATGGAAAGTAAATTTCACCCATAAACCTTAGGCGCTTCTTACGACATGAACAGTGTTGCTATTCGTATTTCCCTTTCAGACTCGACAATACACATAAAAAAATATATATCTCGTACATATAATTACTAGAAAGCGGCAGAAAGTCAGTGAAGATCCTGCGACAAGGCATGGATAGCAATAACATAAATACGAAAAGAAATACTATATAAACATGTCCATAAATTATGCCAACAATTCATTGGTAAACTTTGACTCCCCTTCCCTTGTCTACAGCTTGACAAGAGTTTAGGGATACCCCCTTTCGCCTGCTTAACTATATAAAAAAAGTTTAACATCTACGTCCTTCAAAATAATTATTTTGGCAGCAGCACAAGTACGAAAAAACAACATGATTTCTTAAGAAACACATGATTTGTTTTCAAATCTTTAGAATTTTGTTGTCAAATTAAAACAATATAATTGGTGTATTAAAATGATGTTCTTGACGTCAACTTTTGTTAAACACTCCCCCGCGCCTGTCAGCAACTGTCAAACTTTTTCAGACACCTCCCGCCTAATAATTGACGTAATTTATGTACAACCTCTTATTTGCATAATATTTATTTTCGTATTTGTGTTGCTAAGGCCCACAGCTAATCGTTGGAATTATGTATATACATAACTCCATCTGCAACATATCTTATTTAAAGCTGCTGGTAACATGTCCATCCTAAAACAATGTTTTATATAGAAAACATAACTGTATACTATTGTTTTTGCTGGCATAATGTTTTTAGTTAATGTAATATCTGCATTAGCATATGACATATGGTGGAAAGAGATAGATCACTGAAGAAGAAATTATATTTATTTGAAAATAAATGAACCAACAAAAAAAAAAAAACAGACAAAAAGCCTCCATGTACTCCATAACAGAAAAACACGCAATAATGAAAGTTTTTTTTTGTAGAAAAGAAATGTTTTAGAAAACTTTTAAATATTTTCTGGGAAGAATTCAAGTAAAAGAAGCACCTAAGAGAAGACATCAATCAACAATATTTCTATAACAATGAAAAGAACATTGTGGTCTGTTACCGACTGGTAATAAGAATGAATGAATACAGACTATCACTACAAGTATTAAAATGGGTACCAGATGACAAAAGAAAAAGAGAAAAATCAAGAGAGACTCTTCGCTGAATAACCATCAAAGGGCCGTAAAAATATACACGTTCCACACAGAAGCATCGCTCGAACTGGAGAGTTCTGGTTTTTGCTCTATGCAGCACGTATTCGGCGCTGAAGGAAGATAGACAGATAGATATGTAATTAGGTAAAGGTATATCCCATGGCATCAATGCTGTATGTAAGATACATATGTATATTTGAAGTTATTTTCTAAATTTGTGAAACGCTCATGAAAAGTATTTGCATACAAATATTTTAAGTTACAATATTTTAAGTTAAATTGTTATAAATCACTAATAAATCAAGTATTAAGGTGTACCAGCTTTATTGGATGTTCCATTTTCTTGCTTGCTTTTAGAGTTTTTAGTTCCCTCTGGAGGTGGCTGAGTTTGCTGTCTGTTTCTTGTAAGTGTGTCAGATGTTTTCTCCTCGTGCATGGTTGCTTGTAGATTATAATTGTAGTCTGGATAAATATGGTAGGGATTGGAAACCTGGTTTGAAAAAGCGCCGTGTTCTGGGAAAATGTGGTCTTCTGCATGACCTGAGAATGCTTGCGGGGCCCAAGGCTGTTCTCGTGATCCATCATGTTGATGCCGAGCATTATGAGACATTTGCGAATTTTCAAGACCAGTCTGGGCTGAAATGATTCGAGATTCTATTCAGTTATCCTGAAAAGTACTGCACAAAAATAAGACGAACACGCATGTTTACTCCCCACCTCGCCTCCAATTTGAAACAGTATCATGTTTATATTGGAATGCAATAATACTATTTATTATACGTGTATCGATGGCATATGATCGGCTAGGTGTCGAACCATCAATATGTAGAAGAATATTTATATACGTTATAATCACGACCAAATAACGATGTAAGTGCTCTATCGCGGGTGCTGTCACAAGATAAAATACTGAGTACTCATGTAGATTTATATAGTCAATAAAATATAACAGTCATAGCATACATGCAGTTTGAATGGACAACCATGAGCACATTCATCAGACATGGGAAGTGAATATTCTCACTACATTGAGTTTGTAAACATACACATACCATCTTTACAACTACAAATGTAGTCATTTCTGACTCACAGGCTGAACTGATATCTGGTCCGCGAGAAAATCTTGAATTATAAAATTATTTATGAGCATATAAAAATTGTTTGAACCGGACCCTGATCTTATAAACATTGTTTTTTACCGGGTTACTGCATCACAAAGGTTGAGAAAAACTATACTAATAGTTTACTGTTTGTTGCTCTGGTGGTCCACTGGTGGGAAATTCAAACCTTCGAAATGCGGACATTGTGAGTCAATTCAGAAGGAACAGAAATAAAAACAAAGAGAGAGAGAGAGAGACAAAGAGAGAGAGAGAGACAAAGAGAGAGAGATACAAAGAGAGAGAGACAAAGAGAGAGATTGAAAGAAAAAGATAAAAGAGTGAGCGAAAGAAAACAATAGAAAAGAGAGAGGCATGGAGAAAGAGACAAGAGAAAGTGAGTGAGAGACAACAGTCAAATGTCAAATTTTCTCGTTAGGTAGTTGAAAGGAAGTGGTATTTGTAGACAAGAAAGATAAAGAGAGAAAAAGGCAAGAAGAAAAAAGAAAGAGAGAGAAAAAAACAGTGAGAGTGACAGAAAGAGAGCCAGTGAGAGAATCAGTGAGAGAATGAGACAAGGAGAGAGAGAGAGAGAGAGGAAGGAAGGAAGAGCGAGAGAAAGAGAAATAGAGCGAGAAAGAAAGAGAAATAGAGAGGGAAAGAAAGAGAAAGATGAAAGGGAAATAGAAAGGGAGAAATAAAAATGAGAGAAAGAGAAACACAAAGAGGAGATAAAAGAGAAAGAGAGAAATGTAGATAGAAATAGAGAGAAAGAAAGATTATAGAGAGAGAAAACGAGAGAGAGAGATAACTCTAGGCATCTTTAAAAGTCGCAGAGAATATAAACATATAAACATATGAACTAATAGCGATTGATTGTTCTGACTTTTGGTGTTTATCTGCACTCCAGCTGGCTATACTCGGATGTAGAAAATATTCCTCTGGACTGACACCTGTTGTCCAACAAAGATGAAATTGGGTTGCGTTTCCTTATTGCACAGAGCACAATGAAGCCGCCATCGCGCAAGAGAAATGGTTCCCCGACAGTCAAGCTGTCTCACCCGAAGACAAGCAAATAGTGCGTGAACAAAACACCCACATCGCTTTTTAACATTAGACCAAATCTGAGTATGAAGTTCCCTCTCAAGGCATCCACACCGTCGCCAGTTGAAATATCCAAAGATATACAAAAACCAACCCCATTGCAACAATCGATTATGTGTAAATATCTGAAAACCAACAAGCGAAACTGAGAAATAGTGATAAATTGTTAATAATCACTGGATACACACATACTAATACACGAAAATCGACGTTTTAACTATATGGCCTTTAGCAAGAACACATTCACAACATAACAAATTACGAGTATGAACAAACGGAACTTTCACGTTGACATGAAGAGCTAAATATTGATACATATCAGAAGAGTAGGAAATTAAAAGGTTAGAGATGACACAAAACAACCGTGAAAATGGCAAAACACAACCAAATATATAAAATGAAAAAAAATATTTGTTAAAATTACAAAACAACAGGATACCTACGAGTAGGAATGACGAGCAATGGTCCAAAAAGGCCATATTGCGCAAGAAATACAATATCAAACATGAAGTAGAAGATAATAGCTCACAATCCATGGTAATCGACAGAACAACAAATCCATCCAACCGACACGGCACATGCTGACGATGACCATAAACACAGTTCATTCTTCAGTCTTGCAAACTATATTCGGCGTGAACAAAACTTTTATTAGTATGGTACTATCATTTTATGTAATGATCACTTTGCATGATCACAAAGTACACCCTTTTGTCGTTAGGTCAGTCCCTTTGATTCTATTGACAAAGCTAGCGGTCCATTAACTGCATGCAGACATGGCACATAGCGAGAACAGATTATGGGTAATCCGAAGATGGATTAATGTATTGAGAGAAAATTGAATGTCTAGCAAAACTGCCTGACTGGACTTAGAAAAGTATCACCCACAGAACCAAAGCTATTCGAAACCATTTATTAACAAACGTTTGCATAGGAGGTTAATAGCTATGCATACACGTTACATTTTTTAAATATAATTTTTGAGAAAGGACAAAAATAAGAGACAATATCTGAGGAGAAACTTAAAAATAACGAACATAATACGCAACATATAATCAAAACAGAATGTTCATAAGCCTAGAACAGGCGTTCTTCGTCTTATCAGAGAGAAAGAAAGAGAGAAAAAAAGAAAGAAAGAAAGACAGAGAAGAAAATAAAAAGTGAGAGAAATATAGAAAGAGAGAGAAATAGAGAGAGAGAGAGAGAGAGAGAGAGAGAGAGAGAGAGAGAAAGAAACACAACTGAACATCTTTAAAAATTTGTGAAAATATAAACATAAACATATAACCGCATATTTACAATATTTTTACTACATTCGAGTATGAAGCTTCTCAATGCAGGAAATGCAGCAAACGAAATTTGAACCAGGTCAGTCAGTTGGCACGTAATCGTCTCTCAACTTGAGCCTACACGTTTTTCGTATTCTACCAATTCGTACCCTTAGTACTATATCCCTAAGAATTTCCAATAGGGAACATAAGACCAATGTGTACGTAAGAAATAAAGTAGAGATGTGTGCAGGTGTTCAGGAGCCATTGCTTTCAATAGTGAAACGACGAAAACTAGCATGGTTTGGACATGTATGCAGGCACGATTCCTTATTAAAAAAAAAAACTGCAAGGAACTGTCGAGGGTGGAAGAAACAGAGGAGTTGAAATAAAAGCATGGACAGACAACATCAAGGAATGGACAGGGCAAGATATTTCCACACTCATCCGCATCGCTGAGGATAGAATTCGCTGGAGGACTCTGTGTGCTGTGGCATCCAATGTGGTACCCCTACAACCCTGACGGGTTACGGGTTTAATGATTGATCCCTAGTTGCGAAGCGAATAGGTTGCGAACTGTCGTGGTTCAAATCCCCTTTTGCTGAGATTTGATTTTTTTCAATAACTCCAAGATTCTTCTTAAATATATTATT
Source organism: Meghimatium bilineatum (assembly GCA_034231615.1). Taxonomy (NCBI): domain Eukaryota; kingdom Metazoa; phylum Mollusca; class Gastropoda; order Stylommatophora; family Philomycidae; genus Meghimatium; species Meghimatium bilineatum. The sequence goes on along the minus strand of CM067300.1, from coordinate 30,680,146 downwards.
CAAATCGAAACAAGAACGCTATTGCTTGTAATTCTCGAAATTCAGACTGATAAACATTATATATTACATCAACATAGAAGTTGATATATAGAACATTGATCAAACAATTAAAATGTGTCGATACAGCCCGTTATATGAATAACTTTCATAGCAATATATCTCTGTACTATGTCTATTCGCTTTCATTCTCAAACTCCTGCGCATCCTATGCAGGATGTAATCCGGAGAACGGAATGCGTTTAGTCATTGTTTTTACAGCTTTATTGCGATAATTGCGTCTTTCCACCTGACCAATCTGTTTCAGCATGGTTTCTATGTTACTTTCACCTAACTCGGAATGTGTCAACCATCTCTACCCCAAAACTTCCTTAGTCACCTCTTACGACATGCATTGAAGATAAACAGTGCTGCTATCTACGCTTCTCTTTCATTTCCGATAACATTCGAGCGCAATGTATATAAAATACCTGCCTTTTCTCCATCCAGCGCATTCATCTATATATATATAGTCATACTAGGCCTTTTGAAAAAGAGGCGGTTGTCAAGAAACGTTGCCAGGATGCTCTATCCGTGAACCATTTTTCATTAGCAAAGATGGGAAAATGTATGAGTATTGTGTATACCAAGTCCTTCTCTGGAATAATCCTACATGATCTCACGTATTGTCAATTATTTTTGTTTATGCTACCCTTTTCTTGTTTTTTCACTGGCTGGTGTCACAGGGTACGCACACAAAGAGGGAAAATTGATGCACAATGAAGCACAACGCAACCCAACAACAATTTATAAAGTTGGATAAATTGGAAATCATACTTCTGAAGTGTAGAATTGAACTTTTACATGATTTTCATTGGCTGTCGATACAAAGTATACACAGTGATAATTAAAATCATGAAAAAAGTCAAATGTGCCACTTTAGAATGATGATCCCCGGTGAGCCAGCAGGACTGCATAAATAGCGAAAGACACAAGCAAAATCTTTAGTAATCAGTCGCACCAGCCAAGAGGAGTAACGCTGGGCGAGATCAGCAAGTAGAACTATTCTTGAGAAGGGTGTGACATTTTCTTGAATAATAGCTGCCTCTTTTTGTAATGTCATAGCAGAATATATACACACGCACACGCACGCTCGCACACACACACACACACACATATATATTACATATATATAAGACGTGCACCTACACATACGCGTTTGCGTGAGGTCAAGCGGTTATTTTTCAATGTAGTAAAAAAATAAAATAATTTCCCCTTCCACAAAACAATCCGAAAAGAAACCGTAGAACTCGTTCCCTAATTTAGTTTCTGCTTCATGTACGAACCACACATTTCCAAATCCACGTTCTCCAATGTTCTAAACGTTATGGATCTTATTGTTTTGTAAGTGATTGATTGACAGCGGATTCTGATTTTTACTTGGTCAAGAAATGGGAAATGAGGTCGCGGAAGGATATCAAGTCTGCTCCAAGTATTGCTCATTATTATTGGGATAGAGTACGACAAGGTTGAGCTTGTCATCTGTCCAAATCGGTTCTCGGATTTTTTTCTGACCATATCACAAGATTGTTCTTCCAATAACGTCGTTTCTTTCAGATTTAAGATGTCATTAATCTTGGATTTATATTTGGTGCGGTGAAGACAGATAGATTTGTTTTTGTTTGTGTATTGATATCCCTGATGGAACACGAATTTGCCACTCTTATTCCGTGTACCAGTATCGTTTCCAGGTTGATGTATCTCCTGGCAACTAGACACAGCGACACAAGGCGTTTCGAATAAAACGCTTTTATCAGGACGAAAGACAACAAACAAACATACAAATTAGGCCTTCTTTACACAAGAAAACACATATGGTGTGACAGGAAGGCTTTCTAGGCGAAACGTAGTCTGTCTCTGTGTCTCGTTTTTTAGTATGCATTGTAGATAATGGTAGCTCATATACATATTTCCGTTTATTTTGATATTTTTCATGTGTTACCGCATCCCTTGCTATGTGTTGAAGTATTAAAATCTCTTATATCTCCTGACGCTCTTGTTCTGTGATATACGATGCAAATATTACCCTGTGTTTGTTAAATTAAAAACTCTTTATCCAGATGCACGCCCTTTCGACCAAAGAACGAAGTATTCTGTAGTTATATCTGGGTGTCAAAGGAGTTTTAATCTTAATATTGATCTTACGCCGAAGATTACACAACTACACAAGATACTAAATCAGTGATGGGAAATCTTTTGTGATCTGCGGGCCGGATTGAGCTTTTTACCTGTAGAATGGGGCTAATAAGCTTGCTTAAAGTACATTGTCGTTTCAAATAGTTTTTACTGGGATTATGGACCAGTGCATATGGTACTTTAAAATCAGCCTGGGGGCTAGTAACAATGGATTGAATGGACGGATTTGACCAACGAACCGTATATTATCCAACCCAGCACTAAATTAACTCTACGAAATATCTTGGAAACCAGCAATTCAAAATTGTTTGAATACCAGACCTTAGGAATTTTTCTCGAGTTGCCGATGTTGTTGGTAGCCGAAAATTTGATATTATGTTAGCTACATAAACGGCTCAAAGCACTGTGACTTTACAGATGTAGCACTTTGTTAAGCTAAAGTCATCTATCCCAAAAGTCGTCTGAATGGTAGTGCCAGTAGGATCTGTCTCTATGTGACGTGTCCTTTACATAACGTTGTCCTAATTGCCACTTTGTAAGCTTCTAGGTTCTATGCAGGCTGCCAAGCTTCTTCCAATGGCATGTTCAGAAGGTCTTCTATGTTATATGTCCATCGTAGTCTTGACGCTTATTTGTGGTCATCTTGAGTTTCTTGACATTGTATACATCTCTGTACTTTGTCATTGCTTTCTAGGCCGGATCTAGTGGTTTATCAGTTACTGTCCTTGTTGCACCTCAGCTCAATACGGGGCATTTCCAGCTCCCGCCTTCGAATGCGTTGTTGATAATACAATCTTCCGCTGTCTCCGTCAGTAGTTGCGTATACAGAAAGACGCCCCCATGTTGAGTAACTTCACATAGTTTAGCCGACTAAGTCACGGTCATTGCCCATGGGGTGGCTTGCTGTACACAAGAAAACTCATGAAGCCATATGTGAACTAGACAGGAGTGGGTAAATCAAATAGGATGATGGCCTTCCTTATTGTTGAATTGACCCCCCCCCCCCCACAATTCCAAATCAAGCAATCTACAAGAAAAGGATATTTTAATAAGAGTCGGCATTTGAGTGCGGTTTTGATATTTTTGTGGGTATCATATCTTATTCTGGATTTAGACATCAGCCCAATATTATGGCATGTAGCTACTTTCTAAGCAATATAAATATGTTCAG